>OY282559.1:164276879-164874733 GCA_958295665.1 Tipula vernalis
CAATTGTCTATGTCGAAAACGGTTGTCTAGGCTATTGTCGGCATTTGCATAAAAGCAGTTATTAAGGTTAAAGGTGAGGTAACGTTTTACTAAAGCACGGTGCGCGAATATTTATATGTCGGCAAAGTTTGACGATAATATGAGTTATGACTTTAAATTTGGTTTCTGTTACGTTTTTTTTACACCGAATTAAAATAATACTGCAAGAATAATGTATCTTTATAATAAAAAAAATAAATAAATTGTAAAGTTGATTGGTTTTATTAATATTTGAGAAATACATGAAAAATATGTAGTGTCCGAACATATGTACATATATGGGTTAGCGCTCGTAGTAGATAGTTTTATTAATTGTGAATTTATCAGAGAGCTTTTAAAGCGATAAACCGATCTTTCGATCGTATTAATTGATATTAAAAATAAACAGCACGGTCTGATACAATTGTGTAGGTAAATTCTAACCATAATATAAAACCA
Source organism: Tipula vernalis (assembly GCA_958295665.1). Lineage (NCBI taxonomy): Eukaryota > Metazoa > Arthropoda > Insecta > Diptera > Tipulidae > Tipula > Tipula vernalis. Next base: position 164,277,357 of record OY282559.1, read on the forward strand.
TTAACAATCCGATTTTTTGATTCAATTAGAACTAATTATCACAATTGTGTATGAAAATGATCCATGCCATATTATGAGAAATATAATTTGTGAGTTGGTGACCAAATGCTACATTTGTGTAGGTAACTTTCAAGTGTCCCTAAGAACTGGCTGAATTCAAACTAGAATAAACTCCAGAATTTTGTTACAATCAGGTTATTTTTTAATGGAACATTCCGAATTTCTAAATTTTATTTCAAAAGCATATCCGGTTTGGCCATTATACACCAACACAATTGTGTGGATTGGATTCACAGTGCTGTGGATTTTTTTAAATTAATCAAACAGGACAGAATTGTAAAAAAATAAAACTTTATTAATATCACAATTCACATCTGGAGAAAACAAATTATTAACTTAAAATTAAATAAAACTATTTACATAAGACCTTCAGTCTTTCATTGTATGAAATATTTTGAAACAGTTGCCCAAAGATGGAAGAGCTTCCATTTTAATTTTTTTTCGCACTGGTTCTAACCGATTAAGTTCCTCATCCGTATCGGTAGAATCGGTTTTTGCACCTTGAATTGAATCCTCACATATTAAAGTATCTGCAACATCCTTTTTAAATCCCAGCAAATCAAGCCTTTTTGCGTTTGGTATACCTAAGGCTTTGCAATCGCGTTTGTACTCCATCCACTCATTTACAACAGCCAGATCAATAAAATGATGGGCGATTTCCTGGTTTTAATGAGGGTCCTGTAGTACTCCAATTGCTGATCGCAAATGTCGACTCCAAATCCAAATACATTGGGACAATCAACTTTCAAATTCGTTTAGCTCTGTTTGCACCACCTATCTACAGAGCAAGAAGGATTGATTCCACTGATAGTTGGAATTGTTGTTACGCACTTTGTATCCTTCCATTTGACAGCCGATATGTTTAAGTCTTGCTCGGTCAGCACAAATTCTTGCGATTCGCCCCGTTTCAACTGTCGATGGTTTTTACAATTTACTTGTTTAAGCCGATTTGACATTATTGTTGCTGTAGCATGGAAGTTCATTTTTTCTAACTGCTTAAATAATCCAACCGTCGAAAAATATCTGTCGAAATAAAGAAAACTTCCAGCGGGCAATGTTTCGGTTAGTCGAAAAACAACGCTTGTCCCTAAGCCGAGCTCCCGAAATTTTGAATTATTTTTTACTCGGTAGAGCTCGAAGTCCATGACTAAGCCCGACGACGTAGTTACTACAAAATTTTTGAAGTCAACTGGAAGAGGCTTTCATTGGAGTAGTGTTCAATTTTACGTTCGATTTAATGACATCTTTGTCGGACATGCTTTTTCAATTATCGGTAGTGCTTTACAAAACAGATTTGTTTCGGTATCCGGTGTATTTAATGTATCCACAAAATGAATAGATGCCCGTAGAGCCTGAAATCTTTGTCTAGATATGCAGTTAGAAATTTTAGCAAACCCGATATTTTGGCTCCAAAATAAATGTATTCTAGGATAAGGAATGCATCCCATATACATAAAAACTCCATACAGCTTCATAATCTCGCATTCACTGGTTTTTAATTCTTTACCGGTTGTTTTCAAATAGTAGATATTAGTGTACATAGCGGTGTCTTTAAAATGTGAAACTTTAAAACATTTGTAAAAATATTGTATCGGCGTTTGAATTTCAATTTTAGGTGCACATTTATGTTGCATTGGTAAAATCCTCCTTGGTAAATATGCTTCAGTGCAGACTGGAATGCACTGTTTAGCTGATGTTTCCAATAAAATTTTAGTTGTGCCCGCTGCGTCACTACATTCGTCAGAATCAGATGAGGGTTGCTCATGACTTCGGTGTATTGATAGCTTATAATTTTCGTCTTCAGAATCATCCGAATTTTCAAGAAGTCTCTGTATTTCTTCTTGGTCGATTAACCATTGGCCGTTTTCAAACACAACTAAAACAATTGATATACCATGATAATTGGTACAATATGAATTTTGTTCTAAATTTTTCACCGTAATAATTTTCTTCTAACTATGAACCCAACTTACACAATTGTGGAAGTCAATTATTTGATTAATTTTCAGAGACGACTGCATCGGCCGGAATAAGTAGTAACCTGAAGGAGCTATGTTTGGTGAATACGGCGGGTGGAGTAGAACTTCCCAGTCATGTCCTTGTAAATAATTTTTCACAACGTTTGCAACATGTCATGCACATTGTCATGCTGAAAAATTAATTTGTTGTGTCTATTCACCCATTCTGGTCGTTTTTCCTCTACAGCTCGCTTCAAACGTATTAGTTGTCGTCGGTACACATCGCTATTGATAGTTTCACCTGATTTCAGCAGTTCACATTGTGATATACCACACCTTTCTGATCCCACCAGATATAGAGCATAACCTTATTGCAATGGATATCTTGCTTTGGTTGCGATGGACCGGCTTCACCAAGCTTCACCCAAGATTTTTGGCGTTTGGGATTCTCATAATAAATCCATTTTTCATCTCCAGTAACTATCCGATTTGAAAACCTTTTCTTTGTTGTCTTTGAATCAATATTTCACAAATGGTTTTTCGACGTTCGAGGTATCTTTCTTTTATTTCATATGGAACCCAGTTGTTAGCTTTTTGAACCATTCCGATTGTTTGTAAACGTTTTGCAACAATTGATCGATTAACATTTAATGCTATAGCCAATTCTGATTGTGTTTGAGAAAAATCTTCAGCCAATAACGTTTCCAATTCAGCATCTTCAAATTTTTTGGGTGGCTCTTTATCTTCAATGCAGAAATCATCATTTTAAAATCATCGAAACCATTCCTGGCACGTTGTATTCGATGGAGCATGCTCACCGTAAATTTCCACAAGCAAACGATAAGTTTCCGCTGCACTTTTCTTTGCAATAAAATAATGTAATAAAACTTCCCGCAAATGATGTTTATTTGGAATAAAATTCGATATTTTGAAAGAGTTAAAAATACTATTTGTTTGCACTTCAACCAAATGTCGTTTACTGCGTTTGGGGGATAATAAAAATAAATACTTACTTTTTCCTCGTTTGCCTTGCGATAACATTGTTCACTTTTTGACGTAACAATAACTTTCCCGCTAATTTTTTTTTATATTTGTCAATTGAAATAATTAGTTTGAATGTTCAAGTTTAGATGACATTGCCATTAAGCAAGATGAAATAATTATAAATGCAACTAATATCACGCTTCATTTGGTTAGTATTTTACTTACACAATTGTGCTATATGGATTTTAACGCCGATTAAAATGTAAAATTCATTGGTTCTATCATACAGTCAAATTTTACCCACGTAATTGTGTGAATTGGTCTTGCTGAACACAATATTTTTTTTTTGTGGATTTTTAAGGAAAGTTATTTTTACCCACACAATTGTTACAATCGGTTTGCAGCCGTTAAAATAATAAGTCTTAGGTCGGTGCTGAAAGGGATATCCTAATGCTAATATGTAATAGCACTGTAAGGTTATTTAAAAGGTCGTTGATTCTCGGCAAAAAATGTCTTGAAGGAAATGTCGTCAGGAATTGAAACGAAACTAACTCTGTCGAATTTTTTTTTTGTTAGTGTATTTTACTACCCCCCCCCCCCCCCCCCCCCCGACATAATAAAGTTTTATAACAAAGAGAATTTAAAACTCATAACAAAAATTTTCATTTAACATGATTTCACTCAACAAACTTAATTACGATTAAATTGTTCCGCATTCGATTATTATTATGCACTTGCCATCTATCCACGACAATAATACTCAATTTAATAATTTATATTCAAAACAATATTTTTGTCGTTTATATGTCGTATACAAATTTTCATAATTTTCAATTTAATATACAAAATAGAGAAACTTTTCCATAATTCATTTTATGTTTAACATTTTCAATATTTTTACTTACAATACAAAATTACTTATTTTCATCTACTATAAATAAAAAAATGTAAATACTTGATTGAAAAGTTTTCTCAGAAAAGCGGTAAATACAAATTAAAAAAAATGACAACAATTTGTTTACAACGAAACATTTATTCATGCTGTTATTTAGTACTGGTGCCAGGATAGTTAACAGACGAATACACACACAACTAGGATACAATTTTCTCGAAGATACATAAATAGTTGCATTTCGATGTTTTTATTTTACAGATTTTTCTTAAATTTTCTTTACCATATTTTCACCAGAAGATGAACTGCACAATATTGCGTAAGGGTATATAGTAAAAGTAGAAAAGAAAAGTAAATTTTGATAAAAGCAAACTTTTTGTTTACGAGCTTTTTATAATAAATGATTTTAAAATTGTTTCCTTTTTTCTTTAATTATGAAAAAAATACAAATTAGTCATTTTTTCCTTAAAAATTAATTTAAGTAATATTTATATTCTAATGTATTAAACATTTTCAAGAACTTTATATTTATAAACCCAAAAACCTGCCTACCCAATAAGATTTCACGTTAGCTCAAGTGTAAGTGTATTCACATACACTTTCGCGACAAGTGAAAAATTCTGTGTTCAAAAATCATAATGGCTCAAAGTCTCTAATTCGCATTTTTCAGAAAAACCTTTTTGAATTTAACAATGCAATAGATAGAATTTTTATATTCTCGCCCCGAGAAAAATTAACGTCACTAAAGAAATTTAACGAAGCTTCGTTAAATTAGATCTGTCATTTAAGGAAAATTAAGAATGTGCAAATAAATTGTTGATGTAGATAAAAAGTTGTTTTATTTCATGGCGTTTTATTTTATTTATTCATTTCAATTTTATTTTTCTAGGTTAGGAAAATTTTTCTATTGCACCTTTTTCTAAAAGGTAAAAAATGTGAACATTTTGTGTTTGCGAATTATGTAGTATCGCCATTTTGTGTTGCAAGAAACAATAACAGTTTATGTTTTTGTGCCACAATAAAATAGTTTAAAATATTTAAGTTTATTTCATTAGAAGGTTTTAAATTTTAATTCTATGCAAAATTACAGTTAATTTAGTTTTTAACAAAATTATTTGTGCACCCAAATTTGTTTGTGCAATATGGATAAATTAAAAACAAAACGGTAAATCAAATAAATTTAAAATTATATTTTGTTAATTAAATTGTAATTTAGTCACTTATATTTTGTATGCACTTGGTCAGTTTTTGTTGCGTCTTGGTAACATCTCGCAAGTGTTTCAAAAATTGTTTGATAAAAACACCTGGAAACTTATTCGACTCGGTTTTCTTGGCACTCTGCTACAAATTTTTGGTGTTCCTAGATTGTGAATATTTTCCATTTTATTAAACCTCTTTAAGTTTAAACCGAACCCCTGCCCTGGCCGAGACCACAAATTATATTCAAGATATTTCAATACTTTCATGAAAGTGGCTCTTTTAGTCTACGGGAGAATTATTGCGCTGAACATCAAATTGAGGACCAATTAATTTATTTTAAACTAGGAATGTTGCCTCATTTAGTTGCAATTAATAAGGTTTATAAACAAACGGAATATGATTTACCGTCAGAAAACAAAATTTAAAATTTATCGTTGTGTTGGAAATAATTTTGTTGCATGATCGTTTTTAGGAGGCTCACAGCTTGTGTCACTTTATTATTATTTATGCGGTTTTGTATTAATAGGCCCTCTATAATCTGGATAGTTTCGGCAACTGGTATATTGGTGTACATATTGGTGACATCGAAAGACGCAAGTTTGGCGCCGCTGGGTATATGAATTGAACTTATTTTGTCCACTAATTGAATATTGTTCTTTATAGATGAATTGTTGTTGAGTTTTATGTTGTCTGTTAACCATTTATTGAAAAATTGTGCAATTTTGTATGATGGAGACGTATAGAGGGCCTATTAATACGTATCGTACGTATCTATTCCTATAAAATATAACCATTATATTATTAGGATTGTTCCTGATAAATTTGAAAAAAAAAAAAAAAAAATTTGAAGGTGGTTCTAATTCAATTGTCAGAGTACTGTAATTAAAATTTGATAACTGTGTTTTTAAAGTCTATTCGTGTCTAAATATAGTTAATCGGCTTAATTGTTGCCTTATATGTGTTGTGTTGGCCTCATTTGATAAAGTTCTTTCTGACAAGTTCACATATAACCACAATAAATTTCAACACTGTGGTAAAGATAGTAAGAAGACATGGTCGGTTGTTAATCAACTTTTAGGTGATACGGTTGTTAATTACGAGTATGTTGATAAAATTATGTCTAGTGATTCAGTAATTCTTACGGATTGTAAATCTATTGCTGATGATTTTGGTTTGTATTTTTCTAATATTGTATCTCACCTAAGAACAACCCATGTGTTGTTTGTTTAATAATATGTCTTTTCATAATTATAGTGAAGTCATCATCTCAGAATTTTTTTTTATTAATCCTGTGGACGGTACTGAAATTGTTGGTATAAATGATGGTTTAAAATCTAGTAATAGTACAGATATTCTTGGTATAAGTTCCAATATTCTAAAAGCTAACACCGAAATTATATCGCCAATTTTGGTACATTTTATCAATCAAAGTTTTTTGAATGGCAGTGTTCCTGATTGTTTGAAAACCGCAGTTGTAATTCCGTTATTTAAAAAGGGTGATAAACTGCTTAAGTATAATTATCGTCCTATATCTTTACAGCCCATTATTATGAAAATTCTGGAAAAGGCGTTAAAATTTCGGGTTGATGCCTTCTTTTCTAAATATAATATTTTAAATAATTCTCAATATGGTTTTAGGTCTGGAAAAAATACTGAGTCAGCTTTAATTGAATTTTTGAATGGGATTCATATTAATTTAAATGGAAAAAAGTGTGTTGGTGCTGTTTTAATTGATATTAAGAGGGCTTTTGACATGGTAGATCACAATTTACTTTTACGGAAACTTTACAAGTGTGATTTTAGAGGTGTGCCGTTTCTATGGTTTAAATCATATCTTCGTAACAGATTTTTTAAAGTAAAAATTGATAATTCGTTTAGCATGCCGTTCAAGGCAGACTTTGGAGTTTCACAAGGTTCGGTCCTCGGTCATGTGTTATTTTTAGTATATATAAATTCTATATTTAATTTGGATTTGAAAGGCAGAATTATTGCTTTTGCTAATGATATGGCATTGAGTTATTATGGTTCAAGTAGTTCAGAAATATCCAACCATATTAATTCTGATATGAATACATTGCGATCTTAGTTTGATGATTATTCCATGATTTTAATCAGATGTGGCGATCCATATTCGAGTTATGTTCCAGAGATTGTTTGCCATATGTGGAATTGTAATTTAGTGAATTGTAGCAATCTTTGCATTCCAATTGAACCTGTTTATAATTTTAAGTATCTAGGTTTGCATCTGGATGCTAATTTAAATTGTAAAATTCATTTTCAAAAGGTTGAAGACCAATTAAATTTTTCTTTACGTGCCATGTATTTACTGCGTCAGTTTTGTCCATCCGCCGTTTTATTAAATTTTTATCATGCATGTTTTGAATCTAGGCTTTCCTATGGATTACCTTGTTGGGGTGGGGTTAATATGAATACCTTGGAAATTTACACATTTTGCAAAAATACATTGTTCGGGTTATGTCTTTTAAGAGTTGTCGCGATCGTTGTTAGCCAATTTTTATGGCTTGTAAAATTTTAGCTTTGCAACACCTACATATATGTATTTAAAGTTTTAAAATTATTTTTCTCTAGAAGTGGGCACAGAATTCTGAGGTTAAGTACTGTTTACGACATTCGTAATAATTACAGAAACTTCCTTTCTGTTCCTGGATTTATCAGTGAAGCTTATTGCAGGTACTTCTTAGTTTCGGCCCCCACATTTTTTAATCGCTCACCTCAACTATTACGCGCACAGTTAAATAATAGAAAAATTATGAATATAATTAAGGATTGGTTGTTTGAAAATAAAGATATTGGCTTTATGTTTTTAAAATAAAATAAAATTTATATTTTGTGTTTTTTTGATAGTTTATATATTATTTGATATTAGCTTTATTGTAAAGGTTATTCGCCACTGCCTTTTGGAAAAGAATAACCTATCTTATGCCTGTGAAGTTTTTACTAAATTTTACTAATCATTTTTTAGTTCTGATTTAGTAAAAACTTCACTGGGGTATATAGCAATGTGAATTTTTTTCTAAATTAATACTAAACTGAAACAGATGCTATTTAAATAATGACATTTAGGGGAATCAAGAATTTTTAAGTTATTCATGAATCTGAATCTCAGGTTGATATTCAGCTAGCCTAACGACTCTAAATTTGATTGACATTTTTTTAAAAAAATATTATGATCTTGAAAACTGCGAAATTAAAAAGTAAAAATAAAATTGAATTCCTTAGTCATATCTTTTAATTTACTAACTAAACAAATTGAACGAGATTTTTCATAATCTAAAGATGATAGGTGATGTATCTACAATTCAATAAATAAATGAATAATTTCAAAGAGAATTTTCTTTCTTAAAAGAGCTGAAAGTTTGCTTCTACCGTTCAACATAATAATGTTCAAGTAAAATTTAAATTAAATTTTGCCAGTTGGCCATCGATATCATTATGATTTTCTGTTAGCCTATAAGTTCATCATTATTTATGAAAAATTTTAGAACATCGTCATGGATTTTGCTACCCCTTTCCAATATAAGAGCTGAAAATTTTCTTCTACCGTTCAACTTAATAATGTTCAAGTAAAATTTAAATGAAATTTAGGCAGTTAGCCATCGATCTCATTGATTTTCTGTAGATTTTCTGTCTTGCAATGAAGTGGGACCAATAGTTGATATGTAATGTTTTTCAAGAACATCTCTTGGGGTTAACAAGATATTCTATGACGAAATATCATGTAATAAAATTAAAATCGGCCGTTGATCTGTTCCTAAGATGTCTTAACTACCTTCTAAGCATTTATCATCATAGCCACTGTTGTCTTACAATGAAGTGGGACCAACAGGTGATATGTAATTTTTTTCAAGAACATCTCTTGGGGCTAACAGGGTGTTCTATGAATGTAATGGCCGTTGATCTGTTCCTAAGTTGTCTTAACTACCTTCTAAGCATTTATCATCATTGCCACTGTTGTCTTACAATGAAGTGGGACCAATAGGTGATATGTAATTTTTTTCAAGAACATCTCTTGGGGTTAACAGGGTGTTCTATGATGAAATGTCAAGTAAAAAAGCTAAAATCGGCCGTTGTTATGTTCCTAAGTTGTCCTAAGATGTCCTAACAAATTAACAAATCGTTCGTTTAATTATTGCCCACCTTATTAATCCCTTTCAATTAAAAGAGTCGAAAATTGCCTTTTCCGTGAAATTAAAATAACGAAAAAAGATTTTTAAAACAGAAAATAAAATAGAAAGGGGAAATAAAAATAAAATTGAAATATTTGCCTAGAGTATAAAAGCAAAAAAAAAATTTATTTTGTTTTAATACATTATCAGACTCCGTGCCGTGCGCTTCGTATTGTGTTTTCTGTAAATTTATTCGATATCGTTTTTTACTAAAAGTTTTTTTCAAAACTACTAACTACCGGCTTTCTTTAGGACATTCTTTTATTCTGGATCAAATTTATTTTCTGATTATTTTTTAATTTTTGTGTTTGGCTTTTGGTAGCTAATTTGTACTGTTGTATAGTTTTGTACTTTAATATAGAAATACTAATTGTAAAACTGTAAACACTTATTTTGTGTTTGCTTTTGAACAGGAGTTTTTTTTAGGTGTTTATATTTTTTAAATTTGGCTTTTATTTTGATCTCCCTTTTTATTGGTTTATAATATATTTTAATTGATAGTTTTACCATAATTTTAGCAAGTTTTAATTTTATTAAACTGTTTTTTAGCACATTTTTGAATTTATTTGTTTTTTGATTTAAATATCTATCCTTTTTGGGCCTTAGGTTTTTAAAAATGGATAATTAAAAAAAAAAAACAATCGTAAACTTGCCAGCTTAAAAAGACGGTCTCCTGTCAGTTTTAAACAGAAATTGAATGAGACCATATTAAATGGAGAGACGCTTAAAACTACCCTTGTTAATTTGTACGGTGATCAGAAAATTAAAATTTCAAGAAACAATACTCCAACAATGAACAATATTTGTTGCTATTTAAAAATTTCAAATTCTTCGAAAAACCGCATGAAAATTTATATTTTCCGTAGAAAAATTAATAGATGTGAAGAAGAAATAGCTGGTAATAGAATTTCAAGCAGTGAAGCTTCAGTACAAGAAATTGAACAAAGTATTTTGAATTCTTCTGGTTTCTCTACTATCGACACCATTGACAATCATCTCAGTGATTCTTCAAATAATTTCAATATTGAACAACAATAAACGGCTGAAATACCTAATCCAATTATCAATTTTTCAGAAGCAACGAATACAGATATTTCTGCTGAAATAATGAATGGGGCTAATCGTAATTCAGTACAAAAACAAAAACAAATCACCTCGGAAAATGATATTGACGTTAATAACCTGCCAATTATTTTTATTAGTCCATTAAACAGTGAATGGTACTCTCGTGGAACGATGAAAATTGGCATTAATATTTTCGAAAGCTGGTCTAGAGAAAAATTACGCACCACAATCAGAAGTGCACTCACTAGAATTAAAAATAATTGTGTTTTAACATTTGGAACTATAAATTTTAATAAACCTCACTTGCAAATAGTTCAGTATGCAAAATGCAAATACAAAACACATAAACAAAAATATAAATTTATTATTTCCGGTGATGTAATGGAAACATGGACTAAAGGACGGGACATCGAATCACATGGTCATTTAAAAGAATTCGTACAATTGAGAGGGCAACAAAGATTAAACACCCAATTAAAATTGGAAAGTAAACTTCCTTATGCAGTCTTTTTAGAAAACAATCAAAAAGTTGATTTAAATCTTCTTCGTGTTGGAAACACGCAACATATCAAGCAATCAAGTATAATTCGAAAAGCCCGATCTGAACGATTATTAATCAAAGGTTGCGATTTAATGGATGCAATTTACCGCTCAAATCCAAAAGGAGATACGAACAATTATGTTTATTTTGCTGGAAATCCATTATTTATTATTTTAATGCGACAACCAAACTTGCGGGATTTAAACAGGGCAGATAGTATTCCTGTCTATATTGATACTACCGGAGGGCTAGCGCACAAACTAAAGTGTTGTAAAGAACATAATTTTTCGAGAATATATTATTATGTTTGTGTGGTTAATATTAATAATATAATATTCCCAATCTGCGAGTTAATACTGATACTTCAACTGTTATTATGTTCTTAGGTAAATTTAAGAAAGAAATCGAAAGGGCCAAACCCAAAATTCGTTTACCGAATTTTTTTATTTCCGACTGGTCTTGGGTCTTTATAAATAGCACAATTCTTATCATGAATTCAATGTCCTTGGCATTATATTTAGAATCGTCTTATTCAATTGTATCTGGAAACATAAAAATTTAATAGGTATTTTTATTTGTTGCTCGCATTTTGCAGCAATTATAATCAGGCAAATTCATTCGAAAATTCCTAATTGTTCTAAAATTATAAGAGAATTTATAATGATTATATTTTTTTTAATAATGGATTGCAGTAATTTGAATGAAATTGACAAACATTTTCAAATTTTTTGTACAATATGTTGCTCAGCCCGTAAAAATCAATTGTTCAACGAGGCTTACGAACAATTTCTTAAAAATGTAGAATCACAAATTTCGGCTCCAATTTCAGGTAGAATCGAAATTGATTTAAATCAACAAAACGTGAAAGATGGAATGAGGAACAAGAGGAATATGAAGAATACGACTCTCATTACGATCGATATTATCAATTATATTTAAGCACAGTTGAAAAAATCGATGGAACAGAAAAAAATTCGGAAGAGTACAAAAAAATAAAAATAAAAATCCGTAAAATCCGTACTTTTGTAAAGAATTTTTATTATTTTGTTTAAAAAGATATTTTTCATACTTACCTCTATGGGCAACAATTTTTTTTAAATATTTTGGGGTTCAAAATAGGCCAGCCAACGCATCGGTTGAAAATTGGTTCAACCTGATAAAAAATAATTTAATTAAAAAATCAAATTTAAAGCTTGGTAGACTAATCGAAGAACTCAGAAAGACGAATGAACTGTAGTTCGAAATAACGTAGAACTGTCGGATCACATGGTATCAAGCAAACGCACACCAAGATCTACCACCAATATTTTAGTAACTCCAGTATGTACACCTATACGTTACATGGCGGACGAAGAGAGTCCAAATAACGTAAACGCGGAAGAGCGGTGGGGAAAAAGAACCATCGAAACAAATCGAAATATTCTGGTAGACGAGTGTTAAATAAAATAATTCAAAGAAGGAAGCTAGAAATATTTGATGAAAATAGTATGGCATATTTTAATAAAATGGCCGAGCAGGGTGATCGCTTCGAAATTTTGAAGTTCAAATTTGATGAGCATAGAATAGTAACATTAACAAATACTTGTTACTGCTCATTAAACTTCAATCAATATTTAACTGCAAATGCTTTATTTGTTTCTTGTAACGTATTATTAGTAAGTACTAATGATGTATTTTTAGATATGTATCAACAAAGAGCAGTTTTCAATACAAAAGCTTCATCTTTTGAAGATCTATTGGTCTTAAAAATTTGCAAAGCAAAACAAAAAATATATATTCCGTAATTAGTAAATGGTAACCATTGGGTGGTTATAATAATTGATACCCTTAATCATTCAGTCGTAACCTATGATCCTCTTAATCCAGGTGTAATTAATCATAAGTTATGTAAAACAGCAATTTTTTTTTACAATAAAATGGAAGAAACTTGGGGCGAAACAAAATCATCATTTCAATGCCGGGCGAATTATAAGTTGCCGCTGCAACAGGATAATTTTAATTGTGGACCGTTAATATGCTATGCAGTAGATAATTTATCAAACAATAATATTATCAACGATATTCACTCAAGCAAAATAGACGATTACAACAATGCTTTGAGAGCTTATCGTTTAAATCTTAAAAAAATTATAATAGAGAGATCTAATAGCGAACATTTAAATAGCATTATTTGTTTTACAACAGTTGATGTAACAACCGAACATAATAAGTGTTCAAAATGTGATAGAAAAACGCATATCAAATGTTCCAATATTAGATTAGATGTAATCCACGATAATAAATGTAAATACTGTTGAAAATACTGTCCAAGTTTAAAACCCTTTCTAAATATATGTGTATGTTAAATAGTTTCAGCCACCATTCGAAATCTCTTGAATTTATTAATTAGAATAAATTCAATTGTAGATACAAAATCAGTCATTGAATAGCATAAATTCAATTATAGATACAAAATATCAGTCAGCCAACAGTCGAAAAACTTTGTACAAATTTTCTAAAAATTTCCATAAATAATGATGAACCTATAGGCCAACAGAAAATCATAGTGAGATCGATGGCCAACTGGCAAAATTTAACTTAAATTTTACTTGAACATTATTAAGTTGAACGGTAGAAGAAAATTTTCAGCTCTTATATTGGAAAGGGGTAGCAAAATCCATGACGATGTTCTAAAAATTTTCATAAATAATGATGAACCCATGGACTAACAGAAAATCATAATGAGATCGATGGCTAACTGGAAAAATTTAATTTAAATTTTACTTGAACATTATTATGTTGAACGGTAGAAGAAAATGTTTAGCTCTTATATTGTAAAGGCGTAGTAAAATCCATGACGATGTTCTAAAAATTTGCATAAATAATGATGAACCTATAGGCTAACAGAAAATCATACTGAGATCGATGGCCAACTGGCAAAATCTAATTTAAGTGCAGTTGTTTTTTAAATTATCAAAATATAATTTTCAAGACTAATTTTAATAATTCCATTTATTGATGAAATACCACTGAATGTATGCGTTTGAGTGTTAATACATTGTGTGATTCTAAACCACGTTTGAACACAATTCTGAAATATGAAAAACTGGAATGAAACTGAACCATTTTCGAACAAACTGAGATAAAATTCGAGATGTTTAATAGAAAAGCAATTCTAAAACGATTTTTAGATAAAGTTATGGAATATATAAAACTGGATTGAAAGTAGGCTATTTCTTAAGTAAATATTTGTATTTATCGCTCTCGATGGTAGAGTATGTAGAACGCTTGCTTTATCATCCGAGGGTTCCGGGTTCAATTTCAGGTGCTGACTAGTATAAGTAATGAATTTCATCGTAATCGATGTAGCCTAATTCTTTTTATAATCTTAAGTGACACTAAAGTTGTACATTACATACTTTCTTTTAAACACCTTATTGACGTATTGTAGAGGGACACAATAATATCGCACATTTATAATAAGGCGTACAGATTTATTATTATTATAATTAATTAAGCATACATTTCATTTTAGGTTTTCTATCGGTTACTACAACTTAGTTGCAATTAGCGAAAAAAAAATCATTTTTTCATTTTTTTGCATTTCACGATATTCGTAAAGACCTGGAAATAACGATTGATATTTTGTTTGCCAATTAATTTTATAAGCTATAATTTAACAATACTATAATTCAAAAATTCTTGATAATCTCGCTTTTTCATTGGATAAGGTTAGTCGCCGCAGACATGCTTGTTACCAAAATATTAATCTCATTATGATTTACTTTAGTTCATAGTAAATATAGTGGTAATGTTGAACCCATTGACTAACGGTAAATCATAATGAGATTGATGCCTAACTGGCAAAATTTAATATAATGTTTTCTTGAAGTTATATTATTTTCAACTAAAGTTAGTAATTTTCACTTCAAGTATCCCAGGGGTTGTAAAATCCAAGAGAATTTTTTAAAAATGTCCACAATGTTGAGCCCATTGGCCAACGGTAAATCATAATAAGATTGATCCATAACATATAATTTTATATTTCGAGCCTACCAGTAAATTAAGATTTCCAATTTTAATACTAAGGTTTCCAAAGTCCACTAGAATTTCCTAAGTTTTTGCAGAAATATACATAACTGAATCTAAACTACTAATTTTATAGTTATAGGATGTACTTTAATAAATCAATATATATTTCAGTTTATACAAAATAGTCCATCTAATTTGAGTTAGACAAATAAATTGAATATTTATTCTATGACGAGATTATTTAGAAAAAAATAAAATAGAAGTTTTAAAAAATTATCAAAATTAAAGTTTAAATTTGCAAAATTAAGTTTGATAATGTGACGGTGACACCTAGTGTGTAATAGAATAAGTTAAAATTAATAGCTCAATGTTAAACTGTTCTAAATGGAATTTTCCATGATAAAATTGTTCTACTCTAATCTAACTAGAAAAATCATGAGCTTTCTAGAAGTTTGGTTTGTGTATATAAAAAGGCGAACGAAATCGAATTGAATTAGTAATATTTGGTAAGCGATAGTATAAAGATTAAAAGGAATTAAAAAGTGATTTAAAAAAGTGTTGTAGTGCGATAAATAAAGTAAAAGTGATCAGTAAATTTTAAGAATAATTTATATGAAGTGATTTTGTGAATTTTTATTGATAAACTGTGTTGTAATAAATTTTGTGAAATAAATAAATTCGTTGGTGATAAATTGAATTGAGTTTGTATTATTCACAATCCAGTGATACGAACCTTGATTGACAAGGCAAAAACGTAACAATAAGCGCGTTTTTTTATTCGCTCCGGATAGCTGCTATCGAGAGCCGTCATTATTCTACCCCTAAATTTAAATTTGACGCGCTATTTATTGGTAAACTATACTTATTTAACATCAAACTATCATTTTTAATTCAATTGTTTACCAAAAACTTGATATAAAAAATATTTGGCTCTACCTATTTATACGGAGCGCTATCCGGAGCCACTTTTCATATGACGGCTTAATTCTATTTCTTGATTAAACACCCCTGAATGTATGCATTTGAGTAGCTACTGACACCATTTTTATTTAGTAAAAATTAGTAAAAACTTCATTCGCGTCCTATCTTCTTAACCTTATTTTTTGTATTATTATTTTAATTATTTCATAAATTTGTATTTGTAAGGTTATGAGAAATAAATAAATAAATTTAATTGTTTGGAAATTTGCGAAAACTTTATTTTTATAAAACATTTGATAGTAGTTTTTGCCAACTTATATAGTATGTATATGTGATTATTTGCAATTTATATATCATATTGGTAAGTATGTGACGATGAAAACAATTTATTAAAGTTAATATCTTGTAAGATCCTTAATACCAATATTTCATCTTGATATTTGATCCTAAAGTTTATCTGTTTAAAATATTTATTTGTGACTAAGCACAAATCAGTCACATCTGTAGATGGACACCCTCTAATTTAAAAAAAAAAACGTTGGATGACCCCCACCAAATTCAGAACGCGTGAATTAATACATTCAGTACATTTAATAATTTTCCCAACCATTTAAACTACATAACCACTTATGTATCCCAGAACATTTTCTTGAAATGGGGATAAACTGTTTTGTTAAAAAAAAAAAATTCCGAAACATCAATCTGGCAACCGTGACTGTTGTCATCATCTTCACCAATATCGAACATGTCTATTGGATATACAACATCACCTGTGCTACGTAAATAATTTAATTTAACCAATTCTGTTTGATTTCGTACCATCCGCTCTAGATGGTTGGATGTGGCTTACAGTAGCCAACAGTTCTGTTTCATCGTTTTCCCCACCCTGTTAAAGTTAGCCGAAAGTTTCCAGCCGAAAGTGAAAAGTCGATAATGCAGATTATGTTATTGACATTCCAGCCGAAAATAAATCAGCCTCTAGAGTGTTATGTCTAGAGATAGATTGGACTGATGTGACTTGTCAATAGCTATCGCAGGAAAAAAATTGAGTTCAAGTTTCCCGTGGGAAATCTCGGAAAATTCGATTTTCCAAAAATTATTAGAAAATTTGTATAAAATCAGCCTTTAAAGTGTTATGTCTGGAGATGAATTGCATTGATGTGATTTATCAATAGCTATCGCAGGAAAAAAAATCAGTACAAGTTTCCCGTGGGAAATCTCGGAAAATTCAAAAAAGTTTCCAGCCGAAAGTAAGAAATGGATGAATAAAATCAGCCTCTAGAGTGTTATGTCTGGAGATGGATTGGATTGATGTGACTTGTCAATAGCTATCGCAGGAAAAAAATTCAGTTCAAGTTTCCCGTGGGAAATCTCGGAAAATTCGATTTTCCAAAAATTATTAGAAAATTTGTATAAAATCAGCCTTTAAAGTGTTATGTCTGGAGATGAATTGCATTGATGTGATTTATCAATAGCTATCGCAGGAAAAAAAATCAGTACAAGTTTCCCGTGGGAAATCTCGGAAAATTCAAAAAAGTTTCCAGCCGAAAGTAAGAAATGGATGAATAAAATCAGCCTCTAGAGTGTTATGTCTGGAGATGGATTGGATTGATGTGACTTGTCAATAGCTATCGCAGGAAAAAAATTCAGTTCAAGTTTCCCGTGGGAAATCTCGGAAAATTCGATTTTCCAAAAATTATTAGAAAATTTGTATAAAATCAGCCTTTAAAGTGTTATGTCTGGAGATGAATTGCATTGATGTGATTTATCAATAGCTATCGCAGGAAAAAAAATCAGTACAAGTTTCCCGTGGGAAATCTCGGAAAATTCAAAAAAGTTTCCAGCCGAAAGTAAGAAATGGATGAATAAAATCAGCCTCTAGAGTGTTATGTCTGGAAATGGATTGGATTGATGTGACTTGTCAATAGCTATCGCAGGAAAAAAATTGAGTTCAAGTTTCCCGTGGGAAATCTCGGAAAATTCGATTTTCCAAAAATTATTAGAAAATTTGTATAAAATCAGCCTTTAAAGTGTTATGTCTGGAGATGAATTGCATTGATGTGATTTATCAATAGCTATCGCAGGAAAAAAAATCAGTACAAGTTTCCCGTGGGAAATCTCGGAAAATTCAAAAAAGTTTCCAGCCGAAAGTTAGAAATGGATGAATAAAATCAGCCTCTAGAGTGTTATGTCTGGAGATGGATTGGATTGATATGACTTGTCAATAGCTATCGCAGGAAAAAAATTCATTTCAAGTTTCCCGTGGGAAATCTCGGAAAATTCGATTTTCCAAAAATTATTAGAAAATTTGTATAAAATCAGCCTTTAAAGTGTTATGTCTGGAGATGAATTGCATTGATGTGATTTATCAATAGCTATCGCAGGAAAAAAAATAAGTACAAGTTTCCCGTGGGAAATCTCGGAAAATTCAAAAAAGTTTCCAGCCGAAAGTAAGAAATGGATGAATAAAATCAGCCTCTAGAGTGTTATGTCTGGAGATGGAATGGATTGATGTGACTTGTCAATAGCTATCGTAGGAAAAAAATTCATTTCAAGTTTCCCGTGGGAAATCTCGGAAAATTCGATTTTCCAAAAATTATTAGAAAATTTGTATAAAATCAGCCTCTAGAGTGTTATGTCTGGAGATGGATTCAATTGATGTGATTACTCAATAGCTATCGCAGGAAAAAAATTGAGTTCAAGTTTCCCGTGGGAAATCTCGGAAAATTCGATTTTCCAAAAATTATTAGAAAATTTGTATAAAATCAGCCTTTAAAGTGTTATGTCTGGAGATGAATTGCATTGATGTGATTTATCAATAGCTATCGCAGGAAAAAAAATCAGTACAAGTTTCCCGTGGGAAATCTCGGAAAATTCAAAAAAGTTTCCAGCCGAAAGTAAGAAATGGATGAATAAAATCAGCCTCTAGAGTGTTATGTCTGGAGATCGATTGGATTGATGTGACTTGTCAATAGCTATCGCAGAAAAAAAATTCAGTTCAAGTTTCCCGTGGGAAATCTCGGAAAATTCGATTTTCCAAAAATTATTAGAAAATTTGTATAAAATCAGCCTTTAAAGTGTTATGTCTGGAGATGAATTGCATTGATGTGATTTATCAATAGCTATCGCAGGAAAAAAAATAAGTACAAGTTTCCCGTGGGAAATCTCAGAAAATTCAAAAAAGTTTCCAGCCGAAAGTAAGAAATGGATGAATAAAATCAGCCTCTAGAGTGTTATGTCTGGAGATGGATTGGATTGATGTGACTTGTCAATAGCTATCGCAGGAAAAAAATTCATTTCAAGTTTCCCGTGGGAAATCTCGGAAAATTCGATTTTCCAAAAATTATTAGAAAATTTGTATAAAATCAGCCTCTAGAGTGTTATGTCTGGAGATGGATTCAATTGATGTGATTACTCAATAGCTATCGCAGGAAAAAAATTGAGTTCAAGTTTCCCGTGGGAAATCTCGGAAAATTCGATTTTCCAAAAATTATTAGAAAATTTGTATAAAATCAGCCTTTAAAGTGTTATGTCTGGAGATGAATTGCATTGATGTGATTTATCAATAGCTATCGCAGGAAAAAAAATCAGTACAAGTTTCCCGTGGGAAATCTCGGAAAATTCAAAAAAGTTTCCAGCCGAAAGTAAGAAATGGATGAATAAAATCAGCCTCTAGAGTGTTATGTCTGGAGATGGATTGGATTGATGTTACTTGTCAATAGCTATCGCAGGAAAAAAATTCAGTTCAAGTTTCCCGTGGGAAATCTCGGAAAATTCGATTTTCCAAAAATTATTAGAAAATTTGTATAAAATCAGCCTTTATAGTTTTATGTCTGGAGATGAATTGCATTGATGTGATTTTTCAATAGCTATCGCAGGAAAAAAAATCAGTACAAGTTTCCCGTGGGAAATCTCGGAAAATTCAAAAAAGTTTCCAGCCGAAAGTAAGAAATGGATGAATAAAATCAGCCTCTAGAGTGTTATGTCTGGAGATGGATTGGATTGATGTGACTTGTCAATAGCTATCGCAGGAAAAAAATTCAGTTCAAGTTTCCCGTGGGAAATCTCGGAAAATTCGATTTTCCAAAAATTATTAGAAAATTTGTATAAAATCAGCCTTTAAAGTGTTATGTCTGGAGATGAATTGCATTGATGTGATTTATCAATAGCTATCGCAGGAAAAAAAATAAGTACAAGTTTCCCGTGGGAAATCTCGGAAAATTCAAAAAAGTTTCCAGCCGAAAGTAAGAAATGGATGAATAAAATCAGCCTCTAGAGTGTTATGTCTGGAGATGGATTGGATTGATGTGACTTGTCAATAGCTATCGCAGGAAAAAAAATCAGTTCAAGTTTCCCGTGGGAAATCTCGGAAAATTCGATTTTCCAAAAATTATTAGAAAATTTGTATAAAATCAGCCTTTAAAGTGTTATGTCTGGAGATGAATTGCATTGATGTAATTTATCAATAGCTATCGCAGGAAAAAAAATAAGTACAAGTTTCCCGTGGGAAATCTCGGAAAATTCAAAAAAGTTTCCAGCCGAAAGTAAGAAATGGATGAATAAAATCAGCCTCTAGAGTGTTATGTCTGGAGATGGATTGGATTGATGTGACTTGTCAATAGCTATCGCAGGAAAAAAATTCATTTCAAGTTTCCCGTGGGAAATCTCGGAAAATTCGATTTTCCAAAAATTATTAGAAAATTTGTATAAAATCAGCCTTTAAAGTGTTATGTCTGGAGATGAATTGCATTGATGTGATTTATCAATAGCTATCGCAGAAAAAAAAATAAGTACAAGTTTCCCGTGGGAAATCTCGGAAAATTCTAAAAAGTTTCCAGCCGAAAGTAAGAAATGGATGAATAAAATCAGCCTCTAGAGTGTTATGTCTGGAGATAGATTCAATTGATGTGATTACTCAATAGCTATCGCAGGAAAAAAATTGAGTTCAAGTTTCCCGTGGGAAATCTCGGAAAATTCGATTTTCCAAAAATTATTAGAAAATTTGTATAAAATCAGCCTTTAAAGTGTTATGTCTGGAGATGAATTGCATTGATGTGATTTATCAATAGCTATCGCAGGAAAAAAAATCAGTACAAGTTTCCCGTGCGAAATCTCGGAAAATTCAAAAAAGTTTCCAGCCGAAAGTAAGAAATGGATGAATAAAATCAGCCTCTAGAGTGAAATGTCTGGAGATGGATTGGATTGATGTGACTTGTCAATAGCTATCGCAGGAAAAAAATTCAGTTCAAGTTTCCCGTGGGAAATCTCGGAAAATTCGATTTTCCAAAAATTATTAGAAAATTTGTATAAAATCAGCCTTTAAAGTGTTATGTCTGGAGATGAATTGCATTGATGTGATTTATCAATAGCTATCGCAGGAAAAAAAATCAGTACAAGTTTCCCGTGGGAAATCTCGGAAAATTCAAAAATGTTTCCAGCCGAAAGTAAGAAATGGATGAATAAAATCAGCCTCTAAAGTGTTATGTCTGGAGATGGATTGGATTGATGTGACTTGTCAATAGCTATCGCAGGAAAAAAATTGAGTTCAAGTTTCCCGTGGGAAATCTCGGAAAATTCGATTTTCCAAAAATTATTAGAAAATTTGTATAAAATCAGCCTCTAGAGTGTTATATCTGGAGATGGATTCAATTGATGTGATTACTCAATAGCTATCGCAGGAAAAAAATTGAGTTCAAGTTTCTCGTGGGAAATCTCGGAAAATTCGATTTTCCAAAAATTATTAGAAAATTTGTATAAAATCAGCCTTTAAAGTGTTATGTCTGGAGATGAATTGCATTGATGTAATTTATTAATAGCTATCGCAGGAAAAAAATTCAGTTCAAGTTTCCCGTGGGAAATCTCGGAAAATTCAAAAAAGTTTCCAGCCGAAAGTAAGAAATGGATGAATAAAATCAGCCTCTAGAGTGTTATGTCTGGAGATGGATTGGATTGATGTGACTTGTCAATAGCTATCGCAGGAAAAAAATTCATTTCAAGTTTCCCGTGGGAAATCTCGGAAAATTCGATTTTCCAAAAATTATTAGAAAATTTGTATAAAATCAGCCTTTAAAGTGTTATGTCTGGAGATGAATTGCATTGATGTGATTTATCAATAGCTATCGCAGGAAAAAAAATCAGTACAAGTTTCCCGTGGGAAATCTCGGAAAATTCAAAAAAGTTTCCAGCCGAAAGTAAGAAATGGATGAATAAAATCAGCCTCTAGAGTGTTATGTCTGGAGATGGATTGGATTGATGTGACTTGTCAATAGCTATCGCAGGAAAAAAATTCATTTCAAGTTTCCCGTGGGAAATCTCGGAAAATTCGATTTTCCAAAAATTATTAGAAAATTTGTATAAAATCAGCCTTTAAAGTGTTATGTCTGGAGATGAATTGCATTGATGTGATTTATCAATAGCTATCGCAGGAAAAAAAATCAGTACAAGTTTCCCGTGGGAAATCTCGGAAAATTCAAAAAAGTTTCCAGCCGAAAGTAAGAAATGGATGAATAAAATCAGCCTCTAAAGTGTTATGTCTGGAGATGGATTGGATTGATGTGACTTGTCAATAGCTATCGCAGGAAAAAAATTCAGTTCAAGTTTCAAAAGGGAAATCTCGGAAAATTCGATTTTCCAAAAATTATTAGAAAATTTGTATAAAATCAGCCTTTAAAGTGTTATGTCTGGAGATGAATTGCATTGATGTAATTTATTAATAGCTATCGCAGGAAAAAAAATAAGTACAAGTTTCCCGTGGGAAATCTCGGGAAATTCAAAAAAGTTTCCAGCCGAAAGTAAGAAATGGATGAATAAAATCAGCCTCTAGAGTGTTATGTCTGGAGATGGATTGGATTGATGTGACTTGGCAATAGCTATCGCAGGAAAAAAATTCATTTCAAGTTTCCCGTGGGAAATCTCGGAAAATTCGATTTTCCAAAAATTATTAGAAAATTTGTATAAAATCAGCCTTTAAAGTGTTATGTCTGGAGATGAATTGCATTGATGTGATTTATCAATAGCTATCGCAGGAAAAAAAATAAGTACAAGTTTCCCGTGGGAAATCTCGTAAAATTCAAAAAAGTTTCCAGCCGAAAGTAACAAATGGATGAATAAAATCAGCCTCTAGAGTGTTATGTCTGGAGATGAATTGGATTGATGTGACTTGTCAATAGCTATCGCAGGAAAAAAATTCATTTCAAGTTTCCCGTGGGAAATCTCGGAAAATTCGATTTTCCAAAAATTATTAGAAAATTTGTATAAAATCAGCCTCTAGAGTGTTATGTCTGGAGATGGATTCAATTGATGTGATTACTCAATAGCTATTGCAGGAACAAAAAATTCAGTTTAAGTTTCCCGTGGAAAATCTCGGAAAATTCGATTTTCCAAAAATTATTTGAAAATTTGTATAAAATCAGCCTTTAAAGTGTTATGTCTGGAGATGAATTGCATTGATGTGATTTATCAATAGCTATCGCAGGAAAAAAAATTAGTACAAGTTTCCCGTGGGAAATCTCGGAAAATTCAAAAAAGTTTCCAGCCGAAAGTAAGAAATGGATGAATAAAATCAGCCTCTAGAGTGTTATGTCTGGAGATGGATTGGATTGATGTGACTTGTTAATAGCTATCCCAGGAAAAAAATTCAGTTCAAGTTTCAAAAGGGAAATCTCGGAAAATTCGATTTTCCAACAATTATTAGAAAATTTGTATAAAATCAGCCTTTAAAGTGTTATGTTTGGAGATGAATTGCATTGATGTGATTTATCAATAGCTATCGCAGGTAAAAAAAATCAGTACAAGTTTCCCGTGGGCACACCGTGGGGGGACATTTCACTTTCGGCTGGCAACTTTCGGCTAACTTTAACAGTATGTTTTCCCCGACATTCCCACTAAAACTTTAACTTGACTATGTATAAGTAATTGTTTAAATGCAGCGACGCATCGCTGCAAGCCGGATTGTTGTTGTTACCACTTCTGGCGGGCATTGCAGAAAAAAATAATTCTAGATGATATAGACTAAACTTCTGTATTAGTATGTACTTCAAATATCCAGCCTCTATACGTAATCAATACATAGGTTTTTCGCTACGATTTGCCTTATTTGTCCCGAGCGATGCTTTAGGACCTTTATCTTTACCAAAGAGACAAACGGGAGTTTAACAAATAGATTGCTGAATTAATGCCTTTGAATTCTGGCATGCGTAAATCGCATTTACAGAATTTTTAGCTAATGGTTTGTACACGCCATATTGATTTAAAGCTATAAAATTAAAATAAAAAAGTTCAAAAATTTTGTATTCTCATTATGTAAAATTTTGCGTACATTTTTTTAATCTATATGCTGCATAAACCTAAACAATCCTAGAAAAATGTATAGTCACAAAGATCAGTGGTGAGATCTTCTAACCATCACTATTTTCGATGTTCGATAGTGTTCATGTCTTCCTTTTTAAGAAAAAAATTGTACACCATTTCGATTTTTGAATTATGCATACTTTATTGCGATCTCAGCATGCACGAATAAAAATCATTCTGTTTATACTTCCATTCATCACTCTTTATCATCCAAATTTTCGTTTGTGGTACTTGTCGATGTGAAAAAATGAAACAGTATATACATTTATTCTACAAGAATGAGATCGCCATAAAGAAAGCATAATTCAAAAATCGAAATGGTGTACAATTTTATTCTTAAAAAGGGAGACATGAACACTATCGAACATCGAAAATAGTGATGGTTAGAACATCTCACCACTGGTCGAAAAATATTTAGGTTTGCGAGTTATGGAACTTCAAAGTTTCCAAGTGACCGGAAACTTTGATTTAGTACGTCATTTGAATCGTCAATTTTTTTTAATAAATTATATCTAGTAAGCTTTCATTTATTTTATGTACATATTTATTTATTCATGAGCAATAAATTCTCTTGGTATCCGAGTCATATCCATCGCATACAACACCACGTACAACGCAACCAGCGCAAAACCTACAAGAAATGCTAACCAAGCAAAACCAGTCATATCCACCGCATACAACACCTCGCGCAGCGCAGTCAGCACAAAATCTTGAAGAAATGCTACAACACTCAAAAACATGAGCTGCGATAATAAATTCCAAGTAATAAATTTAAACTCATTTGAACTTTATTGTAAGCATTTTTTTTCTTTATTAGAATATTATATTGCAACTACAAAAATTATGTTATTTCATTATATTCTTAAACATAAGTAAATCAAAGTTAGAACACAAATTAAACTGTAAAGATGTATGAAGCGAAATATAGTGTAAAAGTTAAGTGTATATCTATTTTATTTTACATATTTATTTTACTTTGGAAAACGTATCCCAAAGGGAAATACCTAGAACATTCAAGTGAAACATCCTTAAACCAAAAATTTAAGTGATACATCCTTAAACTTAAGGTCGTATATAATCCTTAATAGCAAATTATTATGGGACGCCTTTAATATCATGCCGTTATGGTGGAGCAAGTTTAGCAGAAAGGCGCGGACGGAGGTGGAATTCAGTGACGAAAACGTTAATTCTGATATTGTATTATTTTGTATTCTCGAATAGTCCACAGTGATATCAGGCACTGAGTGAAGAATCATTTCGGTCAATTCTGACGTTGCTCACATAATACTGCGAAAAGGCACAATTTTTCAGAAAAGAAATTTTTCACAATGTGGATGCTCTCTAAGCGAAGTAATTTAAATTCTTAAGGATTTCCAACAGTATACTAGAGATGTATAACTGGATCTAATTGTTAAAGGTCGAAGATTAAAACATGTGGCAGTTCTAAATAATTTAACAAGAGAACCTTTTGAACTGTCATATTTAAAAAAAATTATAAAAACTATTCTATGTTGTAGTATTCTGTGTCTCAGTTTTTTTAATTTGGAATTTCAAAATTTTGGTTTATCTTAAACTGTCACGTTATTAGGTCGTGTCTCGGACACAAGCTACTACCCTACTACTAATACCCAGTAATTTTAAAAGGTATTAGCAAAAATTCGATTAATGGATATGCGCTGTCACCAATAAGCTGGAGCCCGTGTCCAATTTGTTTAGTCACATTGGACAGATTCATGTAAATTAGTGACCTCTTCCACACAGATGCATCATGCGGTAACTCTACTTTGCCTACATAGCATTCTATAAACTATTTACGGTCATTACAAATACCTTGTAACACAACAGAATGAATTTACGTCAGATGAATGGTATTGCTATGGTGCCAATATTTTAAAGTGGCAACCATCAATTGCCCCAATTATTCCTACGATTTAAATAATCATTTAATATAATTCTGCCCAAATATTAAATATGTATCTGCCCGCTTTTATTTTTTAATCTAATAAAGTTCAATTTCATATGATTATTAAATTAAAGGCTATTCTTAAGGCGGAGAAGAAATTTAGCAATTTGGTGCAAGCAGTGCTAAAAGATAGTGTAATTGTACCTTATAGAGAAAAAGTTTCCAACTACTTTTTTTACTCAAAGGTTTCATTTTCTACTTATAAGATATTCTTTGTGTACACATTTTTCAAATTAAATACAAAATACACTATGCTTTGATTGTACTTATTGTTAAAATTTTCTCTGTTTTCTTCTTAAAAGAAAAAAATATTTAAGTTGGATTTTAAAAGAATAAGAAAATTAAAGCTCCTTTAGTCATCTTGTTATAGATGGAAAAATTATTTTCCCATTTATATGAGAGACGTATATCGCACCGTACTAACTTATATACATATACATACCTACATACTATTATATGACAATAATAAGAGCTTAACGTCTCGGGGGGGGGGGGGGGGGGGGGGAATTTTTATTTTTTTGTTTATTTTTCATGAAAACTCATGGGGATCTGTATGCAAAATAACGGGTAACTTTGTGTGTACGTACATTGTAATTATGTATACCAGAGTATATGAAGTATAATTTTTAAGCTTTTTATTACTTTGATTACTTTAGTTACTAGAAATATTTTTTTTTTAATACGAAACCATATTTTTATAATGTTAATTAATGTAGTACATACTTCTAAAAATATTTACTGTTCGTTGTAAGCCAATGAACGAATAATAACAAAATGTGAAACATGATAAATTTATGAAAACTTAAATTCGGTATATGTTAATGCCTTCAGATTTTATTTAGTTTTATTACAATAGAATGAATACTCGTACTTCAAAGTCATCACAAATTAAAATTAATTAATGAGAAATTTACAGCTGGCTTTTATTTGTTCGAATAAAATATAATCGACATTATTATATATACACATCAATTTATACAAATATCAGGTATTTGATTAAAATGCTTATGGTAATAATATTGTGTTGAATAAAGTAAATGCCAAAAATCGATAAACAAATTTAAAAATTATTTTAGGTCATTTATTAAAGCATTATTGCCGTAGGTTTAACAAATGTTTTGCTGAAACTATGCGCTTATAGTTTTAGCAATATGTTTGCCGATTTTTGCATTTGATCCGGTGCAATTCCAATTTGGAGTGTTAATTTGCCCTAGAAGCTTAACAATTCACACTTGTAAAGTTTTTTGAAGTTTTCATTATTGGTAAAACTGAGATGGTTCACAGATCTTAAATCAAATATGTCCGTCTTGAAGAAAGACGACATACATATGTGCTATCACAGACCGAGTAATTTAATTTGATCAATATCATGTTAAACATCTACCACATCCCGGCCGCTTTAAATCGGTTGATTCAATTTTATGGTAATCGGCAAAGTTTATTTGTTGGCCGCTTGATATTTCCGTGTTTAGATTTGAGTGTGACAACTCGAACGTTGTCGTTTGTTCCTGGATTTAATTCCAATATTTTACCCATCAACCGTTTTGATAGGGGCAGGTTGGCTTCCTTGATGAGAACAATGTCATCAACTTTGACATTGTTTTGTTTTGTATGCCATTTACTTCGCTGCTGTAAGTTGGTGAGATATTCCAGATGCCACAGCTTCCAAATATGCTGATTCATTTTTTGTAGTAATTTCCATCTGGATAGTCTTGAAATTTTAACATCTGCTAAATTTTCGCTAGGTAGCTGCGTTACCGATTAAAAAATGACAAGTAGTCCAAATCATCGCTTGAGAGAGCGCAAATTGGCCTTGAATTGAGCATGGCTTCAATCTCCACTAACATTATTGTCATCTCTTCAATTGTAAGTATATGACCATCAGTTACTCGTCTCAGATGATATTTCACACTCTTTACGGCCGCCTTCCACAGTTCGCCAAAGTGTGGTGCGTTTGGTGGGATGAATTTGAATTGTATCTCATCTGTTAATAAAAGCTCAGAAAAACTATTAGAATTTTGGTTTAGAAACTTATAGAAATCAATTAAGTGATTTCGAGCGCCGACAAAGTTTGTCCTGTTGTCGCTGGGTATTTCGCTGCACATTCCTCTACGATACACAAATTTCCGGAGTGCTGCAATATATGCTTCTTTGGTGGGTAGAGAAAACAAGATCGATATACATGGCTTTAGTGGGTAGGCAAACGAAAAAACTGATATAACTTTGTAGGTTTTCTGCCCTCTTCCCCGGCTTGAATGAGTTTGAATGGGGCCTAATGGACTTGATTTCCCGAGGGAAATCTTTCTATTGAATATGATGGAAGACAAGTAAACAAGCTTTCTGAATTTCTGAACTGAGTAGCTGAGGTGGAGAACAATGTTTTGGTAACTGTTTCAGGTGCATATCTATAAATCTCAATACATAAGCTAATATTCGTATAAGTTTACTGAAGCTGGATGACTTCTCGATTAGCTCATCTATGATGTATGTTTTTGGAGCTTGGATGTGTGCTAATTGACATCGTATTTCGTGTGCTGTTATGTATCGATCCATTATATTGTCTAGCCAAAGGTCTGAATGCACAAGCCCCGTTAGACCATTCCACCATAAGCTGCTATCCTGAAGTATTTCCGGATCAATCTCCCTAGATGCATAATCAGCCGGATTGTACTGTGAGCTCACATGTCTCGATTGAGAACGGCTCACATGAGAGAGTATTTCGCCAGTTCGGTTCATCTCGGAAATTTCGTTCTGTAAGGCTTCGAGTAGTTTGCTTAGAAGTAAAGCCGCACACAATTCTAATCGTGGTATTGACAGGTGTTTGACAGGCGCTACTTTGGTTTTAGAAGTCAATATCTTAATGCACGGATTTTTATTTGGTTCTGTGGTTTCGATGTATACTAGTGCTGAGTAAGCATATTTAGAGGCATCTGAAAATCCATGCAAAATAATTTTGGTATTCGAGGTTGTGCCTGTCTATTCTAGTATTGTCTAATTTTTCAAGATTAGCTCGAATTTTCAACCAATCCGCTTCTAACTCTTATGAAAGTTGGTTATTCCAGCCTAAATGCTTCAGTCATAATGTTAGGAAAAATATTTTAACTTTGACTGTTACAGGAGTCAACCATCCTAAGGGATCAAAGAGACGACTCGCTTCAGATAGAATTCCTCTCTTAGTGGTGACTGTCGTTTTTTGGGTTCCAGTGGAGGCCCAAGACTTTGACTGAATTTGTCTCATCAATGTCTAAAACGCTCATGGTGTTTGCTGATCCTTTATCATTCTCCAATATTGACTCATTACTGGTGACCCATTTTCTAAGATGAAAACCCGAACTTGATAATATTGTGTTTATCTTATACTTCAATTTAATAGCAGGTTCAGTTGTACCGGCCCCCGACATCAAGCCATTCACGTAAATATTGTTTTTGATGTGACTCATTCCTACTGCGAATATGTATTTTTATTTTTCGGTTGCTTCATTAAGGGTGCGGATAGCTAGGTAAGATGCACTTGCTGTTCTATATGTAACAGTTTGCAGCTCGTAAGTAGTAAATGGTTTATTAGTCGATTCTCGCCAAATTATTCGCTGGTACCTGGTGCCGTCTAATGCAAGTCGAACCTGTCAAACATTTTATCTATATCGGCAGTATATGATATTGTGAACTTACGGAAACGAATAAGCATGTGGTATAGCGTAGATTGAGCTGTTGGTTCGACTGCTAGACAATCATTTAACGATATGTCCGTAGTTGTTCGCGCGGAGCCATCAAAAACGACTCGAAGTTTAGTAGTGCTGCTGGTGTTGTTAATGACTTCATGATGTGGTATAGGTAGTATCCATGGAGTTTTGCTTGCTTTTATCACTAATTTCCTTCATATGATCTAATAACACATATTCAGACATGAAATTTTTATACATGAACATGGCTGCTTTTATTGCGTGCATTCGTTGTTATGCTGCAGAAAATGAGTTTCCAATTTGGTGTTCCACCATTCTGGTGTTTTGCAAATGCTGCTCACGTGCTTCTCCTTCTTCAGCTGTTTCAATTTCCGAAACCTTTTTAGAATATTTCCTAGATTGTCTTCCGGTGGGTTGAAACTGACTGTAGTGGATATTGCCGGTTTAGATTTCGTGGACGATTTACTAATACCCATCCAAGTAATATATTTTGCATAATAACTGTGTTGAGGTTCATTATTTTCCCTTCAGTGAGTAATTCAAAGAATGTGTCTGTGCCAATAATGATATCAATTTGTCCTCCTTTATAAAAGTGAGGATCGGCTAAGTTATATTTCTGAAGGAACTTGACTTCGGTGAATCGAGTAATTGCTGGTTTTTTGCGGTAAGTTTTTTAAGACACGGCGAAACTGCGAGTATTACTGAACCTTTGATATAACCATTGGTTTTTGCTCCAATGCCCATTATGGTAAGCTTGGCATTTTTTCTTTTTAGCTGGAATCTCTGCCCACAACTTTCATTATTGCATAATTGTGTTTGGTTGTCGAATCTACTACATGCACTAGTGTGGTTGGTAGCCGAGAGGTACCTATTTTGATTTGGTTTTCGTCACACTCGATTTATACATGCCCATGTTTACTTGAATATTTAACCCTGTAACTGTCCGAACGGTGCTGGCTGGTGGAGTTTCATGTACCAAACTATGGTTATTCCTGTTACATTCTCGGCACCTGAATTTAAACCAGCAGCTGCATACAGAATGGTTATGATTCAAGCAATTGAAGCAACGCTTTTGTAACTTCAATAAATTTCTCCTTTCTTTTAACGCCATTCCCTTAAATTTATCGCATTTCAAAAGTATATGGTATTCGTTAGGACATAAAGAACATGGCTCTGCTTGATATGTGGTAACTGCATGACTCTTTAAAGCTGGTTTTGCTTGTTTGTATTGTTGAGCTTTTATGGATTCAAACGCATCAAATTATTTGAACAAGAAAGTTAAAAAATTGTTTTAATGATGGAAGATTTATTTCTTCAAATTTTTGTGCCCATAAGCTGTTAGTGTCGTCGTCTAGTTTGGTAATCATAATTTGAATAAGCCAATGATCTCCCTGTCTCTGCATCTTCTCCTAGTCCTAGTGCTTTGAAACCTCAAATAATCTCATCGGATGTATTCAGAAGTTTACGAACGTTTTCACTATTCGATGTGTTTATTGTTGGTTGCGCTATGAAGTTTTTAATGAAAGCATAGATGGTGTGCTTTAAAATAAAGTAGTAATAGTTTTCCGCAAAATCAGGATCTAATTCTTCATGTTCATCTATGTAATGCAACATTTTTATCCTCTACCTTGATGAATTCATCCCTTAGTTTGTCAATATGTGATAGATGCACTTTTATTTCCTCTGATGGCGTCGTTTCGGTTATGGCCTTGATATAATTAAGCAGTTTTCTTACATT
This sequence comes from Tipula vernalis, assembly GCA_958295665.1. Taxonomy (NCBI): domain Eukaryota; kingdom Metazoa; phylum Arthropoda; class Insecta; order Diptera; family Tipulidae; genus Tipula; species Tipula vernalis. The sequence continues at coordinate 164,308,906 of OY282559.1, forward strand.
GCCTTTGATTGAAGCACGATTTTCTTTAAAGATACAACTTGAGCCATTTTCTGATATTCACTTTAATGTTTATACACTATCACAATCACTATTAACACAATATTTTCCAACTTGATAATAATTTCACAATAGTTGTTAGTTTGAACTCGAGAAATTGGTGTAGATATTTATTAATTTATTCGCGGAAAGTTATATGGTGTATTTGGTAAATAAATTATTACAAGTTATTTTAATCTTATATTCAAATTTTTATTGTTTTTAAATTTATTAGTTTTATTATTAAATAGTGAAATGTGAAACTCAAGGTTTTGGTGATCCAATGTTGAAATTCCAGTTTAGTGTCTTTCTGTTGAGTTGGTAGGTAATCCAATGTGGTTTCAAACAATACAGTTGCAATATATATACTATAGCTGCCCTATCCGGCTCGAAGGACCAGAAAATATACCAAACAATATTCGGTATATAAGGTACAATAATTGATTTGGCTCAAAATGGTTGGTCCATAATCAAAATACCAATTGAACGTTTGATTTTATATATATTTTGATGGTCGATAGAAAAGAGAAAATGTTTTTACAATTTTATTTAAGCTAAGTCATTCAATGTATAATAATATAAGATCCCGGCAGGGATGCCAGATGGCCAGAATTTTACACAATAATTTTGATTTACCAATGAGAAGCACTTTATTAAAACAAGTGCGTTGTTAATATTAAAAATTTTTTTTTTTTTTTTTTGGAAAATTACAAATTAGAATTTAGTTTTTTTTCCATTTTGGTTACGGGAAATATTATTATTAATTATAGGAGGTAAGTGGTGGTGGTTCTTTATATTAGATTTAGTTATATCTAGGAAAAACAATATTAAAAAGAAAATAAAAACCTAACGAGAGTAACAAAATTATGGAATGTAGGGATGCCTACGCGACAATGTCTGATCCAGGAGAATACAAAATCCCGGATACAGACGATGATTCCGATACAATTACGACCAATTCAGTTAATAAAAGACCGATACTTTTAGGGTTAGGTAAACACAAAATCACAAGACAAATGATATGATTAGCGATATTTTTAAGGATTTAAGAGAAAGCGCGAACGGTAGTGAAATAAAAGGTGTTGGTGCAGTGAAAAAAATGGTGAAAATAAAAAAAATCAGAAAACACATGTGTCGAAAATGGAAAGTGAGGTTAAAAATAAAAATATGTATGACAAACAGGATAAAGGTCCATTCAAAGTAATAATGAACAAATGAAACATAAACATGATCAAATTGGGAAAGACTTTGATAACGAATAGAATGGAAAATATAACCAAACTAGAGCAAGTCAATAAAACCATGGCGAGAGTCACTTTCAAGTATTTGTCCGACGCTAACAAATGCGTAAATTCAGTAGTCATGACAAACGTGGACGGTTACAATATCTTCATTCCTAATAACTACAATAAAATAATAGGAATAATTAAAAACGTGCCATTAGAGCTTTCAGACGAAGAAATATCCAGCAACTTACAATCAAGAGCGAAAATCGAGAAGGTGGAGAGGATGACAAGATGGGATCCAGAGTCAAACATAACTAAAGGCATGGAAATAGTCTAAATATCATTCCTCGCAAGTAGCTTACCATATAATGTGATAATATAAGAAAATATACTAATGAAAGTAGACTATTTCATACCTAACCCTATGTACTGCAAAAATTGCTTGAATTATGGATACACAGTCACAGTTTGTGCCAAAATTTAAGAAATAAACAACCATGAATGCGACGAAATAAGCAGATGTAAATTCTGCGGAGTGGGACACTGGATAAACAATATGAAATGTCAAGAGAGATTCAGATAAAGGAAAATAACCGAATACATGACAATAAATAAGTCGTCATACAAAGAAGCCAAAGTAAAAATTGTTGGAATCAAACAAAATTCCCCAAGGCAACAAGACTTCGGAGAACTAAATACAAAAAACATGAAGGAATAGAAAAGAAAAATAGAGGAAATTAAACAACAGAAAAAAAAAAATATTCTAAACAATTTGATAGAGGAGTTAACAAAGAAGATAAAGGACAAGCTACTAAAATACATAGTAAAAGCACTAAGGCAAACCAAAAAACTAAAGCAAGAAGCTTAGCAAGTTACAAGAACCTAATCGAACATTATATACATAAAAACAAAATACAAATAGCGATTCTGAGTGACATGTGGACAAATTTAGCAATATTAGAAAAACTAAAATTTAATAACTAATAATAGAATAGACGGCTACGGTGGAGTCGGCTTCCTAATCGATAAAAAATTCTCTTGGAAAAAATTTAATCAAATAAACACATGTAACAGAATTCAAAACCTAAAAGTTAACATCAAATATAAGGGTATTATTATAGCTGAAATTGTAAAAGAATCTAATAACCTTCTAGATGAAAATAACATAGTGGGCTACGGAACCTAACACATAGATCAATGAAGTAGAACAAATAATTACAGAGAATAATTTAAACATCTTAAATGACGGATCACCAACGAGACAAGATCTATACAGGCATAATACTTCGGCATTAGACATTACCCTATGACACAAAATTTAACGAATAAATTATCATGGAAGGTAACTACAGAAAACCTAGGTAGTGATCATATGGCATGACCAACTAAACAAATAAATAACTGGGCAAAGATACTAGAGTAAGTGGACAAAACCATTCATTTGAAGTGGTTAGAAGGTAAGAGGACAGACATAGGTAAGAAGACATAGAAAATCATATAGAAAAAATAGTCAAAAAAACACAGAAATAGTAGACAGAAACATAAAATTTATACCGAAGCTGTGGTGGAACACATACATACAAAAATTATGTGACATAAAGATAGAGAAACAAAAGATATACAATAGAAATAAAACACTATACACAGCCACAAAACTTTAAAAAGCTACACAATTACTGAAATTAAACATAAAGAGAGAAAAAAATAAAAGCTGGGGTGAATTCCTAAATATCAATCAACAAACAAATATCATAGACATCTGGAAAAATATTAACAAACTAAAAAACAAACGAAGTATAATATACTTAAACAAGAGAAGGTAGCATTCAAGCGAAGGAATTCTTAAAATTAAACTCCCGAGATCGTAAGATAATTATGTACCAACATCACAGGTTTCTACCGGACAAACAAACAGTGAAGAATTCAATCAAACAGAGATAGAAGTAGTAATTAAAAAAACATAAAAATTTGCCGCCGCCGGGCTCAGACAAAATTAGCTATCAATTCATCAAAAAAATATACAACTTAACCCCCAACCAATTTAATAAAATTTGGCTTTCACAAAAATATCCAGACAACTGGAAAGAACTAAAAGCAATAGCAATAAAAAAGAAGGGACAAGAAGACAGAGAAATAAAAAATTATAGGCCCATATGTCTGCTTAAGACCTTTTCAAAAATATTCAACAGTTTAATGCTGAATAGAATGACTGAACGCATAGCTGATTACATGGTAGACATGACACATCATATAACTAAGGAAAAAGAAAGGAACAGAAAGCTATGGCGTTTTGGTAATTTAATTGAAATGCCACTTATTTAATGTTTAATTGGCAATATTTATTTATAATTGTTAATAAATATGGCGATTAATTTAAACACAGTTTATAACACAAATCTCACTAGAATTTCACTGAAATTTATTAATATTTGTTTTTAATATTTTACACCACTGTTAGACGTGTCATCCAAAAATTGGATGTTTCTTGTAGCGAGCACGGCGATTTCCCGAGTAAAAGAAAAAGAGATATCTAAACCCAGTTGTACTTTGCATGATCGACCGAAGTTTTTTGTATGAGATGGCATATAAAAAATATGAGACGGATGTATAAAATTATAAAATAAAATATTCGGTTTTTTTAAATGTGTGAGAATGAATATAAATGGTAAAGCACCTGATGTCAACTAGCAGAACTAATGATCGATCTACTGTTTTGTATTTCATTTTTTGTTTTCAAAGTATTTTATCATTCTAGATTTTACTTTGGTGTGAAGTATACATTGTAGCGGTCAATAAATGTGGCCACTACAACCAAGGTGTTAACAGAATTATTTATTGATTATGTAAATTGTCGACCTCTCCTGAAATTTTTTTTGTGTGGTGTGATCGATTTAAAAAAAATAATAAAAAGAGGAACGTGGTTCATTTTGGGACAGTTTTTTTTGGATCGTTGAGGAACAAAGACCTCGGGTTTTTTATAATAATATTTTGATAAAAAGAAAAATTGTGAATAAAAAAAAATAGATTTTTTTTTTAAAACTAATTATTGGTGGTAATAACCATAAAGTTTAATTATATGAAATTGTAAGGATAGTTTATAAGTGATATTGGAAAATTAATAGTCAAGAGACTATGTGTTTATGATTTAAAAAAACAAAAAAAAAACTGTGTATTACGGAACCACGCTTAATGAAAAATATTGGCTTCATAAAAGTATAACTGTGTAGGTGGTTTGAGTGAGAAGAAAATACGGATAATAATAGTGAAAATCCAAAGAAAAAAAAACTATAGTAGTGAATAATAATAAACATTGTGTGTGATCCCGTACGAATTTAAATACGTGATATTTTATTAAAATTCAATATGTACCGACATTATTTACATATAGTATATCCGTATTATCCATATTATAACGATAATACCTCAATGTTTATCCGTATTATAACGATAGAAATACGTCATTGATCAGTTCGTTGTGTTATGATATGAAAACATTGTGTAAAAACAGGTGACCACATGTACTGGTTAACTGCGCAACATATTTGCGTGAACTATTAAAACAAAAGAAAAAAAATCACAATAAAAATTCAAATATACATAAAAAAATAAAAATAATTACTAAATAATTAATAAACAATATAACGTGAAATAAATATCATATTGGTGATTAGTGGATATATTAAAATAGGCATAAAATGTGCATCATATATAAATTTGGATAACCAATGCACAGGTAGCGGTAACCGGAATTTTTTTGAGTCACCTTGGCGATGGTACTCTTTAGTTAAGTTATTTTCTTATTTTATTTGTATTTTTATTATTATTATTATTAGTTATTGTCGAATTATATTAAATTAACTTTTATAATTTTATAATTAATATCGTTATTTTATAATAATTAATTATTTTTGGGGATTCGCATAATTTTTCGGGTAATCTTTATTTCTTATTCTTTGCTAAAAATAATTAATTATTAGTTTTTTTTGGTATGACGTCATTAGTATTAAGTTCTAATGGTAATTTATTTTTGTTTCACAATTTTCTTTTTGATAATTCATTTCATTAAACATATAATTTTTTGTCTCTATGAATTCTTTCGATTAAATGTGTTTTTTTTTCTTAATGGTTCCACCTCTTCCTCTTTAAGTCGTTCGCTGGTGTGCATTAATTTCAGGATGAGAAACTAAGTTTTTTTATATGAGGATGTGATGTAGGTGAGTTGGTCTCAGGTGAGTTTATTGTAGCTTGGTTCCTTTTTCCTTCCCTCATCTACCTGGATTCCATCCAGTATGGTTTTCTTCGTGTTCGGTCTTTCATGACTTGCTCATGTCTCAACAAACCTGTTTTCCTCACCCCACGCCATTCCCTGAGTACTAGCTGGCTAAATTAGACCGAGTTGAGACCTCTGATCAAGTAAAATAAATTTCTGTTAACGAAGGTCGTCAGGTCTTCGTTACAACATGTACAAGACAATTTTTAAAGGGTAGTGTATAAAAAAATAATTCGTTTAATAATAATTAATTAATATATTAAATATTAAATCGAAATTATGTAAGTACCTATTGTATATTTTAATAAAAATGTGTTTAGTGTTTCATAAAATTTTATTTTTTGTTTGCAAAAATAAATCAACGGTGAAACGGCGTCGTGTGTAAAATTTTTCTGCATATTCCTACATTTTGTTTTATCCTTTATTTACTTATATACATACGTTTGTAATATTTATGTACGATTGTGTGCTCCAACAGCGCTAATTTAGCGATCACGGTGATCGCTAAATTTGCGCTGTTGGAGCACTCAATCGTACAACTGGGAAACGAAGTTTTGAAACGATGAACAATACTAAATGAATTATTTGGTTTTCCTTGCTTATTGGTTTATTTGCAATATACTGTAAAAGTTAAAATAAATTGAAGAAGGGGAGTGATCGATATTCGAGCGGTTGTAATATGAATGTACGATACGAGTGAGCGCTGATATATGTGATTCTGTAGCGGTAAACAAATATATGTACTTGATGACTGACTTCACCCGCTACATAACTCCGCCACAAGTCATTTTCCCCTCCCTAGAGAATAACAGTGTTAGTAGTAGCAATACGGACGGTTTTGTTTTTTCTACCAGGCCAGCAAAAAGTGTAAGCTGATTAAGTTTAATTGTAAAGTAAAATTAAGATTACAGTATGTAAACCAGCTTTTTATAGCATGTCAAAAAACTGGTAATAAAATAATCTTACAGCTAAAAAAAAAATATATACAATTTTTTTAAGCATTCTCAACTGTAAACTAAACGAATAAAGTGTGAATTAACAAATAAAATTTATACCGCAAATTTTTTTTATCTACCGGAATTAATTGGACACGAGAGTAATAATATAACGATATTTTTTTGGAAACATATCAATTTGGAAACGGGAAGCAGCTATCGAAATTTATTGAACACTTGGACAATTCACCTGGATACGAGACACTTTAACTGAAGAATAATTTATTGGCGAACGAGAACGCATACCATATACAACAAAACGGAGAAAATTACTTCGTACTAAATAAGGCAATTGAATTTGGACGGCGATTGTGCTGACTTATGACAATATACGGCGAACCGGAATCAACACAGAAAATCAAATTCAACCCATTTAGTTGGCATTATATATGGTCCTTCGAGCCGGATAGGCACAAAAAGAACAATTTAAAGAGTGAGTAAATCATATACAATTAAAAGTATTTACTTAACAAAGTGTATAACAGTGAATAGAGAAATTGTGTACCTTTAACCGTTATTGTGATCGTGATTTCTGGAATATTAGGTGCAAGTGTTAATAAACTTCGAGAACCATAATGGCGGCTTTAAGAGGGCTAGAACGTGTTTTAAAGAATCTAGAATATGTCAGTGGTAAAGCTGATAGATTCACTACCAAAACGAGTGTTAATGAGATAAAAGCGTACCTGGCTATTTTAAGTGATGACTGGAAAGATTATCAAAACATTGAAAATTCACTTGGCGAAAAAGTTAGTGATGCTCAACTAGAAATAGTGAATAAAATTGAAACGGTACATTTTGCAGTAAGACAAGTTTTATACAATTACGAGAAAGGATGGGAAAGCGAAAATGCACGGGGAAACACAACCATGGATGATGACACAATTTGTACAAGAATTGGCGAATATGAATAAACGTGACAGTGAAGTGAAATTACCTCGTGTAAACATATCACCCTTTTCGTGGAACTATTCCGAGTTTCCTTTTTTTAAAGTACTTTTCGAGGCCTCAATTGACAAAAACGCGATTATGTCCAATGTACATAAATTATAATATTTGAAATGTTTATTAAAAGGAGAAGCTTTCGCTTTGCTAAAGCATTTGACGGTAACCGATGCCAATTATATGCAAGCATGGGACAAAATTAAAGAAAGATACAATAAGCCAAAGCATGTGATTTTTACTTTGTTGAAACAATTTATGGATCAACCGACGTTGCAACAAAGCACGGCAAAGGGTCTTCGTCATCTCACAGACGTGTCCGACGAAGTTATTCGTGGTTTAGAAGTTCTTGGCGAACAAGCGGAGCAACGAGATCCGTGGCTAATATATATATATATATATTAGTGAATAAATTGGATGCAGAATCGAGAGAAGCATGGGCACATGATTCGACTAATGAAGATTTTCCATCACTATGATTACGATTATGTTTTAATTGTTTGTCTTCCACACATCAAGCTATAGCATGTCGATCTAAATATTCATGTCGCATATGCAAACGCAAGCATCATGTTACTTTGCACCCTGATCCAACGGCAGATTCAAACAGTGATATTCAGAAGCAGAACGAACTTGGAACGTCGGATTCCAATAAACCATCAGGTTCTGCTGTGTATGTTGCAGTAAAAAACGGAGAGAGCTCAACCAATTTATTTCAAGCAATTTTACCCACGGCGATAGTTTTAGTTGAGGATAAATTTGGTCAATCGCACAAATGTAGAGCATTACTGGATTCTGGTTCTCAATCGTCCTTTGTTTCTGAAAATTGTGCTCAATGGTTACGATTAAGGCGTGAGAAGGCGAATATTAACATCACAGGTTTGACATCTGGGAATCTGACTTCAAGAGGCAAATCCACACTGGTATTGAGATCAATGTACCACCCCAATATAAAAACTAGTTTAGAGGCTCTAATAATCAAACAATTACCCACCCAAATTCCAAAAGCGAGTATTTGAAAGACGTTTCAATTCACCAATTTTACACAAAACTGTATTTGGATGGGTAGTTTCGGGACAACCGCGAACAGCAGAGACCGAGAGCACTGAAGTATTCACCACAATTACAGAAGAAAATTTGAATTTGGATCATTCGTTGAAAAAATTTTGGGAAATTGAGGGCATCCCTGATACTGACAAAATTACTCCCGAGGAAAGGAAGTGCGAGAATTTTTGACGACATCGAGAAAATGTACCGACAGGTTATGGTAGCGAAACAGCATCAACCATTTCAAACAATACTATGGAGAGAAAATCCAGATGAGGTATTGAGGCATTATCAGCTCACTCGGGTCACATTTGGCCTAGCCTGCTCAGCGTTCCTCGCCATAAGAATGATGTAGCAGCTTTCAATAGACTCAAAGGATGAAGAGATTAAAAAACACGTATTTAATAATTTTTATGTTGACGACCTATTGACAGGAAGCGATAATGTAGAGGAAGCCATGAAATTAAAGGCGAGAATAACGAAGGTGTTAGCGAAAGGCGGGTTTTGTTTGAGGAAATGAAAGTCAAATATAACTTCTTTGTCTGAAACATCCAACGAGATATCCGTGAGTGACATATGTAGCGACAACACCTCTACTATCAAAACCCTCGGTTTACAATGGCATCCAATGAGAGATATTTTCACATTTAAAATACAAGCAGAAAGAGATGGTGCGATCACTAAAAGAAAAATTATATCCGAGTCCTCACGCATATTTGATCCGCTTGGCTTCCTATCCCCATCCATTATACTCTTAAAAATTTTGTTTCAGAAACTATGGGTCTTAAAGTAAGGCTGGGATGACAAGTTGCCGTACGAAATTGAAGATCAGTATCAGCAAATCCGAAATAATTTCAAAAAATGTGTAGTTTCTCATTACATTAAAGTCATTAAACTTTGCAACGCAGATACTAATTATATTACTTGGATATCGTAGAAAGATATAAAATCTTCTCAATAAACAGTCATTTTTTATTTATTTATTCACTTTTTATGTTATGTTTTATATAACATTTTTTATATAGCAAAATTGGTCGTATAAACCAACGTAAAATCCATATATGTACCTATATCTCCCAAAGCACAAATGATATTGTTATTTATACATAAAAACTGGTTGTTGGTTATTTCTCCAAAAGAACAAGTTTGTGATTTCTTCCTCAAGGAAGGTAAATCATTTAGATTTATCCTTTTTCATTCATGAACCTCTTCTTCGAGAAGAAACTACTTTGTCATTAAAAAAAACTGTAAGGGTTTAATGAAATATAGTTTTGCTTATGTACGATTCTTATTTTGTGAACATTATTTTATTACCAGTCCCGTAAATAAATAATGAAGTTTGTGTACTTTCGGTGCTAAAGATAAATTTGACTTGTTTTATTTAAAGTATTCTCATTTTTACGATATGTACTTTTGTATAGGTAATGTTCAAACTTTTAGAAAAGAATATGTGTTAAAATTCGACTCAAGTTATGCAACGGATAATTTAGTTTGTTATATTCACTCACTTAAGTATCTCGTTTTGGGAGGATTATCATCTTATAAAGCAGATTTTGGCAGACAGATGGGTGCCCAGACAAACGTGAAACCAGAATTTTCTGATTTACTAGGAAACTGATTAGGTGCATTCTCAATTTGATTTGTCCACAGTTTAATGTTTGACAACATTTTAAATATGAGTTATTATGGCGATTATCCATTTTATTATTTTTGTATGTATTTTGTCACTTTAATAATTTATAAATAAAAAACAGCTAAGTTGATTTTTTAAGTATATTTTATTGAAAAAACTTTTCCTTATAGTAACAATGTTTTATATTTATTATTAGAAAATTAATTTCGGAATTATTCCTTCATCAGTTCTTTTTTCACAACTCTTATAATTTCTTAAGACTATCCTGCTTATATATGTTTTTTAAATGTTTTTAATTTAACTCCTCCTACTTTTTTTGAGATGATGTGTTCATATATTTTATTATTTTTAGTGTTTATTCTGTCATTTAGTAAGTTATAATTGTCTTTGTTTTTGTAAACTTCTAATTCCTCTATTCTGTCTAATATTTGTCCTTTTCTGAGACTGTGTAAAATTGTTAGGTTGGAATTGAAATCTGTGTATGTTTCTCTGATTTTAAGTGTTGTGCGTAATTGGATTTTGGTTCTGTTTTATGAATGTCACTAATAGCTGTATTTTGTTGAAAAAAAATTAATTCGAATTATTTTGAAGTTATTTTTTTCTCAACAGAACAAGCCGCGAAATATTTTTTCGATCGTTCTTTGATCGCCATTGAGTTGAGTTGTTAAAATTAGTATTTAAATAAAAATAATAAAATATAATATAATAAAAATCTAATAATTATAATAAAGCAATTATTAAATATTAATTGCATATGTTAACAAATAAAATATTATATATATTATTTAAATAAGTGAATTATTTTGATTTAATTGCCAAATATTTCGGACATTTTGTGTGCTACTAAAACAACAAAATCATTTCTTCTGATTGTGTTTAACTAATTGTCTGTATAAAAAATAAATAATTTTATATCGTCAAATTTTGCCTAATATCTTGGTGCAATAATCAAATTATTTATTAAGTCAAATTTAGTAAATAAACTGTGTCCTGTATTAATTATTCGTGATAACATGTCTTCCACCTGCCATCTTTGTTCAAGCAAAATCACCAATGAACGTTTTCCTGGTGTTAAATGTGGTGGTCCATGCGAAAATTGTTTCCACATAAGCTGTGCACAAATTTCCAGAAACCTTTTTAATGATATTAGAAAACGTTCTGTGAGCTGGCTTTGCGGAAACTGCCGTGTAACTGCTAACAAATCGATTGTGGATGGCGATGAAGACATTATTGAATCCGCCGAAAACATCAATTTATCCGATATAATGATCCAGCTCAAACGAATGGATAGCAAATTATCTGCTCTTGATCAGTTGAAACAAAATTTTGAGGTTCTAGTATCTGAGAACAAAGCTTTAAAAGCAAGAGTGCATAAATTAGAAGAACTGGTTAACCTTCACAGCTCTAAACTGAATCAAATTGAAGCCAGCATTGATAAGCCAAATCAACTGCGAAACTTAAACAACATTGTCATCAGAGGTTTACCATTGAAACACGATGATACTCGTGGCATGATAGTTGCTACGTTAAGCAAAATTGGAGTAGCAATTCAAACAGAGGATATTGTCTCAATTGAAGCTATTCAAAAAACTACAACCAAAAACACAACACCATTGAATAAAACACTGAATTCAACATTAGATTTTTTTATTGTTCAACTAAATTCAGTTGATGTTAAAAACAACATTTTTTCACAAACTATTAAACACAAAAATTTATCGACGAAGGATTTGGACATCTTTCTTCCGCAAAATCATCCACACCAGCGAATTTACATCATGCACCATTTGACAGCTTACCAATCCAAATTGTATCGTGAAGCTAAAATTATCAAAATACAACATAAGTACAGATATCTATGGTGCAAAAATGGACAAATTTACCTGCGAAAATCTGCGGAATCAGATGCGCATCGGATAAGTTCTCTGAGTGATATTTTTCGGCTCAAACATCTTGAAGATCCAGATGAGGACAACACGTCTTGCCCAGATGATGATCAGGGCTCTTAAATTATATAATAATAGGTTAAGTAAAATAGTTTTCTTACCTTTTTACATTCAGTTTTTATTTTTATTATTTCTAAATCACTTTATATTATGTGTTTTGTTTACATTAGTTTGACAGATCAAACTTTATTTGTGTTGACAACATTGTTTATGTTGAGTACCGTTCAGTGTTGTGTGTATGTGTTAAATATCAGTACATTATCTATTCGTATTGATTATATTAATGATATTTCGCTACATATACATAACATTTTGATCGTTTTGAAGTTGTTCGGTAGACTTTATCAACAAAAACAAATACATAAAACCGTTTCATCTGCGTGTGATTGTGTGTTGCTCTGTTCTGTATAATTTTAATTTTTTGGATATTTACGTTAGTTCGACAAATATGAATTTCTCTCTCAAGTTTAATTTTCAATTATTTGTATTTTCGCTTGTGTTTATAGTCAAGCCGGTTTCGGGTTTTATTTTAATACCTATCTCACCGCAACATTTTTGTAATTTTTGCGTAATCGTACGCGCATTTATTTTTATTTTTAAACGTAATATTAAAACGACTCGCTACTATACATTTTCTGCTTTATTTATTAAAATTTTCCTTTGTAATTTATTGAAATTGATTTGTGTTCAAGTATATCATGGATAGTTCTTTCAAAGTCTTGATTCAAAATATTCGTAGCTTAAGGGAAAATTTTGATGCGTTCAGCTTGTTTGTAGCGAGTCTTACTAATTTTCCTGATTTGATCTTTGTATCCGAAATTTGGATTTATTCAAATGAATGTTCAGAGTTTAATTTGCCAGGGTATAATTTTCGAGCGTGCTGTAATGATAATTATCGGTCGGGTGGTGTGGGTGTTTTTATAAGTAAAAATTTGATAAATTTCACGTATCAACATTGCAATTGGAATTCAGCGGATCTTCTTGTTTTAAATATTCAACTAGCTAAACGAAACTTTACCTTTATTTGTTTATATCGTTTTCATAATGGTAACATCATTTCATTTTGTGATGATTTGGAAAGGTTGCTGTGTACACTTAATAACAAAAATATTGTTATCTTAGGGGATATTAATATCAACCTTTTAAATACTAGTGAATCCTTCAACTACCAAACAATGCTTGCATTCTATGGTTTTGTCAGTCTTGTAAATGAGCCAACAAGGTTGAAGACATGTTTGGATCACGTTTTTGTTAAAAATGAAAATCTATTCAAATTTGATATTTGTAACCTGCCCATGCATTTTCCTGACCACAATTTGATCAAAGTTAATATTTCTTCCTCATCCATCAGGCAACCAGTTTCTGTTAATACTTCGAATCAATCAAGAATTTGTTACGATAAACTCAATAATTTTCTAAAGTTTGAATGTTGGGATTCTCTTTATAGCGAAAGGATTTGCAGTTTAGATTTTGCAAAATGTTTTGTCGCATATTGCCGCATCAAAATTCATTATTGCTCCTCCTAAAATAAATAAGTTAAAGCCATGGATGAGTCCTAATCTATTATTTAAAATTAACAAATTAAAAAAATTTTCTCGTAAACTAAGATGTCATCCAAATAATATTAAATTAGCAAAATTTGTTAAAAAACTTTCGGGAAATATTAAAGCGGATGTAAAAATCGTCAAAAATAACTATTACAAAAGCAAATTTGATTGGGCTAGTAAGAATTCAAAGCACACATGGAAAATAATTGATGAAGTTTTAGGACGTAATCGGATGTATAAACAAATACAACAAATTTATCAAGCCGATACTAATAGCATTCTCACGTCCCAAAAATCGATCTCTGATGAATTCTGCAAATATTTCGTAAAAGTTTCGCAAGGATCAACCTCCAATTTTAATGTAATTACTAGTGATGTTACTTCAATTGAATTTAAAAAGTGTATTTATGGAGCTGATAGAAACTACAGTTCATCTTGTTTCTTTGAGCCTATATCTTCTTCGGAAATCCTATCTGAGATAAAACAATTAGATAACAAAGGGTCAAAGGGCTTTGACGGCATTAATAATTTTTTAGTTAAAATATGTTCATGGTATTTGGTGGATGTTCTGCAATACCTATATAATCTTAGCTTGAACAGCGGTCAAATTCCAGATGATTTAAAAATAGCTGTTGTGATCCCGATTTTTAAGAAGGGTGATGAATTACAACCAAATAATTACAGGCCGATTTCGCTTCTAAGCACTTTCTCCAAGATTTTTGAGAAACTAGTTAAGCAGCGGTTAATTTATTATTTGGATAAGATTAAATTTTTAAATAAAAATCAATTTGGGTTTACTGCCGGTAAATCAACTGAAGAAGCTCTTTTGCACTGCTTGAGTGAGATTTATAAACATATTAATGATACTCGGCGACCCATAGCTTTTTTTGTCGATATCGCAAAGGCGTTTGACACTGTTGACCATGGAATGCTTTTATTGAAGTTAGCTAAAATTGGTATTAGAGGTAACATTTTTGATTGGTTTGCAAGTTATATTGAAAATCGTCGTCAGGTGGTAAAAATAGGTGAGGCAACTAGCTGCGAAGGTTTAATAAGTTGTGGCGTTCCTCAAGGATCAGTTCTGGGGCCTTTATTATTTTTAATCTACTTTAATTCGATCTTCGGTATTGATCTATTAGGACACGCCACTGCCTTTGCTGATGATCTGGCTTTGAGCTATGGTACGAATAGCGATGTCGACACTAAATTAATGCTTGAAAACGACTTAATCAAACTAAGTAAATGGTTTTATCATCATCGGCTCGCTATAAGCGTTAAATCAAAAGTTATGCTATTTGGGAAGAATATCACTAATTCTTCGGTATACCATTTAAAATACCATGTCCATCCCTGTGATACAATCATTTGCTCGTCTCAGTGTTTTGCACTTGAATTTGTTAACGAGTTTAGATATTTGGGTTTAACAGTGGATGCTCAACTAAATTGGAAGTCTCATCTCAATGTCACTAGGAAAAACGTACTTGGTGCTATACATAAATTCTATAATCTTAAGAAATTATGCCCAAACAGTACTCTGCGGAAACTATATCACGCCATAGTTGAATCAATAATAATGTATGGAATATCCAGTTGGGGTGGCACTTATTTTAGTAACATTGAAGGTCTATATATTGCCCAGAAAAGGATTATTAAATTAATATACCACCTTCCTCAAACAACACCATCAATTCCTATGTTTCGACAACTAAATTTGCTACCACTTAGATATCTTTACATATACAAAGTCTTGAAAATGTTTTTTATCCGTAGTAACAGTTTTCACAATCGGATTACACAGGTGTATAATACAAGAAATCCAAATTACTATAATGCTGATTTCCGTTGCAATTGTGAGAAGTTTAGAAGATTTTATCTTTATATGGCACCGTATTTTTTTCATATTTTACCTAAAGATATAAAAATTCTAACGATTGGACGTAAACATAAATTTGAGAGGGACGTTCGAAATTGGCTGCTCAACATAGAAAATGTTGAAAGATTTTTCTGAAATTAACATTATATAGCTTCGGGTAATTTCACCAACTAAAGCTGTTATCGTAAAGATTAAACAATTGTACATTTAAAGGCAACTAAGTGTAATTATTATTTTTTTCCATATATACATATATAAATAAGAAAACTATTGTGTAATATATATTTAACTCAATGTGTCCAAAAATTTTATAGAATAGCATGTTTAAATTGTTTATTTGCTCCACCACAGATTTTCATCTAAACGGAGCTTTACTTTGTTCAACTATAATATGTTAATTAGTTTATAATTTGTTTGTATTATTATTAAGTTATAAGTTGAAATAAAGAAATAAATAAAAAAAAAAAAAAATAAAAATTTAATTTTTATATTCTAGTTGGTATTTCTTCTATTTTTTTTTCAAGCAGTTACGTATTTTATTTGTTCGAGCTAGAATTAAATAACACAAATTTTTTGTTCGAATTATTTAATTCCTGTCACGTGCAATTGTTGTTGTATATTTCTCAACAAAATATAGCTAATATGTTCTTTAAATCTTTTTTCAAATGATCGACCTGTTTGTCCAATATATAATTTTGGGCAATCATTGCATTTTATTTGATAAATTCCAGTGGTGGTTTGTATTTTATGATTTTTAGTTTTTGGTCTATTTTATTGTTGTTTTTGTATGCTACTTTGTATCCAAATCTGTTGAATGTTTTATATAGTATGTTGCAGGTGTTTTTGTTGTATTCTACACTGACGTATTTTTCGTTTTCACTGTTGTTAATTTTGGTTAATGTGGTCATGAGTTTTTAATGTTGTTTGGTTTTTCTTTTGTTGTTGGTTTTGTCAATTAGATTAATTTTGTATCCGTTTCTGTTGGCTATGTGCTTTATGATATTAAGTTCCTCGTCGTGGTCTTTTTTGTCCATTGGTACGTTGTTTAATCTGTCTATCGTGTGGTTGTAAGCTGCTATTTTGTGTTGGTAAGGATGGTGTGAATCGTTATGTATTGTGTGATCAGTTTGTGTTGGTTTTCTATATATTTTGAATGAATGTTTCGAGTTGTCATTTTTTATAGTGAGATCTAGAAAATTTATTTGTTTATCTGTTTCAGTTTATAATGAGAATTTTATCGATGGTTCTTTGTTATTTATATATTGGTGTAATTTGTTTACTTGTTTTACCGAACCGTTAAATAAAATAATGATGTCATCGACTTACCTGTGCCAGTAAATAATATTTGACCGGTATTTATTGTTTTCATTTATGATATGTTT
Source organism: Tipula vernalis (assembly GCA_958295665.1). Classification (NCBI taxonomy): domain Eukaryota; kingdom Metazoa; phylum Arthropoda; class Insecta; order Diptera; family Tipulidae; genus Tipula; species Tipula vernalis. The sequence goes on from OY282559.1 coordinate 164,325,800, forward strand.
GTTTTCAAATTCGTTTAAATATATACCTGGTAATGTACCAGAAAGTGGACTTCCCATTGGTAAACCCTCCGTTTGCATGTAATATTCGTCATTATGTATAAAGTAATTCTATTTTGTGATTTTTGTTAAGAGGTTGATTATTTCGTGAACATCTGTTGTTTTTATACCATTTTTTGTTAATAATTTACTTGTTATGTCTATTGTTTTATATTAATACAAAATCCAATTACGCACAACACTTAAAATCAGAGAAACATACACAGATTTCAATTCCAACCTAACAATTTTACACAGCCTCAGAAAAGGACAAATATTAGACAGAAGAGGAATTAGAAATTTACAAAAACAAAGACAATAATAACTTACTAAATGACAGAATAAACACTAAATTAAAAAAATATATGAACACATCATCTCAAAAAAAGTAGGAGGAGTTAAATTAAAAACATTTAAAAACATATATAAGCAGGACAGTTTTAAGAAATTATAATAGTTGTGAAAAAAGAACTGATGAAGGAATAATTCCGAAATTAATTTTCTAATAATAAATATAAAACATTGTTACTATAAGTAAAGTTTTTTCAATAAAATATACTTAAAAAATCGATTTAGTATTTTTTTATTTATAAATTATTAAAGTGACAAAATATACACAAAAATAATAAAATAGATAATCGCCATAATAACTCATATACTGATACACCTAATAATATTGTGAACAACTTCTATTATAAAATGTTAAAACTACGTAAAAACAAACTCAACCTATTTTTTAATAAAACTTGCAGAAAAAACAAAATTATTCCTAAATACATCGACATAAAAATCAAAGATAAATCAATAGCAGCTCAGACAACAAAACATTGAGCCCAAGTTATGTGGTTAAACAAAGTAATCAAAGAACTCTACACAAAAATAAATAGTTTAACAATAAAAGTTTATAATGCACAATTAAAAATATCAAAGCATTACCCTACATTAGAATACAATGAAATAATTAAAATAGTGAAAACAAAAGTAAACAAAGAAATACATAAAAAAAGAAACATATTAAAAAAGAAGTTAAAAAGTTTAAAATCAAGTGATGTAATAATACGAAATAATTCAACAAACAATAGCCAAACCCAACAAATCAAACATAAATTCAGTAATAGAATAGTAAATATCGCAGATATAGAATTAAATAATAAAGAAATAGAAATATTGGAAAAAAGATTTAAACACGGTCTAAATTCAAACAACAACAAAGAATACAGCAAACATTTATTAAAAATTGAAAATTCAATATTGAAAACTAATTACAAAGATTAACAAGAAATAAGAACGATAATCATTGCAGAACTTAATAAAAATGAAAAAAATAATAGTAAAAAAGTGCAAAACAATAACACAACTGAAACAAAATGAATAAAAATCATAGAGAAGAAATTAGAAATCAATAAATCTAGAATCACTAAAGCCGACAAGAGGAATACAATGGTTATAATGAAAATAGAAGATTACAACACAAAAATCAACGAATACATCAAAAATAATAACAGCAAAAAATTCAAAGCCGATCCAACCAACGAGTACAACCAAAAATAAAACAAATTATAAGCAAGTCAACCAACATATTAAGTGACAGAACCATCAACCATCAGATACTGCAAAGCTATGAAACCTACACCACCGATCATAAAAGGATTACCAAAAATACACAAGGTAAATACACTAATAAGCCCTTTAATTAATTTCACCACAGCACCAACTTATAAAGTAGCAAAATATATTACTAAATTATTAAAAGAATATATTAAATTAGATAATAATTATTCAATAAGTAACTACTTAGAATTAATAGATAAAATAATTTCAATCAAAATTCCATACAATGGAAAATTAGCTTCATTTGACATAACTAATATGTACACTAACATACCAATTAAAGAAACAATAGACATAACAAGTAAATTATTAACAAAAAATGGTGTAAAAACAACAGATCTTCACGAAATAATCAACCTCTTAACAGAAATCACAAAACTGAATTACTTTATACATAATGACGAATATTACATGAAAACGGAGGGTTTACCAATGGGAAGCCCACTTTCTGGTACATTAGCAGATATATATTTAAACGAATTTGAAAACAAACATATCATAAATGAAAACAATAAACACCGGCCAAATATTATTTACTGGCACAGGTACGTCGATGACATCATTATTTTATTTAACGGTTCGGTAAAACAACTATATACACCAATATATAAATAAAAAAGAACCATCGATAAAATTCACATTAGAAACTGAAACAGATAAACAATAGTATATTGTGTAACGTGTAGGAAAAACGATATATTCCCAGACGAGTATGGAAGTTGCTGGGACGAGGCGTCAGCCGAGTTCCAGCAACCATAAGAGTCCGGGAATTATAGTTTTTCCACGAGTTGCACATACGATTTTTTCTCTAATCGGCAGTATATCAGATTATCCATTTTATTCATTATATTCTTTAAAATACGCAACATTTTCCAATTTATATTTTCAATAGATTTCACTATCAAAGTTACCTTAGAATTATAACAATCGCGTGCGCTGTCAATTTTACTAGGCAAGGAATACTTTCCAGTACTGTTATTAGGCAAGGAATACTTTCCAGTACTGTTTTTAGTAAGTTGCCTAGCAACGATGTAGTGTCGGGGAATACTTCATTTTGCTGACAGATAACAAACCAGAAAACTGACGTATTTTATCCGATTTGAGAAAAATAAATTTTCTAGATCTCACTATAAAAAATGACAACTCGAAACATTCATTCAAAATATATAGAAAACCAACACAAACTGATCACACAAATTTTTCTGATTTATTTTCCATTTTTAGATAGAATTTATTTATCTTTAAATCATTATTCAATTAACAATTTTACTAGTTTTAAATTTTGCAGAAAATTACTGGAAATAAAAATATGTATGTACAACCTTCCTTTCGCACGCATGAGATGACAACTGAATTGTTTTTGTTTTACTTTTCAAATGTTTATTTGACGTTTATTTATTGACGTCCGTCGAAGGAGAGGCGTAGCCTGTGCCACCGAATGAATAGTTCCTACTGTGACGTACGACGTCGGCAGCATCATGATTTCACGGTGTATGTCCTCAGCAGGTATTGGAATTCATTATTTGTGTCATGGGCGAATGAATTCTAATACATAGACCAGCATGTTGGAGCAAGTGTCGGTGGAAAAATTATTTCTAGCACGACCAATTATCTTTCAGCAAACCCCACTTGCACTTGTGTGATATTTTAAAGTGAAACATAAGCACAAGAAATTATTCGTCGATTGCGTATCTCAAGGAAGTTATGAAAGAAGAATGGCTACCTAGCTCTAGATTCTTCAATCTACAAGGGACTTGTCAAAAGCTTCCCTAGAAGAATTGCGGAAGTCATTAAAAATAAAGGCCCATAACAAAATATTAATGCTGCAATTTTTTATATTGTATGTATATAAGGGAAATTTGAATGAATGGAATATATTTATATTTTGAATATGTGGATGAAAATTTATTATCAAATTATGTTTTATGTGTTATAGTAAACTTATATATGTTAATTTATTACGAAATTATTGTGTAATGTTGGTGTACTGATATTTTGTATGTTAAAGCATTTCGCTTAGCTGATCGATTTTTTTTTCCTCTACTATTCCTTTTCAAATGGTTAAGCTGGACACTGACGAAAAACTTATATTTCTTTTACTTCTCTTTGTAAGTTACAATTTATAATCGCCAATAATCTTTTATTGATGTGAAAACATCTTTAGCGGCAGGAGTAACTAAAAAATTGTATAGAATTGATGTTACGGAAACATCTGTGCTGAACAAATTATATTGCATGTATGCGTGAATTTCGACCAGAAAAAAAATAAATAAAACCTAAAATCAACACAAAATCTACGCATGTACATGCAATAAACAACATCATCCGGCAGGGACAATTTAAAAATCCCTACTTTTAACTACAGACAATCTTTGCTCCAAAGTAACATTTTATTGAGGACGATAATAGGAATAGGAATATCAATAAAAATTATGCCTAATAAAATAACCAAGAATGGTTTTAATTTTTTTTCTAGCAGTTGCTAACACGAATAAAAACTATTTGTTTCTGTGTGAACAATAACAACAATAATTATGTATGAATGATATGAATATGATTAATAATCAGAGTTTATTGATAAGTTATTTATATCTTTTTTAGTCCTAAACATATTTTTAACAATTTGAAAATAAATAAAACTTTCACGGTTGCAACCTATAGAAATTAAAATATTCTCTCGTGGAGGCTGACTAAAAGATAGATAGAATTTTTCCTACTCCCAAAAAAAGTTGGTCTACAATTAAACCAGAATAGAATATTGGAAATATATTGGTTTGTTGTTGCAAATTCACAATCTTTTTTTATTAAATTACTGGAATAGGGTAAATGATACAACAATGGGCACTTATAAGAAAGTTTCGAGATCTATTTCAATTAAATTTTAATTAGTTGATAATATGTAAGCTGTTTTATTATATTATTGCAGAAAAATAATTTATCTTTCATTTTGGATTATCAAATTAAAATTTAAAATTAAATTAATATAAATTATGTACTAATTTAAAAGTCATGTTGATTCACTAGCAATGGACACCCAAAAGTAATAATCGAAGCTCTTTGGAACTACAATAATTGGCATGGTATCATAATGATGGACACCCACTTTAATTACAGTAATGGTTACCAAACCATAGATTTTGAACACCTTAATATTTACAATTATCAACAGTCAGAGAAAATAAATAAAATGGATATTCATTAGCTTTTCTAAATTTATTTAAATGTTTTTGCATTTCAAATTACAAACATTAGGTACCTATAATTAAAAATTCATTATCACATTACGATTTCAATATCACGTTAAAATAAAAATAAAATAAAATAATAAATAATTGTAGCTAAAAAAAAATTAAATTAAATGACTTATGACTTAGTACCTAATCCTTGCAATAAGTACATAAAAAAACTGGTTCAACCGACAGATTCAGCTTGTTGGCGCAATGGATGTGGTATTCAGCTCTACGTTTCCCGCAACTAAGTCCTTTGTTGTTTTTATGAATGCTACGGGTGCAATTATAACACATTTTACCCGAGAGGATTTCATCGTTTTCATCTGGTTCGGTTTTATTTGCATAACCTCTTTATCTATTATCTCGCCAGATTCATTTAATAAAACAAGATCGTTTTCTTTTATACCATCTTGTTTAGAACACTCAGTTATACATGAATTAACAGACTCCTATTCTACTTGTGTTTCTGGAGTATCGCGACACTCTAGTTCTCGTTCTTCGATAGCTTCAATGGGTTCAACTGAAAATTCATCAGGTAGGTATAAAAAATCATTAATATCCATAACATCCATCGGTTTAATGATATCTGAAGTAATTAGAAGTAATTTATATATTTTATGAAGACACTGAAAGTCCTCTGTCTTAAGAATTAAATCACGGTCTTCTACTGACTGAAGTTCCACTAGTTTTGTTCCTACAATATCACTAAATAGTTGGAGATTAATTGTAATTCATTGGACTGCCCTTGCACTGTGTCGTGTTTATTTCCATGTATTGATTTTCCCAAACATTTTGAGAAATCAATTGCTAATTTATTAAACGGGTAAATTCCACATGCCTTAAATCCGTTTTGAATAGTTACCGGGTTGACTGCTTGGTCAATAGCTTTCTGTAACAGTGGTGCGAAGTTTTCCCTTTTTAAAGTACTATGCATATTGTCTCGCTTCCAATTTAGTACAACCTTTTGCCATGCCGACTTTAAAGGCTCAAATGCCGAGACATCACAGGGCTGCAAAATGCGTGTTGCGTTTGGGTACAGAGCAATTAAAATTATTTCTAATTTTTTACATAAAACACTCAACTCATACGTTAAATGCGTCACATCAACAAACAAAATAACCGGAAATTTAATGTTGTTTTTAGTTAGGTACGGATAAAAAATATTGGAAATGTACTCAAAGAAAACCTCCTTAGTCATCCATCCACTATCACTTCTTCCCATACCCCAATGTGGTGGGACCGAGTTCCTTATACCGTCTGGAATCCGTTTATATGGGTATATTATCATTGGGGGTACCATATTTCCTGCAGCTGGGAAGCTAAACATGACCGTGAGGCACGACTTGGAAGGAGCTTTTTCAACTTCATAAACGTTTTTGGTATCAACTTTTGAAAGTACGTTTTTTGTTTTCGGACAAAGCAGGAAATCGGCCTCATCTCCATTAAATAAGCGAGACGGATCGGATAAGATGAACAACAAATTATTGTCCGTCAGATAATTTTCAATTTGATTGAACCATTTGAACAAATTTTCCGGACTAATTTTAGAGCTGGCAGCAGTTACCTGCCGAGAATTGAAGCAACCTTTAGCGGTGTTGCTTCCGCGATTGACGTTTCAGTCACTTCAACGTTTGCTACACTTTCTTCCACAACAATATCTTCATTTATATATAAAAATTCATCGATGGAATGTATATCTGTAGCAACATTAAGTGAGTCAACAAAATTGTTGAATGATAAGATTTCAGCTTCTGAATAATTTGTGCTGACAGAACTTTTACCTCTGATTTTTGATATAAAATCATCACGTTGAAATTCTAGAAACATTTTATATAAAATCCAGGAATCATCTGACCAATTAACCGTACTGCATAAACCATTGCAATTTTATTTTTTCTTCAAACAATTTAAAGTCTAATTTAACAAAAAAAGCTTTGTGCAGAACAGCAAAATTGCCGAACCGTAGTGATAGTGACATTATTTTGAATGGAAGTGAAAAACTAGTTCCAACCGCCATTCAACAAATAAACAACAATCGGAAAATGAGGTTCGGAAAATGAGAATGCAAGGATCATGATGAAAATGCAGTTTTGGAAGGATGGAGAGCCAGGATATAAGATTGATTTCAACACCGGTTCTGTGATCTTGGCGCAGTTTTTTTTATTATTTTGTTTTCGGCTACTTCTGAGTTTTAACACAACCTATTACAAATGAGCTCTTGCTCAAAATAGTTTGTGTTAATAGCTAAAATTTAATAAATAAATAAATAAATTGCTAGCTTCTTCAAATTCCTTTAATTTGTCAGAACCAAGCAATTGTGAAAATGTATAGTATGATACTTGTTTCTCTGCTTTTCTGATTGGTTCTAGAACTGGGACATAGTTGTTGTTTTTTCCTAAACACCTGGAATAATCTATGGCATTACAATTAAATGGAAAAATTCCACATGCTCGAAAGCCATGCTTTATTATTTCCTGATTAAAGCTACTATCTATTACTTTAACAAGCATAGGAGCAAATTTATATTTGGTGAGAGATTCAACTTGTTTGTTCCAATTGTTTTTTAAAGGCTTGAATGCGCTAACGTCAGCTGGTTGGAGAATGCGGGTTGCGTTGGGGTATAAGGCAATTAGAATTATTCCAAGCTGAACGCACAGTTTACTGACCGCTAATGTTTGATGAGTGGTATGGCCGTCAACAAAAAATACAATAGGAAATTTGGTCCCAATCTTGATTAGATGTGGATGAAAGACTTTTGAGATGTATTCGTAGAATACCTCCTTCGTCATCCATCCATTGTCGCTGACACCCAAACCCCAGTCTTTTGGCACCGATTTTCTGATATCATCAGGAATCCTCTTATACGGGTATATAATCATCGGAGGGACCATTATTCCAACTGCACCAAATGTAAACATAACAGTAAGGTTTGCTTTTGCCAAACCTCGGTCAACCTCGTAAATATTGCGAGCTCCTTTTGCTGCCAGTACATTTTTTGTTTTGGGACAAAGTAAGAAATTAGTTTCGTCCCCATTGAATATTCTGGTTGGGTCTTCTAAAATATCAAAACAATTACTTTCCTCAAGAAAGTTTTGAATTGAGGTAAACCATGATTTAATATCGCTAGCACTTACGGCTGCACTAGCAGAGGTTACCGGATCTGGTGTTCTTAATGAAATAGATTGATGTCTAGCCAGAAATGCCCGAAACCATCCATTTCCTGGCATATTATCACTGCCAAACGGATGGTCCCTTTTATCTTGTTCTAAAAATTCTTTAACTGAATTTAAAACGTCTTCTTTCCTTTTAGGAAACCCCTTTTTTTGTGATGAGATTATCCAATCCTCAATTACGTCTTCCTCAATTTTAGATAATATGGTTTGAGGGCCGGGCCTGACTTTCGTAAATTTTGGTCCTAAACGAAAAATTAATGTTGCTCGTGGAATGTTAAAAAATTTAGATGCCGCTTTTTTGGACATTTCTTTATTTTTAATCGCCTCAAGTGCTTTTTGAAGACATTCTTCGGAATAGTTACGCCTTACTTTGGGCATTTTATGCTGTAAATTTATTTTGAAATTTGTTTAATTATTAACACCTCTAAAAAATACAACTATTGACATAGTGTTAATTATTATATTACCATAGGACACATTATTGACACCTTATGTCAATAGTTGTATATAGCAAATAAATTGAACTAATTATTGACACCACAATTATCTTAATCACTTATTTAAAAAAAAATTGTTTTTAATCTTTAAAATATATATATAAATGTAACTAAAGTAAATATTTACTAAAAAATAAATAAAATTGATAAATAAACGTAATATGATCTACTTACATAATGTATTCCTTAGGAAAATTAGGTCCAGTAACACATAAAAAAAATGACAGGTAACACGATGACTTAATCGAACAAAATGCACTATTAGACTAAATGCTTAAAAAAAACGGTTATAATTATCAACTGAGGAACAATGCATTTTATCGAAAGAGAAAGAGAAATTAACAATATATAAACTCAATTTACGTAAAATTCTTATGAAATACAGCAGTGTCAATAAATATGTTGAATTTTTAGGGTGTCAATAACAATATCGACTACGCTAGTTCTCATGTATGTAATAATGGGCTTGGTATGCCGAATAACTAAATCAAGCAAAATTATAGAACAAATAATGGACACTTACAATTTTACCGTTGAAACTATAATTTTTATTATGTTTTATTCAATTTTGTTTAAAATCACTCATTATTAATCGAAAAAACCAGTTTTTTTATTAGAAATATTTATCATGCGCTTAAAAATGTCTATAATATCTTACCTTGTCCTTATCAATTACACGAGAAATGTCAAACAAAAACACCTGAAACACTCCACGTCTACTTGAATACTAATTAGGTTCAAAACAAAATAGAATGTGTGAAAATGAATAATAATATATTATTCCAATAGAGTAGAATGAGACAAATATATTATCAATGAAACATATTATAATTGTATTTTGGCGCAAAATGCTTATAAAAATAGGGTGCTGAATAATTATATCCTTTTTTCATAGTGTCCATTATTGTATCATTTATCCTATCTAGTTAACCCAATTCGTAGTCCAACCAAAACATAGGCGCTTTTTTAACTTTACCATTCGTCAATTATAGCTCAATTTCTATTTACCACATATTTTAAAATTTGGAAGTCATTATATTCAAATATAAAATTATTTTTTTATTTCATTAAAATGTAAACAAAACATAACAATTCAGAATTAATTTAAATATAAAAATACATATGTATGAACTTAAAAATTCCTAGGTATTAAAATAAAGCTAAATTAAAAAAAAAATCACATTTCATAAAATAATAAATTTAAATAAAATAAAGTTAATAAACCTTTCATTTGTATCACAACATTTTTTTGGCGATAGTTTTCTATTACTCATTTTATGTTAAACACATTACTCACAGTCATGGAAGATATTTGTAACCATTCGCGAAAAATGTTTCACAGTTCACTGAAATGTAAGGCATGTACCCGATACATTTAATAGGCTTGAACGGATAAATATTGCGTTTAAAACTTCATGGCTTAACTTATACCTTTTTTTTAGTTTTAACGTCGGAAATAATTGAAAATATTCTTTCTGCGTCAGCGTTTACGTGAGGGAGCGTTAAAACATACTGTGCCACTTTTGATAATTCTGAGAAAATTAGATCGTCATTAAAATTTTTTAATTTTTATATTTTCCACCAAAAAGTATCGACAGAATCATGACAAAAATCGGATTTTTGGGAGTCGCTAAATCCATTTGCAAATGTTCTCCATTCTAAACTTAGTGCATTTTGATCAATTTGTAGCTTTTGGCAAATCCTTTTAAAATCATTATACGTGGTTTCATTTCTACAACCCCAAGGCAATTTTTAGATTTATTAATTCCATTTCTTTAAAAATGAATTCGGAATTAATTGACAATCTTTTCTGGATTTCCTCTAAAGCTACAATATAAAATTGTAGACAATCACGCTTAATTCGTTCCGATTCGTTTTTTGGTATTTTTTTAAATAATTCCATACATTCGGGTCCCAGAAAATTAGAATCTATCAGCAAAAATATGTGAGGCGATTTGACGGTAATGTTTAGTTTTAATTCTTAAGACTTAAATGTTGACCAAGATTTTTTAAAAATTTGACAGATTCACAGTATAGGTTATTAATCAAACATTTTTTTGAAGTGAATTGAAAAATTCTAGAACATATTTCAAAAAAAAATAAATAAATAAATAAATAAGCTTTAGTATACATATTGTGCAGCTCTTGCAAGATTAGCTATGTTACCTTGAGCTTATCTGCGTTGATAGCCTCTTTAAAAAATTCCTGTAACGCATGCCAGTTATATAAGATTCGTTCTACGCAGCGTTGATGTGATAGCCCACGTGTCATAGATGTTCTTAAAATTTTTCTTTTATCCTCGCTAGAAGATTTTGTACGTTGTGAAGCTGGGAGCAACGTTTCGAACTATCGGACACGTATACACCAATTTGTCGTAACAGATCTTCTGATGCACGAAGTTGGACTAAACATGGCTTGCTGGCGATGATTGCTGCGCTGTGGCAACTTCATTTAATTATAATAGCATTGGGATTATCTTCTGGGAGTCGAGAAGAAAATGAATTTCGAACACCTACCATGACGCTAGCCCTATCGCTATAAAACCCGATTAAATTTTGAAATGGAATGCCTGCAAGTTTAAGTAATTCAAATGTTAATTTTACACAAGTTAGTAAAATTTGACATAAAATATACCTAAATTATTTATTAAATTGTTGAAATTTTGATAAAGAGCAGCAGCACTACAATGTGTCCCCACAGGCAACAAATCCAACAACCAAACGTTTACTTGTTCATTTTCGGGACTTACTGATCTTACCAATATGCACATTGATTTACTCAATGGAAAATTTGGTTTTTTTAAGATTTCGACTAACTGATTAGTTTCTTCGTGAGCAAGTATGTACATGTTTTATTACTTCGACGCATATAGCACGCCATAAATCTTGCCATTTTAATAAATTGTGAGTCCAAAACAATTTCCATAAGTACTTAGTGGTAGTTCTGCGAAAAACAAACTAAGCCTGACCTCAAAGTTGTCCACAGCTTTGTCACTAGGTTTAAATTTTTTCTTTAAAACGGTTTTCATAGGAGGTGTATTTTTATTTTCCACATTTTGTAAGTGTTTTTTAGTCGCCGAATGTTTTCTAACTCAGATATTCCACAATTCAGGCCTCTGTTGCATGCTAAACACCTGCACCTGTAGTCGTTGTCTGGAAACTTTTGCTGCCAACATTTACATTTTTCGATAGCAAGCCAATCACTATTAAATTTTTGTTTTCTCCACTTTGATTATTATTCGAACTCCAACGAGAAGTTTGTCTTTTCTCCTCCTGAGAATCGTAAGATGATGATGACGATGATTCCATTTTGCTTATTAAATTAAGAAGATTTTTTTCAAATAAAATTGTTGTATTTGCTGCAGTAGATTTCATAAAATGATAATTTAAATATATGAATAGATACAGCTAATAATAAGAAATAATTTGATGAAATATTATTTTTATACTGATTACTTTAGTTAAACTTAACCTAGAAATATTTAATATTTGCACGTAGTTATTGATTTGTCAAACTTCAAGCATCACAATCAGTTGTACGATACGAATACGAACAATAGAATTGAAAAACGGTTTCTCGTAGTTTGACAAAACAGAACCCTGAGAGCATAAAAACAGAAACACAAATTAGAAAAATAAATACCAATAAGTACACGAAATGGAATAAATGAAAATTTTGTTAAATAATTTATACAAGGAAAAGATGTAAATAGCTTAATTTTTGTTAGATAAAAATCGACTATAAGAAATATACCTACGCTTATTTTTTTGCTCAAAAATCCCTACAAATAGGGAATTTTTCCTACACCTGGGCCCCTATTCTCGAATTACACAACCATTTTCCACATGAGAACATCTGTCAAAATCTATGTAATTATGGGCGTTTTGTATATGTTTTGTATCACCTGCTTATACCCATTCGGAAATATTCCCTTAGTACCGAAAAAATTCCATAGCGAAGTAGTGCCGAAAAAATTCCATATTTTTTTTTCATTTTTAATTTTGACCGGTAGTACATTTATTGAATTCAATTTTTTAATTATAATGTTAATACGTTTGTGAGAATCTGTGATGACTTTTAATTTGACAACAGAGTAACTATGTTAAAATTCATCATAAACTTCCCAAAAAATATTAACGTCATAACTAAAAAAAATAGAATTCAATAAATGTACAATTCGTCATTTTGACGAGTTGGTAGTTCTAGTGTTAAAATATTTAAAAAAAAACAATGCAAGCAAAAGGAACACAAATTATGCATGTGTACAAAACCAACACAAATATTTACGTAAGCCGTGCCAAAACACAGACTCCTATATAGAAAGACAAAGTAATATTTTTGTGAATGTGTGTATTGAATTTTATGTTTTATTGAATTTCTTTAGTTGCTCTTCAAACTTCGTTGAAAGTGGATGCGTATCACAGGTAATTTACTAATTTATAATAAGTATTTTTAGTTTACAATAGTGTTTATTATTAATATAATTATAAATTATGGTTTCCGTTTAATATTTCAGTGAAAATAAAATAAATTTAGTTGATAATTCATTAAATTAAAATGCCAAGACGGTGTTGTGTAACATGATGCCAAAGCAATTCCAGTCGAAATAAAGAAAACAAAACAATTCCAACATTTTGTTTTCCAGCTGATGGAGTTTTAAAATCCAAATGGATAGAAGCTATAAAAAAAAAAAATTGGGAACCAACTAAATTTTCAGCAGTTTGCATTGAACATTTCTTACCACAAGACATGCAAAGAAATCTACAAATTAAGAAAAATTACACTCAATACAAATTATCGCGATCTAAACTGGTAAATGGTGCAATTCCTTCAGTTTTCCCAGGAAAATCACATCCAATAGAGATATTACCGAAGAGAAAAACGCCAGCCAACAGACTAGCAGAGATAAACTCTCGAATTGAAAAACAAAACGAAGCGGTTTTCCACGGTGATATGATAAAAAGCTTTGCAGATTTTAAGGAAAATTATAAAACTAAAATTAAAAATAGTGTTTTGGCAGAATATCATGAATATATTCAACATGATTCTGTCGTATTTTACATAGTGGATAAAGATTTAGAAAAAGGGTGTAATTTTAAACTAAGAATTGTGACAAATTGTGATATGAAAGTCAATATTTTTACGTATGACGGCAGTGTGGGTAAAAAGGACTTGCAATGGATACTTCCAAATACCCAGAAATTAACACTTTGGTCACAAATAGAAAATTTATTGGTATGATAAAACAATTTTATTTATTTAGATACTTCTAACGATTTTGAGTTGCAAAATTGTTTGTTTAAATATTGGAAAGCGCCTTAAATAATTTAAATACTGCTTGTACTGTAATTCCTGACGATTTTGCATTCCAAACTGAACTTTCTTTTTTAACTGATCAAATAAAATTATTACAAATCAAAAACAAACTACCCCGTTACTCAAAAAATACCATTCTAGTTTCTCATCTTCTTCATTCGCAATCGAGCGCTGCATATAACATAATACGCCAATATTTAACTTTACCGCACCCAGATCATATTCGACATATTTCTGCTTCTTTAAATGTCACCCCGAATACTGATTTTTCAAATAATAATTATTTGAAACAAATCGTTTCCACATTAACGAATAGAGAAAAAAAAGTTACGTTATTAATTCATGAAATATACATTAAATCAGGAATCGATTACAAATCTGGCAATGTAAAACGATTTGCAGAAAATTCTTCCAACATTTTAGCAAAAACCATACAAACATTTATGGTTGTCTCAGCATTTCCAAATTTTAAGGAAGTAGTCAAATTGGTTCCAGGATTGTACAGGGAAAGATCTTCATAATCTAACAAAAAATATTCTTGTATATTTACATAATACTGGATTGGAAGTATTTGTTATTATGACTGACAATAACAGTGTTAATAGAACTATGTTTGATTTTTTCACAAAGCCGGGCGAATTTTCTTTCCCGCATCCATGTGATGCTGCCAAATCTATTTTTTGTTGTTACGATCCTGTTCACAATTTTAAAAATGTCAGAAATAATTGGTTAAATGTTAAAAATTTTGATTATTCTTTTGTTTACCCAGACTTTGAAGCCCGAGAAATTAAATATGCCCGATTTACTCATTTATGAGAACAATATTCAAATGAGATAAATTTACCCGCCAAAACCGCATTTAAGTTAAACTTTAAATCCATGTACCCCAATAATTTAGAAAGACAAAAAGTTTCCCTGGTTGATAATATATTACATTGTAGCACAATAGCATCTCTTAAACAAACCAATACTTAATTGCAAACTGCGCGGAGTTTTTAGAAATAATTCGAAAATGGTGGGATATCGGAAATGTAAAATCGAAATTCAAAGGTACCGCGAAACGAAATGAAAACTGTAAACCAATTTATTCTCCTAATGATAATCAAATAATATTTCTGCAAAAGTTTGTTGATTGGCTAGACGATTGGTACAATTCCGGAAACAACAATGGCAGATTATCTCGAGAAACTCATACCGCAATGACCAAAACCACAAAATCTTTAATAAATATAATTAATATAATTATTCATTTGAGCAATTTGGTGTTAATTATATACTACTAGGTAAATTTCAAAGCGATAATTTGGAAAATAGGTTCAGCAAGTACAGATATTTATCAGGACGTTGTTACAACATTTCATTCCGTAATATTACTGAATCTGAAACCCAACTACGCATAAGAAACATTTTTAGAAGACAAATTCTATTAAACCTCTTTAAAAACTCACTTGACCTTGAATACCACGATACTACTGATGATATTTCCATTTCACCTTATTTTAACTTATTCGAAACAGAATATTTGGCAAACGTTGGAGCTTGATGAAGTCTCGAATAACTGTGTGTGTGGATATGCAGCGCACTCAATTCGGAAAAAAATTCAATGTTCCGAATGCCAAAGTGTCTTTATTAAAGAAACTGAAAGTAAAACTGATGATATTTATTTCGATTATTTGCAGAGAGGTGGCTTAGTTCAATCCACTGATGTTGTTTACCAAATATTTTTCACATGTGTGCAATATTTCAAGAAATTTTACGCAATAAAGACTTAAAAATCAAATTCTTTTCCGAAGCAACTCAAAATAAACTATTACATAAATTAACTTTAAAAAGTTTAGAACAAGAAAATTTTTGTATCGATACCAAGAGAATTTGCTCGTGTGTCAAACTAACCATAATATTTTCAAAATGTTATTAGCCCCTATGTCAAATATCATTATTTTAAACTATTGCAAGCAGATCAACCACAATTACGCCGAAAAAACTTTTAATAAAAGAAAATTAAATAACTTTACTTAGTATTTATAAGTCTATTTTAATATAAATTATGATAAAATGAGTTGCAATGTGTAAATTAAAATGAAATGTGATAAATTGAATTAAAAATGTATAATCAATAGATTTTAAGTATTTTCCTTTAACATGTAAAATTTTTTTTATTTATTGAATTACCAAAAATTTCGCATTTTGCGGATAGTAAAAAAATATACGAGTAGCATAGAAAATTAGAATAAAAATAAAGCAGGAATAAATTATAGTTAAATTATTTAATTTAATGTACATGTACATTAAATGCACCATTATTCATAGCAGTGATGGAATTTAAGGTACAATTGTACTTTTTTCGATACAACTCATTTTTAAAAGTACCATAGTACATTACAGTGAAATTCAGTACAATCTGAAAAAATTGAATTATTTCTTTTTTTTACATCTTTTAACCCCGTAAGGACCAGACGCGAGATATCTCGGGACTTACTATATGGTCCCAAAAGATCGTACCGAAATAACTCGGCCGGTCACATATTGTACGTTCCATTATGTATTTTCCCAAAATAACATTATTATTAAGGGGTTAAACATAAAACAATTTTCCTTATACGTTTTGCGCTATTAAATTTAAAAAATGCAAATTTAGTTAACTGAAAATTGCTTATAGTATCTCATTAATGTGTGGTTTTTTAGCTTAATTTTTTTATTTATTCTTTAACCCTAGTCAGCATGCGGGTCATTTTATTTGCGTAAACACATGTGATGAGTCTCTCGGACTCATATATAATCTTAAAGAAAACTGAAAACATTTACTACATTTGAAAATGTTTTATTTACAAATAACAATACCAAAAATAAAATTAAATTTGGCAGTTACTTAGCTAGCGAGCCTCCTTAACTATTGGAGGAAAAATGTACCACTTAAGCTTAGAGGCCAAATATCCTCGCGTAACATTTCTACAAAATTGAGTATAGGAATCATAGGTATGGGTCGAATTATACTAAGAGCTAGTAGGTACCTTCAGTAAGTTATTGCATTAATACCTTTATTAGTGAGGTAGACGTGAAGAACTGAGAGACCTGCGTTTATTTTTATTTGGTTCAGCCAATTCCTGTTCTAAATTTACAAGAAATATTTGACTCGCTGTATAGCATTACATTTTCTGCTACACTCTCGTCTATATTTTATAACGTAAGGCCATGCCTCATTGATTAGGTTTTTTTTTTTTTTTTTTTTTTTGAAGAAAATATGTGTCACCGAAAAAATCGACGAAATAAAATGTTGGCTCGATTTTGTTCTTGAGCTAGCTTAAATTTTTGAAAAACCGGAAACATTTCATTCATTAGGCTTGGGCGCTTAACGGAAATTAAATCCTCTAGACCTTTCAATTTGTCGAAATCTACTAAAATATGTATTATAAAATCTATGAAATCTACTCTGAACTAATTCGAAACTACTAAACCTACTCCAATGTGAAGTTGCAATGATTATTGTAATATGAAGTACATAGCTATTTCTCCCCATTTTTGAGGACGCCCATTTTCAAAATAAGAAATTCCTCGAGAATTCAATGGATTTGTTGTTGAAATATCACAAATCTACCAAATTTATATTCCATATTTCTGAAGTGCTGGAAAGAAGGTTTTCTAGAAATTTTTACATCCGCATATCATTAGTAAGGCAATTTCATGAGTTTTTCGGAGTGATCAGTCTTCTGAATCGTTAAATCGCAAATATTGTCATCTTTTGATTTTGTTTTCTAATGGTTGAAAATAATCCTGCAAAAATGATTTGATTTTTTATTTGGCATCTAATTTGAAAGAATTCGACCACAGATATAAAAATCACAAACGGTTAAGGTTAACCAATTAATCTAAACTTTTCGTAACCTTTGAGTGCCTATTATGAAATTTCGTTTTTTACACCTACGAGTTAAGTGAACTCAATTTACAGAGATGCAATTGTAGGAAAACGCAATTATGTATGTACGCGTTACGAGAGCTGGAAATGTCTTACAGAATCGCGTTTTGTCGCAATTTTAAAAAAATACTTTAAACTCGTTTAATACTTACATAATATTAAACACACTATCAGATGTCCAATTTTCGGATTTAGGGTAAGTTTAATATACCTACATTGGAATTGTCTTAATAGGGATTATTTGAGATGTTGCTGACTTACGCAAGTAAATTGATATTTTCGATATTTTATTTGATTCTTCGAGGTTTATAACCTTATTCGAGATTGTTTTGGAGCGTTGTTTATTTATGAATCGTATATGAGTTATTAAGCGAAATTTTATATACTTTCGATATAGTTCGAATTTGGTTTGGATTGAATTAGGCGTAGCGTTGGGTTAGATTGTTCAAATTAGATATTTTCAGATTTTTGAATTAACCTGCAGATTTCTTGGTTTGATTTACTTTGAGTTGCGTTTGATTAACTTTTAGTTAATGGCCATCGAGATTATTCGACGTCCTCTCTTGTTGCTTTTTATTTGCTTATAGTATTTATTACAGATCGTTACATTGTAACTGATATTTTTAATATTCAAGGTTATTCTAGAATTCTAATTTTATTCGAGATTTTCGGAATAGTAGAAATTTCTTGAGAATATTGCGATTATTCTAGGTCTAGAAAAATTCTTCGATTATTCAAGTTTGGTTTAGAGTTGATTCAGCGTAGTATTCTGATTTGTGACTTTCCAAAGGTGAGATTCTAATTTCAGATTTTTGGATTTATCAAGATTTCCAAATTGTTAGTGTTAAATAGCGTTGTATTCAATATTTTCGAGATTATTCGATTTTTGAAATTTTGGTCGAGATCTTTAGTGGTATCTCATTTTTCAAGATTATTCTATAGGATTTCAAATTTATTCGAGTTTTCTGCGAATATTCGAAATTTTTTTGTGAATTTCTGAGCTAGAGTATTCTAGAAAAGAATAACTATTTACCATTTCGAGATTAGTCGATCATTTCGAAATTTTGCGGGTTTCACGATTTTCCTCGAAATTTACAAGGATTTGCACTGGGTCTTGTTATTGAATTAGTGATTGTTTTCTGCAACTTTCATAGCATTGAGCTATATACTGTTAAACTTGGAGGGTGTTGAGTTACATAGATGACATTTTTTGGGAATATTTCAAATTTTCCAGGATTATTTGTTATCAAAATTATTTTTGATGAGATTTTTGCAGATTATTTTAATTATTCGAGAGATTTGGTTTCTACTGAAAATTATTCAAAGTGGAAAAACAAATGGTTTTTGGCGATTTGCGCTCGTTTAAACCAATAGATGTGCCCTAAACATTGCTATTACAAGGTTTTGGTCGAGGTGATCAAAATAATGTCATTTCCTTTCATATTGTATTGTCACTTACATGCTAAATTAAAATGGCTTTTCTGCATTTAAACAGCGACTACATAGAAGTTTTGCTTGTGACTCAGTAGTGTGATGAACGCAAATAAAACAAAAATTTAACTTGCCTAAAAATTTGTAAATATTTTGTTAGAACTTTGTGGGACACGTAAGGAAAGAGACACAAAGAAGAGTTATGGTTCTATCAAAAAGTTGATGATGAAATTGAACAATTACTTTTACTGTGCGCGTTTACTTTCTATTGAAAAAATTGGATTTCTGTTTTGCATGCAGTGAATGCGTTGTATTTATAGATACACCTTGGCATTGAATTTTTATTCTATCAGTAATCTGTAAAAGCTTTAAAATGCTGGACTTTTCCCATACCAAGTTTATTCACTTCATCATCTGTTGAGTCTTAGAGACTCATCGCATGCTTTTATGTTTGTTTTTTAAAAATGGGCTGGTTAGGGCTATACTCGGTGAAGTAAAAAAAAATGTTAGTAGGTGATTCTAGATCTCAAATAATAATTATTAGAATACTTAAAGCTCAATTTTCATAAAAAATTATTTTTCGGTTAATTTTTAGCTAATAAAATTAAAATGAGTGATTAGGGTTAATAAAAAAAATCCGACGTATCGGCTGCTATTATCAAGGGTACAATTTAGACAATAATTTAAAAGTAAATTTTTGATAACGAACGTTTACTAACGTAACTAGGGTAGATTTTTAAAAACGAAAAATAATAATTCCAGTTATACAATTACAATATGAGTTATAGCCTAATAACAAGTCAAAGGTAGCCACTTGAATCTGCAGTAGGAATTAAGATAACTTGTTATGAGTGAAACTGAAGAGCAAGCGATTTTCGATACAAAGTGGATTGTAAATTTATCAGATATGGAAATGGCTCTGGACATTTTGAAAATTTGTAAGTTAGATAATAATTTTGTTTCCTTTTTAAAAAAATTTTGTTTCTTGTCACAAAATTATAGAGTTCTATATCAGAAAGGCGGCTCATAATATAATTTGAAGAAGGTGTGACGGATATGTTAACAAATTTGAAGTCAAATAATTATTTAGGAAAACAATTTTTAGGAATTGAAGAAATCAAACAAATTCAGTTCAATGTATGTATATTGAAAACTGATAATTGTAAATTAACAGTGCTTATGCAAATACTATATGATACAATGTATAATTTTTCTTATTTTTTGTTAATATTTTAAATTGTTAGGTGGGAAATAACTTTTGGCTGTAGAAAACACGGAAGATTTTAAAAATAAAATTAAAAATATATCTCTACTAACCAATTGCTTTTGCATGGTGGGTTCGGTACCTAGATTATAAAGCTTAACTTCCATCATATTTCAAAAATAACACGGTTCTCTTGTTAGTCGAAAAAATTTTGAGATTAACAGACGTGACTTTTCATTCTGATAATTTCAAAATATCCGATGATTAACCGATGTTTTAATTCAAAATGTTTATCCGAGAAGTGTTTACTAGAGGTATTAGTACTATCGATAAACATAGCAATCGGGAAATAATTTGGAAAATATAAATTTGGTTATATTTTCATTCACTAAATTAAAAGACAAAATTCCTATAGAGTTACAAGCCCCGCCCCCCCCCCTCAATTCTAACGTAGTGTCACTGACTAAAAAATAGTGTTAGATAAGACTACTATATATCTGTTAGTTAAGACTTTTGGCTTAGTTAAGGCCCATTTCGTATTCTACATTATCGTCATTAATGGTCTTAGTTTGACATTTCTCTTGCAGCAAAACGATGTTGCTTTTACAATAAAGTGCCGCCATACATTTTGTAAACCGACATAAAATACATTTAATTATGTGTATTTACTATATTTTTCAATATTGAAAATACCTCAAAATACAAATTAAATCTTAAAAACTAATGAGGAAGACTGCTACGATTAGAATACCAATATTATCATTAGCCTTAAAAAAAGTCATCCCAAAAAATTTCTTAACTAAGACAGTCATAGGAGTCTTAACGTTAAAATCGGGAGGTTAATATATAAATTAAAATGTTCTTCTGGCAGAGTATGTTGGTCAAACGCAATAAAATTAACAAAAAAAAACAGAGTTTAGCAAAACCCTGAAATACTTGATAAGGAGCAAAATCTCAGTAAAAGATTAATTTTGGAAAAGTTGTATATCAAGAAACATAATCTCAAAATTTATTAAATGCCAGGAAGTTTATAAATTCTTATTAAATTATTATTATTTAATTATTTTATTAACTTTTAGCAAATTAATTTGTTGGCTTTGACTTTCATGTCAGTTCGACGTGTATTTTTTATTTAAAAAAAAAAAAATGTTTCTTAATTAATTTGGCTTTTTTGATTAATTAAAGAGCAACTTGTTCAAGAAACAAAACGGCATAATCGCGTAACTCATTATGTCGAAAAAAAAAGGAGCCAGACAAAAAAATTTATTTGGGTGTCCGAATCTAAAGATTTGCCAAAAGCTGTGGAGTTATCAATGAGCAAATACAACATAAACTGAGAAGGGTCTCAGTAAATTTGGGCTAAGTGGGCCGCGATCTTGACTCCAAAATAAATGAGATATTTTATTATTAATACAGTTTTGGTATACTATATTATGAATGAGCAAAAGCTCAAAATGGAGCATGCCAAAAGTTTGCATGCCAAAAGAGTTAAATCTCACTTTGTAATTGTATAACTTACCGCCGATCCTGTCGTTAAGATTTCTAAGACTGCCTTAGCTAAGACATTTTTTACTGGTATTCTGTATAGGGATTGTGCGCAAATTTTAGTGATTTAAAAAAATCGATATAATTTTTTGC
The DNA here is from genome assembly GCA_958295665.1 of Tipula vernalis. Lineage (NCBI taxonomy): Eukaryota > Metazoa > Arthropoda > Insecta > Diptera > Tipulidae > Tipula > Tipula vernalis. Next base: position 164,347,849 of record OY282559.1, read on the forward strand.
ATTTTGCTACAAAAACGTACGTCTAGGTTAAATTACAATTTTTCTTGTAGCAGATTGTTTTTCTATATTTGGAGTTTTAATTTTTACGAATTTAACAAATAATTAATAATACTAATCTTAGCAGTCTTAATTTTTTGGTTGCAAATTCTCCAACATGTTTATAGACCTGTCAGACTAAAGTCTTAACTAACAGAAAAATTCTTACCTAAGGTTCTTTTTTAGTTAGCGACTGTCCGTCAGAATCGGAGGCATAGTCTTATAAAAAGTCATTAGGAGTCTTAACGTCGGAATTGGGGGGTTAGATTCCATATTTCGGTTAAAGTGAGTATTGTTCATTTTTCAAATTCTACCCTAGTTACGTTAGGAAATCATTCGATATCAAAAATTTTCATTTAAATTATAGTGTAAATTGCACCCTTGAAAATGGCGGAATATACCGTCGAAACGTTGCTCATTGAACTTAATCTTGAACTTAATTTTTTAGTTTGAATATACTTAAAACAATCACTTTAAACAAAACCGCTGCTACCTTAAGCCGAACATTATAGTGTTGACATGTTTATCACTAAATTAAACTTGCTTATAGGGTGTAAACTTGAGAATATTGAGCAAGCTTGGTTGATCTAAAATACTGTTTAAATGATGGCATTAATTCTTTCAATTTATTGGATCTTTGGCACCTGTGTCTTTATTTATTAGTAACAAATACAATCAACAATAAAATCACTGGACGAAATCTATAATGACGATCAAAGGTTAAGTTGTATTTCCCAAGATAGTTTATAGAGTTAAAGTTTATTATTTTCTCTATAACTTTAGAAAAATTTGATACTAAACTTTTGATTTTATTCCTTTTTTTGGTACTGGATGAATATATATAATGTTCCATGGAGATGGACAAAACACCTGTTGTCATCGAAAGATGAAATAGCTTGCTAAGTGTTTTTGCTACGGAAGTAAGGCAGTTCTTGAGAACAATTGCGGAGAACATCCTCATTAATTAAAGTTTATTTCTTTGAGTAGCTTTGAGACCAACGAATCCAGCAGATAAGAACTTGATGCAAATTGGGACGCTAAATAATTAGCTTTCTTAAGAGTAATTGAATAAAGATTATTATTGTTGTTTAACGGGAGTATCAAAGACTTAGATGTCCAAAGAAAGTTGTTTTGAAGTTGACCAACAAAAGTTCTCCAATATCACTACCAATTTGTAGATTACACTGCTTTGCCTGCCAGATTTAATGTTTCACCGACTTACAGTTGCAGCGGCTGAATTCTTAACGGCAACTATAATTTTTGGGTACTACTTTTATATAAAAAAATCCATTAAAAATATTTAGGTACAATTAAACTCAATTTAGTACAATATCATTTCAATTTTCAGTACAATTCAAAAAATCCATTTTCCATCACTGATTCATAGTTTAAATTATAATATTATACTATTGTTATAAAATAAAAAATGTAAGTCAAATTTGTTAACGAATGGAAAAAAATAGTATTATTATCAAACATTACGAGAGAGTATGAAGAATAAACCAAAACACGATTATAAACACAAAATTTTCATGTTTTATTTCATCTCCATAATTCAATAGAGGGTATATGTGTTAGTAAAATTAGGATTAATGTGTCTTGTATATAGGAGTCTGTGGCCAAAACCAACAAAAATGTCTATACAAGCCATACAGTACAATCACTTTTGATATAAAAAAGTACGCATATTTGTACCTACATTATATAGTCTACATATACAAAAATCTGTTTTTGGTGTGCGGTTGACGTTCGAAGATCATAGACGTGTTTTTGTCGTCCTCTTCGTAAATTTAGTTTAATTTAATTTTATTTATTTATTTTGAGTAAAGTGAGGTGTTATATCATTTTAGTTTATTATGAATAAATAATTACATTACTTAATAAAATACAAATTAAAATATTAATTTATAAGTATCCAGCAATTTATAAGCATCCAGTATAAAAATCGTAAACGTTCTTATTAAATTTGGATTGTTTTTTTATTTTTCGGAGCGACCGGATCATAATTTGTTTCATTTAATTACTGTCTCAGACAATAAGTCTTCTATAATATTTGTCGGAGCTTTCAGATAAATATAAATTTGGTAGCAGAATCACGTAAACGATGTTCTGGAATACACAAAAACCAAAAATAATTTATTCATTAATTTCCAGTGATCGCTGCAGTAAATGTTAAATTCAAAAGTTCGTGCTCTATATAATGCTCAATTACTGGAGGGATTTTGTCGAACAGAATATGATTCAGCGCTAGAAAGCTTAATTCTAGCAAAATACGAACATAAAAAATAAAAGTAAAATATTTTATCAACATTGAATTAATTTTTTTAAACAACATTTTGTTACCGATCCTTCCGGCGACCAACACGTTTTAATAACATTGGTATAGCTTCAGTGGAAATTGGCGGGTTCTTCGTTGCCAGAAGCTTTTGGATCGCACAAATCATTCGTGTTGTTAAAAAAAACTTGACCCTCACTTTCGATACTCAAACACGTTCATGCCTCCCCCATTATCACCCAATAAAAAAAAATTATTCCATATTTTTTTTGCTTATAATTATTAAATGAAAACCAAATTTTACTACAAATGTAACACATCCGATCGTTTAATCTCACATAAGTATGTACTTTCTAAGTACACCAAACTACTATTCTATATTAACTTATTATACAAAATTTATGCAATATATACAAAAAAAAATTATGGTTATTGGAGTAAGTGGTGCATATAACCACAAAAAAAAATCAATATATTTGTATAAACCAAACTCACCACTATGAACAGCTCCGGCCAAGAGTACTCTCCGCTTGTGCTCAAGATAGCTGAAAATTTAAAAAAGATCACTCCAACCACACAAATTTTTTTTTTTTTCTTTTAAATTTTTCTTAACTAGGATTATTATTTTTTTTCTTTAAAAAATTTTTTTTTCTTAAATCTAGTGGTTGGTATTAACTAACATTTATCGTTTCTTTATCTTATTTAACTTATTTCTTATATTAAAATCTATTTAAATAAATGTTTTTTTTCACACTCAATCACTATCATTTATGAGCACTATATCGGTAAAACAGCCGGAAGTGGGCTGCTTTACTGGAATATTCTCGACCAAAAATATATAACCAAAAATGAGGCACCACCCTATGCTTATATAGCTAACCGGGGCTTTGCCGCTAATGCAAGTAAAGATATAAAGCAAATTTTTTTTTCCCCCGGTAGCGTATGGCCGTTAATAATTCACCTATTCACCAAAGACAAAGTGTGGATGTTAGTTCACTATCATTAAATCTATAAGAATTGCAATCTAACTTACCAAAAGGAATTTTGCCTTTAAATTTGGGCATTAAATATGCGTAGATTTTGATAAATTTTTTCAATCGAAATCCACATAAAAACAATTATTTATATTTTCGGTGTTATATATGTATGTACATATAGTCTTAACTAAGAATTTAAAACAAATTATTTTGTTTTGCGACTATATACCTAATTCACTGGTACATTCGCTTTTACATGGTTAACCACTTAATATAGTAAATTGTCGTAACTGTTGCCTCAAGTGAAATGAAACCACTGAAGTAATTTCTTTTTTTTTTCTGTACCGCTCAAAAATTTTCACTTATATACTTGTAATGAATACATACAAAATATAGTATATACAAAAAAAAAATAAATATATCAGCTGAAACGTTTATATATTTATAATTCTGTGACAATTTGACCATTTTATTTTCCATAACAATGAAAATGCAATACACATTCTAAAAAAAAATACCCTAATACAAATCATTGCAGTACTGAGGTGAATCCATGTAGTGACATCACTATATGTTTGTGTAAGGTATACCAGAAACGCATAAATACAACTTACCTTAAATAACATCTTCGTCAGGGGTACCCACCCTACTGAATTTGACAGTAAAACTTACGTAAAAGAAACTTATTCATCACCCGTAACAGCACAGATTCATGTTACCGACACAAAATCAAAAGGGAAGATGGAACTGAACAAAAAACACTGGTGCCGATATTACCTTCTTAATCATAAGTGTATGTGCGAAACTACACTCGGATGTCTTTTCAATGAAAAATTATCTATTATTTCATATATTACGTTTCCTATTTTCTTGGAAATTACCCCGCTCATAAATTGTGCTGCAAATTTGGCGCAGAATTTGTTTGCCGCGTCACTCTGTGGGTGTGTTCGAACAAAAACCTTCTGACCAATTGAATATTTTACCGGACGTATTCGTAAATTGTAGCGTTTCGCACTTCGATCATGAGCTAGTTGAATGTTTGCTTTGACTTGCTGATGTATTAGAGACAATCTCGCAGACAAAGGTAGCAATATTTCACCTTCGGAGATCCCATCCATTTTCCTGAGCAGCTGATAGTTTTGCCCATGATTTATCTTATGATATAAAAATAGTAAAAAATGGGGTGTATTTTTCACAGTTTCATGAAAACTATTTCTTATTGCTGAGGCTATTTCAGGTAAATATCGATCCCATGTAGTGTGTTTGTCAGCAACGTATGTCCTTATTGCACAGATAATGGAGCGGTTCACACGTTCTGATGCATTCGATTGTGGACTGTAGAGCTGTTTTTGAATCACCCACACCAAACTCGGATAATAAGGCTTTATACTCTATGCACTTAAATAGAGTACCGTTGTCCGAATGAATAATTTCTGGTACTCCATATACGCAAAACACTTCTTCTCTTAAAAATTGGGTGATTTGTTGACCTGTGCCTTTCGTTAATGCATTGAGCAGCACATATTTCGTTAGGTGATCCAAGACGATTAATATCATTGTTTTACTGTGAGTTGATCGAGGATACGGGCCTAATAGATCAATATACAAGCGTTGCCATGGTCGGTCGACTTTAAACCAATTCCCCATTGGGGGACGTGTCTGTTAATTGGTTGGTTTTGTTGTTTTGCAGGTCTCGCATTGTGTTACATACCCATCTAACTGTTGCGCCATACCGGGCCAAAAATAATAGCGTCTCAACTTTTCCAGTGTTTTGGCTACACCTCCATGTGATGACCAAGGTTCGTCATGTGCCTCTCTAATCAGGTCATGTCTTAACGCCGTAGGCATCCATAACTTCAAACCGACAAGTCTGATAGTTTAGAGGATCTTTTTGCCTTGAGCCTGATGAAAATATAAGTCCCTTCGACTCTAAATGCTGCATAACTGTTCTGATCTGACAGTATGTTGTTCATTAGTTTGACATATTCCTGTTCCTCAAAATGTATGGTCTGAAATTTATCTAAATTTAACATTTTAATATTTTCACTAAACTCTTCTATTGTATCACAGTACGCACGGGATAGAGCATCGGTCACTACGTTATCTATACCCTTCTGATGTTCTATATGAAATTTAAAACCTTGTAGTTTTAAACTCCATCTGGATAATCTTCCGTGTAAATCGCGTTGTGTCATTAGCCATTTCAAGCTTGCATGGTCCGTTATGATAGTAAACTCGTGACCTTCGATGTAAGCCCGACATTTTTTCACTGCCTCCTCTCTCTTTTCACTCTAATTCGGTCACTGTGTAATTCTTTTGAGCCAAATTTAACTTTTGTGACATATATGTATATGAAATGGGTTGTTCATTTCCTTCGCCGTCTTTTTGGTACAATACCGCCCCACACCTTCAGAACTTGCATCGCACCTAATGAAAAATTCCTCGTTATATCTTGGATTAATTAAAACTCTTGATGTAGTTAGAATTTGTTTGAGGGAGTCAAACGCTTGCTGTGCTTTCTCATTCCATTGAAATTGACCCTTTTTAGACAGTCCATTATCGGAGCTGAAATGCTCGAATAGTTGCAGATAAACCTCCTTTACCATCCTGATAAGCCTAAGAATCGCCTAATTTGTTTGACGCTGGTTGGTACAGGGAAGTTCATATTTGCTTCTACCTTGCTTGGCTCTGGTTTTAGTCCTGCCTCTCCTGTTATGTAGCCCAAATATTTTATTTGTTTCATCACGAACTTACTTTTTTTAATGCTTAGCATCAGTCCTGCCGTCCGTAGTAAGTCTGCAGTCAGATGTAACAGTTCAAAGTGCCCCTGCAATGTGCCGCTGACGACAAGCAGATCATCCAAATAAACAAATATTTTATCCTGAAGCTCATGGGGTATAACTTTGTCCATCAAGCGACACATTGATTTGGCTGAATTGCACAGCCAAACGGCATCACTTTCAACTGATACAGCGGCCTTCTCGGTACTGTAAAAGCCGTTTTGTCCCTAGCAGACTTCGCCAGCGGAATCTGCCAGAAAGCGTGTTTCAGGTCAAGTCCAGTTATGTATTTGATCTCGTTCAATCGTTCCAGAAGTCCCTCAGTTAGTGGCAGCGGGTAGTCGTCCTTATTGGTTATGGCGTTAACTTATCTGGCGTCCAGACATAGTCTCGATTTCCCATTTGCTTTTGAAACCAGCGTCACTGGAGAACTCCACAAACTATTGCTGACTTCTATTACCCCTAATCCTAGCATACGGTCTATTTCCTGGTTCAAGCTTTTTTGTACTGCAGGCGATATGGAGTAATATCGTTGTTTTATGGGCTTGAATTCCTCCATAATTTCAATATCATGCTCGTGCAGTTTACCTTTTCGTAGTCCTTCTGTCTGTGACGAGGGAAACATAGCAATAATTTTATCAAGCGTAGATTTTTCTTATGGAGTGAGGGCATGCATGTTGGTTACAATTTTCGGGTTGCGACGTTGTAGAACATTTAATTGAGTTTAACGTTGGAAATATATTAAAAGCTTCCCAAAAATCGATACCCAGGTGCTTCAAGTGTGGGCACGATACAAAATTTTATTTTTGCTGTTTTTGAGCCAAAAGTAACTAGTAGCCATGCGTAGCCTAGAATCGTATTTAGTGTTCCGTCAGCAGTTCTAATTTTAAAAGTTAATTTGTGGAAATCTTTATTTATAGATTTCAAAAATTCTAAAGATCCCTTTCCCAAGACGTTCACTATCCAAAAGACCATTAATTTGCTTATTGTCAACAATTACATCTACAAATGGTCGAGGATCATTGACTGCAAAACACTTTATAATGGAGGATACACAATTTTGTTTTAGTCTTCGCTTATTTCGGAAATATGAAACTGATCTACTGATTTTTTTATGTTTGGATGATAGAAAATTAGAAAAATTATTTGATAATGTTTGGCTGATAATTTTATTATTATTAAGTTCTAATATAGGTGTTGTACATAGGTTAGAATTTGAAGTTAAGCTGAGGGTCTTGAATTCGGGTCTTGTTGAGTCGAATTTTCTCCGTAGCGTGATCCCCTCGACATTTTCACATCCGCCCGAAAGTTTTCCTTCGCACTTTTCAGCTGGCACTCAGGAGAGCTCGGCTTTCGTACGTTAGCTGCGCCACATCCGAAGCAAAAATTATGCAGCAACTCCTGTGGGCAATCCTGATAGCGGTGTCCTAATTCCTTGCAGTTCCAACAAATAAGTTGGATGAAATTGCACCTTCTTAAACGCCTTAATATCTTCGGCTTCTTCGTTGTTTTGATTAAATGACGGTTGCTGGCTGAACTTCATCCTCTCGTTCGATCTCGGGTTGAGATCCATTCTTTCCATCTCGTGAGAAAGTTCATTTATAATTCGCCGACGAGGAATCCATGCATCTGTGAACCTGCGGGGATCGTATCCTGTTTGCTCCCACATGTGTTCAAAACGCTGACAAAGAACTCTCAGATCTTCGACTGTTTTTATTGACTTCTGATAGGGCAATGTCACATTTTGTAACGGCAAGGCAAGCACCTTCGATACGTGCAAATCAAATTATCGAACATCAATCTAATTTAAGTGAACTAATTTAGCAAATTAAATATCATCGACGGAACAACCATTTATGGCACAAAATCTAAATATTCCATCCATTCCGCAATAAATTATTTTCGAATCAGCAACAATTAGTTAGTATAAATAAATTGAATGAATTTAGGGAAAAATAAGGCAAAAATGAACGATTCTAGAAATTACTACTTCAAAGGGGTCAGCTGTTCAATTTCAAATATTTTCATCAACTGAGGGTAGACATTTCAAAAACCCAATGCCTTACGAATTCGATAAGGCACACGACTCGTGAAATGATCCAATTTAGGGGAGAATATGAGCGGGCATTAAGTAGTCAAATAAATATGTTGCCATTGGCCCTTTTTCCATCAAGATTCAAATAAATATTTATAACCTTAATTAACTAAAAAAACTATAAAGCTTTGTAATTCTTTAAAATATATTGTGAAACAGGAGAGGAAAAATCATATGGAAGGTTATGTAGGCAAACCTAAAACTTCCATTGGGCGTAAAAACCTCTTCCATAATAATAATAAAAAATGCATTTACAAAAATTAACAATTCAATAAAAAATTAAATAAATGCAAAATTCACACTAAAAAAAGATAAATATAATTTCATTTAAAGAAATTCAGGAACAAGAACAACTGAAGTAGGAACATTCCGTCGTAATTTCCGTGTACATAGAAAAAAAAAAGAAATAAAAATTGGTTAGCAAATTCTTAAAAATTGATAAAATTGAACTATTATCTGTATGTAAGTAATTTGCGGTTTATTATATTGTTTAAAGCATGGCGCTTATTGTTATTTTTTTTTTTTACGTAATTGTTGATTAAAATATTGGCAAAACATTTATTAATATTAACATAAATATTAAAACTATTAGTTTTTTATTAATATCTGTTGCATCATTCTTCCGAAGACTGTCTATTGTCAAATTTATTAGAATGCCTTTCTGATTTTTTGATTCTAAAAATTTAACTTTTAGATCTGGGCTTCTTAAAATCGCCTGAAATATAGAAGACATGTGGAAAAGTATATAATTACTTTCATCTGATGCAACAGATAACCCACCACGTTGTAGGTAATTAAAATAATTGGAGTTAATGAAGGCTCCTTTATCAGTCAAAAACAAATTTCGACAAGAGTTGCATTTATTGGCTTTTGACGCGCTATGAGCTGCGTAGCCACTTGCATATAATTTTGCATCGTCGTCAATTTTTACATTTTGAAGATACGTATCGGTGTCTAAGATTGCGTTGAAGTCGGTTAAATCAACTTCTTCGTAAAATTTTGTCTTCGCAAAAAATCGTCTTCCGTAAAATGTTTCTGACTAATCTTCGAATATTTGGTCGGCTTCCAATTTATTTTTTGAATGGCATTTAACCATCGTGATTTCAGTTTCTCATAAGACGGAAAATTAAAAAAAGGAAACGGGGAAATCCGGCGTATTGTAAGAATTGCACCTTACAATGCAACAATGACGAGGCATATTTAATTATAATATTATTAAACGACGTTTTAAATAAATGTATAATAAATAAGTAATGTAAAAAAATTGTATAAATATGTACTACGCTAGGGTACAGGCATGCTATCGAGCCACCCAAGGGCACTTTAATGGAAGCGCTTATAAACTTAATATCACAGATTATATCACGTGCAAAAAAAAATATCACAACAGTGCACTTGAGTACTGACTAGTAACCAACACCAACAATTTAAAAAAAACAGTAAATGTGAATAAGCGCCAAAAATTATAACCGTCAAAAACGATATCACTAACAAAATATGTAAAAAAACACAAACACCTTACACCTTATTAATAAACAAATTTAGCGAATGACTTACTTGCTTAAAAATCACGAAATCGATCCAATATTCCAATTTATTGTTTAACCAATTTGTTCTGCGACCTCGCTAAAAAAATTAGAAAGATTTCTTAACTCTTTTAAATAATTATTGACATAAATAAGTAAACATTATTTTCTTTAAATATTAATCAATAGTTTTCTATTAAACATTAATCAAAAATTTTCTTACCTAACTTTTCTAACTTTTTTCTAATAAAACCATCTGCTGCTTCCTTCGAAAGTCCAAAATTTAGTGTACCTGTTAGAAATTTAAAATGATGATGTTGTTGTTGCAAAGTATTATTTTCTACTTTTGTCGATTCCTACATACATACATACAAGATACAAGTAAAATATTGAGAAGTACTATTATAGACATTTGTGTTAGTTTTGTGTATATGTATATACTTTCTGATTTTTTATACGCATCACTAATACTACGCCTTAGGGTACTTTTTTGTTGCTTAAGGGTTTGTACTGTTTGGCTTGTATAATCATTTTTGTTGGTTTTGGTATGAGTACCGCTATGTAGAACTTATGGCCCTGTTTAATTTTTCTACTATAATTAATATGTTTTTTTGGCTTGTGTTATAAAAACTGGAAATTCTTTCGGTTATCACAAGTATTGTATTTTATGTGTGCGCAGAGCAAATGGATTTGTGTGCGATTCCATTGGGATTCTTGTATTTCGTATAATCAAAAAGGATACATATTAAAGAGATATATAGTCAAATACGTTTTCCAATTATTTCGAATTAATTAATATTAAATATTCCAACCCTGGATGTGTATTAGTGTAAATTTACCAACAAGAGTACATAAAAGAGTTTAAGAAAAAAGAGAATTCTCGCAGATTTTGGTTGCAAATTTGCAATTGTGACGCTTTGTTGTTTTATTGTGTATATGTACAAAGAAATATACTGTTGCTGTCGTATACATTCTGTTATTTACTAGCAAGAGTTTTTATTATTACTTTTCGTTTAAATTTTTGGCTTGGTTTTTCCCTCATGCAAACAATTTCTCTCAAAAACGAGTGTTTCATTTATTTCAAAAATTATTCTAAAAATTCAGATTTTGGTAGGTTAAAACGCTCCATGCGAACTATTTTTTAACTTTTCAAAATATTGTTTGAATATTTTTTCTAAAATTTTTACTAATACTCCACACATATGAAATATTAAAAACTATATAAACCACCAATGCGTTGAAATTATTAAATCAAAATCGGAATTTGAAAACATATTAAACCAGAACAATGCATGTTGCGGACTTGCGGTCATCATTATGCTATTTTAGATTTTATGATTTTAGTATAGTTAAGAAAACATTCTAAGTAGGTAGCAAAGCAAAACATTTCACAATCAAAATTGTTAATTTTAAGAGGTTAATGTTTCGACTAAAAAAAAATGGAGGTGTGGCCAACACACGACTTTCTTTTACGAACAGAGAATTTTGAGAAATTTTAATTTTTTTTATAACTTTTTTTTTTTAATTTTTTATTTTGTATTATTAATTGTTTTTAATTTTTGGAAACATTTTGTTAAAAGTACTTTTTTGCAAACCCTATACTTTTTAAGATATTTACAAAATAAATTTCTTGGACCAAGGGAGTGGCCACTTCCGGTTGGCCGATTTGGAGTAAAATTCACTGGGACCTCCCAATTTATCAAAAAAGCTTAAATCTGAAGTTTCAGTTCGATTGGTTAGACCATCTGGGCTGTAGAGAGGACACAGACAGACTGACAGACAGACACCATTTCGAAAACCACTTTTTCGGACTCAGGGGACCTCAAAACAAATAAATCTCTAAAAATCTCAAGGTCTAAAATTTTCATGATTACTATACTTTATTTTACTAGAGTAAAAGAAAGTAATATAGAAAATAATTTTTAATTGTGTATTATTAATTTTGTATTACAATTGAATGTGGTCGACATATTTCAGACAGGTAGAATTTAGATCTAAGCGGTTGTCGTTCAATCCTCTTAACCCTGTTAAGCTTTATTGAAAAAGCCACTTTGGGTTTGTCTATTTCTCTCTGCTTATTGTATTTGCGGTTTAGTTCCACTTATATAAATAGATTCAGCTCGATTATAGAATGCACGGAAGCGGTATAAGACGTGTTTTAGTATTCATGTCTGCTCTAGATCGCGATGGTAATTATTCGAATTTAGTTAATTTGAAATAAAATATTGTCAAATTTTTTAATTTTATAATGTAGATCTAAACGGGTTCTACATTTAACAAAAAAATTCTACTGAAAAAATTGTTTAGTTTTTATGCAATATGCAATATGCTAGTTCTGTATAATCTCTCCAATTGGAGAGTTTATCCAAAACAAGAGTAGAACAAGCAATCTAACTATGATTTTGTGTGGGTTGTTTTTGTTGAATGTAGCAATGATTTGGATCTACCTAATTTTAAATTGGAATAATTACTATCGCGATCCAGAGCAGACACGAATACTAAAGCACGCCTATAGAAAAATTAAAAATAATTGCGGTGTATCCTGGAACTATTGATTTCCTTTATAGCCTAAACATATTCACTGCTCGGGACCGGCATAAGCCTATTTAAATCCCAGAATAGGTCAAATGAGCCCGTTTACACCTTGTGTACTATTATAGCATATAGTGTCAATGATTTTACTTTTATTTAAATTATTTAAGCCTTTAAAAGGGCTTCGGCGCGTCTCACCGTTCGAGTTTATTTAGGCTATTCAATTTTATGAGTACCTGTGCAAAGATAATATTTTTTTCGCGTTTCTTTATCAATTTTTTTTTTTCGACAAATTGTAAGAACCTCTTAATGTGGGACGTGTGCAATACAGAAAAAAGTTTATTATATTTATAGTATAAAAGCGCATGCATAATACGGAATAAAATCGCTTTCAATCATTATTATAGAAAGAGGCAAGCGCAAGTGCAAAGTGAGAAGAGAAAAAGGCATCGTCTAGAGAGACGCATCTTAAGAAGTTTTATAACACTGATTTTTATTGATTGTTTTCCTTTTTGTGGGGTTTTCGAATTGTATTCATAATCACTCTTGCAAATTCTATAATCGAGCTGACTAATAATAAACGGTTCTACTAGCCCTTGACGTTTCATTCCTTGTAGAGGCGCATATAAGGGTCAGAAATATCTCAATTTCTGCAAAGCCAAAGGAGGTATTTACTACCAATACCTCTCTCTTAGGTACGCACTGGTAACTGTTTCAACAATCTGGTGCTTTTGATTTTGATCGCGAATCAGCTATTTGTATTGTCACCAATAACGTAAGATGCAAGATGTTGCTCTTCGTCAAGGACGAAGAGCAACATTTTGCATCTTACGTTATTGGTCTCGGCACCTACTAGGATTGGCTCATCTCCCAGAGATCGCGGGACACAATTCGTTTCGGATTAGAAAGCAAAACGTGACCGAGCCGCCAGCCTACTCGATATCCTATAATTTTTTGCACGAGTTTAGGAATTCGAATTATATTCTTGTTCTCACGATTAAACAGAACTCGGCCACCTTCGTACTCATCCGTCAAAATCAACTCTCACACACATTTTGACAATGGGCCCGATCAACAGTGAGTGCAAATTCAGCTTGTCAATATTTTCAAGATATTTAGAATTTAGCAGTGTGAAGAGAACCTTGAGAACAAAAAGCACTGTTGTCGAAGCCATTGATGTCCACCCACACACAGAGATCATAATATGTATCTGAATATTGACACTCCGTCAAATGTGTATAGTTACTAATGTATCGTCTCTAAAGCCAGACCTGAAATATTCCGTCCAAAAATGGACACAGAAAAATATACAATCGGATCAAATCCGTATCTATTGAGTCCAATCACGCAGATATCATCTGCAAAGACGATATCGGATTAGATGGTGCCCAGTGTCTGAGGTGTGCCATTTTTACGCTCGATACTCCAACAGGAAATTAAAGAGTTTTGGCGACAGAGTATTTTTTTGTAATGGTCAAGTTTTCTTTGAAAAAACTTGCATGGGTGAGTCCAAGTTTGTTAATGGAACTTTTAGTCTAGAAAGTATATGGTTACCATTTCATAAGATCGTGCAAGTACATCGTCCTTCTGTTATCGGTCGAAATGTCGTATCGGGGGTGTGAACGGTGTTTCTCATTCTCGTTTGTCGTAGTACCGTAATTCAGATGCCGGCTGGTACAGATAATATCAGATCATTCAAATGGTTGTAAAATGTTCTTTTTAGTTGGCCTGGCTATCGGATCGAAACCTACCCCAAGTTTGTCAAGGCTATCTCCACTGTAAAGCCATTTAAATAGCCTTCCTTGCGTTCCTTAGGCCCTTAAACGTGGCCTGTTTTTGTGATGAACTAATGATTGAGTGCCGATCCTAAATTTTGCTTCCGAATATATTAGCAGCATATATAATAAAATAAACTTAACTTTATTTTAAGTCTGGTGGATGCTACTTATCCAATAAATCCGTATTATATATCAGTTGGCTTACCTTAAACGGTTGTGGATCTTAAACAATTAACCTCACTTACGGTTCAATAAGAAAATTTACAACACTATTTGCGATCTCAGCTCTCATTATCGTAGTGATATACGAATATTAAGCTTATGTGATTTAATATAAGGGCAAACATAACCTTAGCGCTATAAGATGGTAGAAAAATTTAATTTGATTATATTTTGATAAACTAGCATAAGTAATTTATAAATAGAAAAATTCAAAATAATTTTAATAAATTTCAATGATTTATTACAATTTTAATACTTATAAGATTTCAAAGCTTCGCAACTTTTATGAAAATAACACTAATTATTTGTACTAAACCAAAATAATAAAATACGACCCAAGTGTGATAAAAAAATCTTTCAGCCAATTTTGGATCATCATTTTCTACCATCCAATTTCCGATTCACCCGAGCAGAACTAAGAAAAAATTCCAAAATTAATGTGTGTACTCAAATATTAGCAAGAGGTAGAAATAAAAATACAACAACTTGAAAATCATTCAAAACCAAAATTATTAAAAGGTTTGTGCGTATTATCGTGCTTTGCTCAAGTTCCATTCTTTCTATGTATTATTTACTTTTATACTCAAAATATTATGTTCCCTTGTATAAAGTTTATTTCACATTGTGCACTAATACACATACAGGGTTCCAATATTTTACACTAACAATGCGGTAGTAGATTTACAGCTTGGCCAAAATTATAAAGCACCCCTCCCAAATTGCAGTATCTACAAAACGAATGAAGACTCAATAACTAATAAAACTCAATATTTTTAGGAAATACTTTTTATATTTTATTAATTTTAGTATTTTGTAGGTCCTCCTTTGGCTTTGATGACAGCCAGGACTCTTTTATTCATCGACCGTACTAATTTTTCGCAGGTATTTCTCGATATATTTTTCCATTCCTCTGTCAGGACACGTTTGAGGTCTTCCTTTGAAGTCATACTGCGATCCTTGATTTTTTTTTTTAAAATTGACCACAAATTTTCAATGGGATTTAGGTATGGTGACTGGGCGGGCCAGTCCATGACTCGAATTTGTTTTTTTCGAAACCAACTCATCGTAACGCGGGAAGTATGGCAGGGGGCATTATCCTGTTGATAAATTATCGAAGAACTATCCGTTTCCCCAAAGATTTGCCGAATTGAGGCATTCAATGCAGCCTCGAGGACGGTAACATAGTTGGTACTGTTCATCGGACCCTCACAAAACAACAGTTTTCCCACCCCTGATGATGCCATACAACCCCACACCATCAGTTTACCCCCTCCATGCTTTACGGTAGGCACTATACAATCAGGATCGTATGCTTCCCCGACTCTTCTTCTTACGATGGTTGCGCCAGGAGTTCCAAAAATCTATAAATCAAATTTAACATAAATTTCTCTATTAATTCTTTTAAAATACATACCACAATTTTTTATTTTTTTTTTTTTTTTTGACTAATTATTTTTTAATATTTATTTTTTATATTTACCTCAAAAGTAGATTCATCTGACCAAACAACTCTCGCCCAATCCACATCATTCCAATGTTTGTGTTCTCGAGCCCATCTCAAGCGACTTTTTATGTTGGTAAGTGAGAGCAAAGGTTTTTTTCTTGCTTTACAACTTTTCAATCCAGCTTGCAGGAGCCTTCTTCTAACTGTCCGTGCCGAAATGTGAACTTCTTGTTCTGTTAAATGCTCTGCAGCTATCTCAGCAGATGTTTTTCTTCGGTTTTTGAGAGATTTTCGCACAATTTGTCGATCGTCTCTTACCGAAGTGATACGATTTCTGCCTGAGCGTAGTTTATAGGCATAGTCCCCGGTCTCTTTAACCCTTTTCAATGTAGATTGAACTGCTCCACGAGAGCATTTTAATTTTTGGGATATTTTAATTTGGCTTACACCCTGGGAATCCAACAACACAATTTGTGCCCTTATTCCTTCACTGAGTTGGCACGCTTTAGGCATAATTATCACAAACACACTTTTTTTCTGAAAAAACTTACGAAAACTCTTTTTGATTTAAAACACTTTATGTGAAGACTGCACACGATCAAATACAAAACTAAAATAAAAAAATTTTACGACGCTACAACTTCTTGTTAAGAACCTAAAACAAAACAAAAATTGGTGATTTTCAATAATTAAGCGTCGCATTCGGTGGGATGACTCGTTCGTTAACACCCATTGTTTAGAAAGACATAATATTAATATATAATGCTAATAGATAGGGGTGCTTTATATTTTTGGCCAAGGCTGTACTTATATGACTATGCACCTATCTCTTTAATATGTATCATTTTTGGTATAATCAAGTACCAGAAACAGATATCACAGCTAAATACATATTAAATTATTTGTGCATCCAAAGTTTAATCAGATTTGTTCTAACATGGATTGAAAATAATTTTTATTAGATGAATTGCGTAGATAAAATTTATATTTTTTATTTATTTATTTAATTGTCAAAAATACAGAAATTTTTGTAAGTTTAGTACTTTGTTCAAACGATTTTCTTTGAGGCAAGGTTGGTAAAGTTTTGGATTCCTGGATCAAATTGAATCTGAATTTAAATTTCGTTGAACAAATTAGAGGTTTAAATTTTAATTTAGATTATGAGTTAAATCATAGATTTTATGTAAATTGTTTTTTCAATTGGTACAAATAGGGAAATATTCGTTTTGATTTATTTATTATAATTTTAGTTTGTCAACTTTGAGCTGTTAGTATTTTATGCGTTCTTGATTATTTTTAATTATTATGCAGTGGGATTTAAACGGAATAGATTAATTAATTAATTATCAATTTTATTTTATTTTAGAGGTATGTCTGGAATTAACTAATAAAGTGTCAATCTGGACCACCCTAATCAATCAATCAATCAAGCAAAATACATATGTATACATAAATCTGTGTTTGTTGTTTTTTAAATATTATTTGAAAAAAAAAAATACAACAATACATCAACAAATATAGTGTACATTTTTTTTTTTTTGATATTATCTGTGTAAAGAGCGAACATATGGCTTATATAAACATTTTTGTTGGTTTTGGCCGTACTAACCTACTATTTCTGTAAATATTAGAGTCGTGACCCAGTATAATCTTTACGTACTTCAATTTTAAATTATAGTTTGTATCAAAAATAGTATAAAATCTCTCTAACACTTATAGAAATAGTAAGATTTTTATTTAATAGTATGCGTGCATCATAGATATAATCCGGCTTGCATAAACATTTTTCCTTATTTATTAAAAATTTTGTTGCGCGTGTTTACTTCTTCGGTTTAACCATTTTTGCTTGTTCATTAAAACTTTGTTATGCATGTTTACTTTTGCCGATTTAACTTTTTTCAATTGATTCGCGGTCATGTGTTATTTCTAATGGAGGAATTTATTCAAAACAATACTTACAAAATTTCATCCCTTCATCCCTTATTAACAAGAGATATGAAACTTTCATTGTTTTTTGGGTCACCACCAGATTACGAATCTTTAGTCACATTTACAAAATCTCTTATTGACAACCCTTATGCATAAAATACTGTATATGTCTTATTACAGTCAAGATGTACGTCATTTTCATGGTTTTTGGGTCACCTATTACGTATTTCTAGTCACATTTACAAAATCTTACTGCCTTGATCCATTATTAACAACCCTTATTTGTCAAATAACCTAAATTTTATGAGATTTTGATTTATTTCTCGTTTGGTTCATTAGTCAGGCCAAAAATTTAAGGCAGCTAGGAGCAGCTGATTTTTGTTGTATTTTATAGGTAACTATTAACTGTACCTCTTATGCGTTTTATGGCAGAACTCTACAGAATTATATTACTTTTTCATTATAAACACACCTTTTATTTAATATAAAGTTAAAAAAACATAAACAATAATTGTTTTCTTAAGTTTGTTTAAAATACTAATATTTTAAAACGTATGTAGCAATATTCAACTCATCTCTACCATTTTACTTGATTAAAATCAGTTTTATTTTTGAAATTCTATGTACATATGTTACACTACTGTCTTTTATTAACTAATTTAATATAATGACTGCACCTTGACCGAAGGTACATTAAAACTAAAATCCTAAAGCAAGTTAAAGTAGTTCGACCCACTTATGAGTGTTTTAACACCCTTAGAGTATTACTAAAGCCAACGCAACGTAAAAAAAACTAAATAAAAGGTTGTTTTTTTAACTTTTGGCAAGCTTTTTGGCAATCGTTTTGGTCAAAACTATCAATATTTATCAGAATGTGAGGCAAAACAAAAATAATAAAAGTGTATGATCAGAAGGATGGAAGGACGGGCTCGACATTTGATGTTTTGGAGTCCAGGTAACCTAATTTGTCGAGAAATGTGAAAATCTGGAATAACATTTTTTTTCACGTTTACAATACTTATCCAATTTAAATCGACATAGTAGGAAAAGAAATAATTAAATAGTAATTTACGAATGTCAATGAGCTCCGGGTTATGGATAATACTATCATAGTTTTAATGTACGAACCTCTTTGATTCAAAGTAATCATTAAGCACAAAATGTCAATCTTAATCCTCGATTTAACGATTAAAGAAAAACCCGTAGAGTTCTATCAAAATTTAGTAGAGTTCTGCCGATCGAAACTACAATTCTACCGAAGTATTTCTCTACGATAAAAGAGCTCAATTTAATTTTTGAAAGGTAGAGTTTTAGTAGAGCAATCTCCTTGGATTGAAATTGAAGCAATCTTTAAATTTCTAAATTTTTGTTTTCTCTAAAATTTAATCAGAGAACAAAAGTTCAACATTTTAACCAAAGAAATCGATCTGTTTAAGTTCGATCGCATAAAATACTTTGCCATCAATATTTTCAAAAAAATTCAAAGATAATTTTACCTGCAAAGCCCAACCTGCTAAATAAAAAACAAAAATCTAATTCCAAGACAATTTTTCAATCATTTCCCTAACCACAGTTAGTTTTCTGAATCTATAGTTCTATGTAGATAAAGGTTTTGATAATGAGGCACTGCACAAAAATCAGCTTTCCGGGGTCTACGGTTTACTAGCTTAACGTTGCACTGTACCGACACTTCGAAATTGTGGCTGCACTTTTATTCGTGATAAATAAGTTCTGATTTTATTTCTTTACTTTTCACTTTCTTTAATTAGTTAAGCATCATCTGGAATATTTTACGTTCAATTTTAGCAAGGTTTATTATATTTTATTTAAGATTCCCATGGAGACTTGAAGTACACCAATGTTCGGCTTAATGTCCATTGGAAAGCAAGTTTCTTAAGTTACCTACCTGTGTGCCCCTATAAAATAAAGGAACCGGAAATTTAATTCCAACGGAAGATAAACTTTTTTCAGGTAGACGAAGTGGTAGCTTTTTGATTTACCGTATGTCCTGATGCGATGTGTCATAGCTTGCACATTGCTTCCAACTTTGAAGGGCCCAAAGAGAACAAAATATCCTATAATAAGCAGGTAGGCATAAAAGTAGGTATAAAAGTGATAGATAAATCATTTACAGGTAAAAATGTGGTATAACAATTTTTTCATTGTTACGAAAACGACAGTTAAAAACATAGAAGGATTTTCTCTTTAGACTAAATTGTTAAAACAAGCTGAAATTTGATTTACATCAAATCGCTTTTGTACTTGAAATATTTGTCAATCATTGTGATATTGCTCTGGTATATGATGTACATATACTATAGGCAACATTTCTGTTTAAGTGAAAAGTTTGTACCGGTGCCAGAAGCAAGATGTTTAAGTTACAATTTGTTTGGTCTTTCCTAATTTACCATTTGTAACTCCAAAACAATTAATGATGTTTACAGCTTCTCCAAATAATTTCAATATTTCATGCATCCTAGTAGATTCTTAGAATTCTTAAAATCAGAAATATCATCGATCAACGGCTATTATTAGAGATAATTCACCTTTTTAGTAAAGCTTCCTAAGTATGTAGGTAATTCACTAAAGTTTGTTTTAAGCACTGAGAATAATTATCCTTGTGGAGTTTTTTATCTACCGCGGAAAACTTTCCATCTTCAATAACATCTATTTCATTAGTACTTCCAAGCTCTTAAGCGAAACCAACCATTAATATTGTTCATAAATAAATGTATTCAATACAAAATTTATATTATATGAAAGTTTTTTTTCAACTTCTGTTTTATTTTATAAACCAACACTACCGTTTTTATCGTACAGCGATTTTGTTCTTTACGAGCTTTTTAATTTTTAAACAAACGTTCAACTTTTTATTGAACTTTCCGTATACCGTGCTTACATAATTTTTAAAACGACAGAAAATTCTATTCTTCATATTTTCCTTGCAAGCACAACCAATATTTTAATTTTTAATGTAACAAGATTTTTAATTTTTTTTTTTTTTGCTTTGATACCCGGAGCAAAATTTTTCATGTTTATCAAAAAATGGATGTTCTTATAGCACGGAACGTTTTCAATAAGATTGCAAACTGATAATGTACTACTTAAATAATCCAAACTTGCACAGCAAAAGATTCTATTAAATTTAAAAAGTTGTATATTGAAAGTTTGTAATGGGATTAAAGCGAATTGTTACTTAATCCAAAATTTGATTAAAAGGTGATTGTTTATCTAACATGCAACAACGAAGGATTTGCTTTCGATATAGTACAGTAAGATTTCCTTTCGTATTTCTGGAATAAATCAAAAATTGCATCTCTCTAGTTTGTGGGAAACGTAAAAACTAGTAATACTTGGTATAGAATTTTAAATAACAAAGCATTATGTGCGTTTACGAAATAAATTCGATGCAAATATTCAGATTTTATATACTCAATTATTTAGCATTCATTGCAAACGTAGGTAGATACCATACACATAATACTCATATCTTAATTAAAATCAATTTTTTTAAAACATTTCAAAACCACAAAAATGAAATAAAATAACCTGTTGTTTTTGTCTCTAGATTTATTTCAAATTTTTGAAATTGTTACATTTTAATTAGAAAATGACGTAAATACAAAGTCAATAATATTCTGTCACTGATATAGGACGATGATATAAAAGTAGAGTGAGAAAGAATATTCGAATTTATTTTTGTAGACTCATAATTAAAATTTTTAAAGATTTTTATTCTTTTTGATGTTTACGTTATAGATTTTTGTATTGTTATTAGCATTTCTATGTTAGTATTAATTTCTAATTAGATGCGTGAATAAATTAGAATCATATTTAATTTTAAGAAAACGGATGGATCTGTGGCGTTTATAGATGTATAAATAATGAACGCCACTTTATTTTGTTTGACTTTATATAATTATTTTATAATTATTTATTAGTCACAATTATTTTAATTTATGTTGTTATTTCTTATTTATTGGTTTGACATTTTTTATATTTTAATGAATAAAATTATCACCACTATTTTGGAAAGGTACCTAGGTTTTCCCCTCGATTCGTCTGGTAATTTATAGTTTCAAGAACCAATCTTCTCATGTACTATTGCTTTACTAAATTTTGGTGTAAATGCATCACTTAAAGTATAGAGTTTCACATACACGACTTGACCAGGTTTATAAACAACGACGAGTTCTTAGATTGTAATATTAATCGTATTAATCAAAAGCCTTTTTAAGATTCTTCAGTGAACTATTGTCAATCTATCTGCCAATCTATCTGTCAAAGCTATAATTTTGTCCATTCGTAATTATATTATACCTAAACAATAAGAACTAAGGAGTTTGTTGGGATGATGACTGGTAAATTTGTGATCTCAATGAACATGACACTTCGCCAAGATATTGGTCACATGTTTTATGATCTGTTGAAACGTACTCGCGCCTAGCGGGAACCCATTAAATTCTATGTGAACTAGTCGGGGACACTAAAAACAAGATATACTTCATTACTACTTAAAGATTTAAGTAGTATGAACTTACTGAACAGATCTAAGATTACTAAGGTGGAAGTATTGCCAGTTTTGAACCTAGGATACGGTTCCGTTAGATCAACATAAAGTTTCTGCCATGACCGTGGAACATCATGGTGCTTCTTTATTATGGAATTCGTTATTCCGAAGGTATCCATAATTTCCATAAGGAATATCGGACAATTCTGGATCTATTTTGAATTCTACTTTGATTAGTTGGTTGCAAATAATATTTTTTTCGTAAGTTGACGTATACGTGATCGTTGAAGGACTTGATGAAGGATCTACCTGACTAGTGATGGGCGGGCGGAGGCGGTTCTTTTGAGTATCGGTATCAACTGATACTTTCATGACATTAACCTGATACTTTGAACCCGATACTTTGAACCAGGGGGCGAGTAGCAGGGACAGAAGAGACGTAACGATATCAACAACAACGTCAAGCAACACTACCTACAGTTAGTACAAATTTGGGTGACCGCATATCAACATGATGATGGAACGAAATCTCGCCATCTCCTCAACCGCCGATGGAAAAAATGGTGGAGGGAATAAGGGAATAATAATAGTTGTTTACAGCTTTTCATAAAAAAGAGTTTGCGGCACCAGGAAAATTTATGTTGTCATTGTGTCTTCTCTTACAGGTTGGAGCAGTAGATGAACTTTAAATTTGTCTAAAAATAAATTACTAAAAAATATATAAAAAATATATTACTAACAAATTTACTAACTATCAACTACTTAGGTGTCTGGAACCAGGTTGAGTCTTTGTTGCTAACATTCCTTTCCCATACCTCGATCTTGTTATATGTAAAAAGGTGTACGACGGCGGCCTGGCCAGGGGCGGATATCACACTATTATTAGACTTATGTGGTGGTTATCGATGTGGCGCCTTTCTTTACGGAGTTTTCGGCTTCATGAAGAATGGTGTGTGTGTCGTGTTGTTGTAACATGGGGTATGGTGTGGTATTCGCATTTATAATACGGGAGACTTGCTTTTAATGCTTGATCGTAGTACATCGCAATCAATCAATCAACTGTGAACCCGATACTTTGAACCGATTCGATACTTTTTCGTTATGTATTTGTTTTATTGTACTCCTGGTATGTTCCGACATTACTAGATCGTTAATAGATGAATATGCAATCTATCCAAACTATATATTAATTTTAAATACATTTTATTGTAAAACAATAAACAAATAATTTAAATTTAATTAAATTGATTATTTTTATGCTTATTTAATATCGAATTCATAAAATTAAACTGTTCTTAATTTTATATATTAAATCTACAAACAACCCAAACTAATTACCTACCATGTCACATGAAAGAGTTCTATTTTTGCATATTAATTTAAAAATTTCCTCAATTTGCTACATTGTCTATCTTAAAAACACTACAGTATCAATTCACGATTTACTGATTACCAGGTACAGGTATGATCAAGCGCATCTACGTTTTAATTTTATTCGAATAATTCGGTGCAAAAATTTGTTGTTTGTACAAATTTCTCTGTTTTGATTTTTAGTACGTCATTAGGTGTTGTGCAGAAAAAGACGATTTTGAAACAGATGTCGATCTTACCTTACCTGTAGTATCAGTTTATCGTGGTATCAATTCAGTTCAAAAGATCGAAATACCAAAAAGACCGAAGTACTCAAAATGCTTAAAACACCAAAAGTATCAATTCGGTTCAAAAGGTTGAAATACCGAAAATGCTATAAAAAAC
This sequence comes from Tipula vernalis, assembly GCA_958295665.1. NCBI lineage: Eukaryota > Metazoa > Arthropoda > Insecta > Diptera > Tipulidae > Tipula > Tipula vernalis. The sequence goes on from OY282559.1 coordinate 164,371,708, forward strand.
CGAAATCTTTACGTGTATGGACATGGTTTAGTTTTAGCAAAACCAACAAAAATGTTTATACAAGCCGTCTCGTTCGCTCTTTACACAGATCCTATAGACAGATAGAATAGACAATTTTGTTGGTTTTGCTACAATCAAAACCCACACGACTGTATTATATATCTGTGTGAATTTTGGTATTCTGCTTTGTGCATGGTATTGTTCCTTATACCTTTCACTGTTGTTGAATAGTTTGTTAAAAAGAGTCGAATATATTGTGTGCGAGATGCCATTATAAAAGTTAGTTATCAAAAGTTTGTTTTGTTTAAATTTTTTGTGTAGCTAGTTAGTAGTATGTAACGTATTTAATTTAAATACCGAAATAAATCTTGATTTTGTTAAATCACAATTACGGAACGCGATCTACGATTTTATGATGTTTTCGGATACATGCATACCTATATATTACATAAATTTGGTTTACCTTTTCACAGGATTATTAGCAAATTTAGAATCCTAGTATGTAGGAACATGACATATTAATCTACAAATTTCAGCGAAGTCGGCGAATGACAATCATTGTTTGTAAGTAAATACAAACAAGAATAGTTTGGTTATTGATTAAACCCGAGTAAAGAACTCTTAACTGTGGTTTTGTTTTTTATTTGTAGTGATTCCAATCATTTCTGTATTCTGGTATTATAGTAATGTTTTTATTCACGGAGACTAGATTTGAAGAAAAATTTGATGCATTCATGTACAACTGCTAAGTAAAGATATACTTGGTCATTAGTGTATAAAACTACATGGTTTTAATATTATAAATTATGATCTATTTAACAAATTTAGATACAACTTTATTGGTGAACATATTTATATTCAGGATTCTACCTTATTAAGGAGCAACAGTCAGTCAGCTTCAGCAGAAATTTCATGTTTTGTTTATAATTTACATATACATAATAAATTTTTTTAAATTGTTTAATAAACTAATTTGCCAACCTCATTTGAATCATCTGTCTGTCGCTATTCGTGCCAGGTATTGTTTTACTGATTATAATCTCTTCGACTACACTTTAAAATTTTAGTTACCTATAGAATATTTTTATATGCAAGGTGGCTATAAATGCAGAAAACATTTATTTATGTACACTACAAATATAAACGGTCTTATTAGGGAAGCCTATGTTTCACTTCTCCGTGGGGTTCTTCTGCAGTGTTTCTAAAAATCACTAGTCGAAATCATCAGATGTTTTAGATTTAAACCTACCAACAGGTAAGGTAATGCATTAAATCAATGTATCACTATAATGAAATGGTTATGTACATCGAATGCTTACTGATTTGGCCAACTGCAATAAAAAGGGTAATTTTACAATAAATTGGATAATCTGATGAACTCTTTAAACACGATGTCAAGTTGGTGGTTGATGACTAATGTTATTGCTGGCAAAACCCACACCGACTTATTTCAAAGCAAATGTTCACACTCCTGATATGAAATCGTGACCGTGCATTTTAAATTTTTGACACAGTAAGATTCCGAAGTTGCCATTAAATCGCTTATTATTTTAATTGAGTTTACCTAATATTATGCGGAGTTGACGTTTTTGAATCAGGAAGCGAATATTGTGCATCCTTTAAACAGAAGTAGCTAACTCAAAATGTGTCGTGTGGTGTACCTTAGGGTAATTTCTCCATAACAAATGAAAAGATTTTTTTTAATTTAAGTTTTCAAATTTAGGAGTATCTTAATTGTATGCAACATGAACAATTTTCTCCAGTTATAATTTACGTACTCAATCGCAGTATAAAAAAGAAGAAAAGATAGTATCGGTTTTGAGAATTAATGAAACAAGATATTTATATGTTTTATTCTAATTATTTTAATTCAACAAAATTCAAAATTGCATTTTTAAATTCACAGCAGGTACGTAAATAAGTATAGGCACATTAATTAGAGCACTTAATGGTATCTGTACATATTATATAAATAATAAAATAATAAAAATAATTTTTAATCACCGCTCAAGACGAAACAAACTATAAAAATATGTAATATTTAAACTACCTAATCGTAAAACCTACAATTAGCATTAAGAAAAACCATTTGCTGCACTTTTTTTGGTTTAATTCGGTTTCGTTGCTCGGTTAGAATCAAACCGGTTTTTGAAAAAATCCTCTCAGAGGAAACTGAAGAAGCTGGAATTGCCAGCATTCTTTTCGCCATTGTCGCTTAATGTGGATAGATTTGGTTTCAGCTTTGCCACCATTTTAGAGGATCTTTTCGCCGAGAAATTATGGCTTCCTCACTATATTGCCGTAGCTCATTTATAGCCAAAGCGGTAGGCGAATTTGTCACTCTAACTGGGTTTTGCTGATCAAAATAGTTTCAAAATGAGTTAGGCGGGTCTTCGGCGATCTCTACCTCTGGAATATGCGCAGCATTACATTGACTCTCGACTTACTAGCTTTATGAGTCTGTCTTTAACTTGTTTTAAAGTTGACTCACTAAAATTTTTTCCTTTAAAGCGCGGATCGAGATAGGTCGAACATTGGAGTAAAAAATGTTGCTCCGCATTTTGGAATCGTTCCATTAATTTCGTTCTCACAACCCGGGCCAATGCGGTTGCTTTTGCAGACGTGATGCTCATGTTAGCTAAGTAGTGTTTTACACCTTCTATAATCACCAACATTTTTGAGATTGTGACGCTATTTTCGGCACTTAACTCGGATGTAAGGTCGTCAAATGGCTTCAAAATGTCGCATATTTCTTTAAGTGTTACCATTTCGGAGCTAGTTAGAATTTCAAGTGTTCCACGTGAAGAAGGGCTAATGCAGCCTCAATTGGCTCTCGCAATTGGCAGAATCTATAATGAAAAATATACCTGCTAGTTAATGCTTCATAAATTAACATTATCGTAGTCTCACCTTTTAAATATGTGGAATTCCATCGGGTTATCACATCGTTCATTAATTTTAGCGGAATTTCCGTTCCACTAATTTGGTGTTGGAGCGTTTTTAATTTTTCGTTCGCAATAGTAGACCGATGGAAATATTCTACTATAGCTTTCACCTTTCGCTGTATATCCGCAATTTCCTTTACCCCGTCTTGCACAATTAAATTAAACGAATGTGCTATGCACAGAATGTGGTCAAATTTAGAAAGCTTAATTGCCGACATTATATTTGCGGCATTATCGCTTACCACAGCACTAATTTTTTTTTCTATATTAAAAGAAATGAAGCAATCTAGCAACTTTTCCTTTAAAAACTCTGCCGTATGCCTTGAAAACGATACGTCAATGCAACTTAGTAGTACTCGACCAATCTGCCATTTATCATCAATCACATGTGCAGTGATTGCCATATAACCTTCGTTGTTTATTGAGGCCCACGTATCAGTGGTTATGGCAACACTTGCACTTTGTTTAATAAATTCGATTACATTTTTAAGGCACGCCTCATAATGCTGTGGTAAGAGAGGCCTTGTTAAAAACGCTCTTGATGGATACGATGGATCAAGCGCTTTACAAAAGTTCTTGAAACCTTCATTTACTACCGAAAAGGGCTGAAAATCCCTTATGATGAACTTTAATAGTTTATTATTGAGCCGCTTCTGCCTGGATATAGAGGCTGGGCGAGTTATATAGCGTGACATTGTTGATTGTTGCAATACTACTTGTGGTGAACTCGACGGTTCTGGAGCTAATGTAGGTAGTTCATCTCGAAGAGATGTCGACGACTGTATAGAAATTGAATTCGAGGAAGGCAATACTTCCGGATGGTCAGTTATTGGCGTCAAAACACAAATACCGGGCATACTTCGACCAGGAACAGAAATACTTCTTTGTGCTTGTTTAATTACTATTGTTGGATGCTTTCGTTCCAAATGCCTTTTTAAATTCGTAGTCCCACCGCCTTGGTGCGAAAATATAGTGTTAGATCGATCACACTTTGCTTTACTGCCATCGATGTTGGTAAAATGAATCCAAATTTCGCTCCTTTTTTTGGTGGCATTTTTCAGATATATTTAATATAAATAAATGTGACTAGCAAAACCAACAATATAAAAAATAAAACTCACAAAAACCGTTTGAAAAATTGAAAAGTAAGTACGTTGGTCTATTAAATATACAAAATTTTAAATTCGTTTAAAAGACCGATGTACCGAATTATAAAAAAACGAAATAGGTATTTAAATTTTAAAATCCTTCCAAATATCCAACAATAAAATATATATTTTTGTTGTTATCGTTAACGGTAAAATTTTACATCACATTCAGCTTCAGCCATAAAGATGTAATTTGTGAAAAGAAGTACACTATACAAATAGTACATATTCATTATCTCGGTTTTGAAAAAAAGAGACCTAAATATCAGCATATTGGTACATTCTACACAAAAAACCAAAAGAACCGAAAAGAACCAAAACACGAAAAGACTCAAAAGAACCGAAAACCTATAGTACAAGTACCTTGTTGTTGTTTGTTGTACCTTGTCAAAAACATCTATAATTCCAAGACGAACTATACGAAATTTAAAGGTACAAAGTGACGACTGCCCATAGTGTTAGTTGTGTACATATAAGCCTTCAATAAAAAAAAACTAACCAACACTAATCTAATTTGTTTTGGTTTTGTGCAAAACCAACACTAATGTAATACTACAAGCCTGATTCAGTGATGAAGCACACAGATACACTCTTACATTTAATACCTTATAGTTAAAAGTGTTAGTGCGAAAATAGAATAAAAATACTCTCATCTAACCAATCCAAATTAGTTTTTTGCATTATTAACATACCCAATTTGCCCTCCACAATTCGTTTGTTTTGTTTTATCTACAATTTGTATGTTTTTCTCCCTCATTTATATAATTTGTCGATCACCAATACTTTCATGTATAAGCGCAAAATAAATTTATAATATTGGTGACAATCAGGCTTGTAGCACATTAATGTTGGTTTTGTTTTGTGCTATGAAATATGAAAAAAAAAAAAAAAATACATAAGAAACAACAACAATATACATCACGGCAACGCCGTTTAATAATATCTTGTAAAAACAAATCCTATTTATGTGTATGTTTTGTGTTGGAAAATAATACCAATTACAATAACAACAATGGTCGTACATATTTTTTGACATAAGGAAAAAGATGTATAACCTAACCTAACCTATTTTTATTACACTCTAGACCAAAAATTGGCACATTTCATTCTGTTAAAAAATACGAATAAGCGTACATATTTTAATGCTTTACTACATGTTAAATATTAAAATATTAAGATACAATTCGATTTTTAATATTAAGACACCTTTTAAATTTAAATTATCTTAATAATTTTTTTATTAAATTCAAAAAAATGAATTCAAAAAGGTACAATATTTTTGTCAAGAGTGTACAAATAAAAAGTAAATATGTGTTTGTATGAAAATAAATGTAAAGTAATATGCGACGTTGCCGTCATCATTTAGTCACCAATACTACCTTCAGTAGCAATTACCAGCCAATAAAGAATAATAGTTTGGCTTGGAATTATAGATGTTTTTGATCTTGTACATATTTATATTTTGTTTTCATATTACCTCTATATTTGGTGCTACTCTTGCTTATGTATATTTGTAGACAAATCTGATATTTATTATGATGTATTATATGCATCTCTTTTTTATTTTTAGTTCTTATTCTTTTCGTCATATAAATGAATACAAAAAACCAAATCCGTATATGTATATGTATATGTATACATTAAATCAAAATCAAAAAGAATACCCAAAGTCGAACCGGATACTTTAAAAATTACTTATTTCAAAGTCCGGACATTTTGAGTATCAGGTTAAAAGAACCCGGTTGGAATAGGCCCGTACATCACTATACCTGACACAAGTTAGAAGAGATATTCGAATCACAGTGCTTGCGTGAAAGGGTATCTGGCACAATATTCTGTGAACCAAGCTGGTGTTGTATCTCAAAATCGAATGCCTGGAACTTTAAGCTTCAGCGTGCCAATCTTTTATTTAAAATAGAAAAGAACTTCTTTATTTATTTTTTAAATTTTAATTTTTTACATCAACATAAATTACAATTATTTAACACGTATAATAAGGGGGGAAAAAAGTAAAAAACGACAGAAAAAAGTGAAATAATAATATACCTAATTACTAAAAAAAATATAATAACTATGTAATTATAAACTAAAAACATAGACAAATTACTTTAGAAGATAAACAACTTTGGTATTAACCTGTTACCTATAAAATAAAGTATTATAATTTTTCGAACAGTTTGGAGGAAGATTGAACGAAAGGAATATATGTTTTATCTCTTTTCGTCATAAACTTTCCTACTGATCAATGAACGTGAATGACGAAAAGAAATAAACATATTCTCTATACTCCTTTTATTAAGCAATTGGTTTTTTTTGGTGGCTGTAGTTTTTATTTTCCTATATCAAAATAACATAGTCTCTCTCCCTTTACATTATGTTACAACCATATTCAAATGTGGAACAGATATGTGTACTTCGATATTTTTATTGTTTAAAAAAAATGTAAATAGAAAATATTAAAACTCAACACACATACATATACATATTTCAAAACAAAATTTACAGAAACACCTAAACCTAAAAAACAATGAAAAATAAAGGAATTACATTTACCTTTAAGAACAAAATAATTTCTCTGCCTAGTGCAATTGTTGTTGTAAATTTCTCAACAAAATACGCTAAATATTTGTTCTTCATTCGTGATATTCGAGATAAATGTTTGAAAACAATGAACCGCCTGGGCTTTTAACAAGTCAGTGTAATGTTATAATTTAATTAATTTTAAATAATTATAATAAAACAAAAATTTAATCCAAAATTAATATTTAATTACTCAAAATGTTTAATTTTCTTGAAGCTGCTGATGTATTTTTACGTATCCCTTTAGAAACAACTAGCCATTTGCAATTTTTGCGTAGCAAAACCAATAAAAGAAAATAAACTCATTTATGAAAATGCTCATAGCAAAGGTAGATTTGATCTGGCATAAATGACACAAATTTTGAATTTAGTTTTTCGAAATTAAATTTTGTCACTTCTTCCAATATATTATTCATATGACTTTTTTTATTAAAAATGTTTTCAAATATTTGTACCAAAAATGTAGCTATTTCCAACCACTCATCCGTTGGCGCTTTTAGAGATCCGAAGTTGGAGCTATCTTTCCTGAAATTTGTTTCATGAATATACACCTCATTCGCATTAATTGCTGTGTCAGGTTTTAATAATTTTGCGATACATTTGTCGCAATCAATTTTTTCGCGTACACAATAGCCAGCAAAATACGCTATTGCATTGGAAGTTAATTGGGTGAATTCCGTTGTGGTGTTAGGCAACAGAACATTCGCCTCTGATGAATCAATTTCTTGCGAATCCTGATGTTTGATGCTTTTTTTATATTCATCCTTGAATTGTTTCCAATTTAGCTTTAAATTTAATTCATCTTCAGGTAAACAGTTAGAATGTATGGAATGAAACAAAACTTTCGCAACCACAATGTTGGCAAAATGTACCCCGATCTGGTAGCTCGACGGCACATAATTAAAGCCACCTTTGCCTCTTAATGCCGAAAAAAAATTCTCCAGAGCGTCCTGATTGGTTTTTTCGGTAAGTATAAATTCTACATTAAAGGTAGAATTTACATGATTTATCAGCGCTAATTGGGCACTTATCGTTAATTCAAGCCCTTTTATAAACTTAAAATAATTTTCGTTTTTTGATAAAATTTTCAATTTTTTTAAAAATACCAAGCTGTGTTCTATATGGTTATTTATACTAAGCGGCTTCTCAAATGGATTTTTTGATGAAAAATTGCGACAGTTCAGACAATCGAAAATGTTGTTGAATCGTTCTATGATGTTTGCTGTCGATATCACGTGCTCCATCTAATTGTCAAAAATGGATGGCATTGTTTTCAGCGCTGTGTACATATTGCACATGAAACGGTGTTACTCAAAACTTGTACGGCCAATTTCACACTCATTTTCTAAAAACTGTTGGGTTCCATGTGGTTTTTTGTTAATTTCGGCAACAGTTTCACATTTTGATTTTTGTCATGGTCGTATAAACAATATTAAAATCACTTGTACCAAAATCAGAATGCATAAATTTGTGTTGAATAAATGCATTTCTAACTGATTTAAGTAAATACGGTGGATCATATTGCACATAAATTTTTCTTTCATTAACAGTAATATACGGTTTTTCTGGTCATACCTCAAAATATTTGTAAACGGCCACGTTTGTTGCAGGTTGATCACACGTCAGCATCACGACTTGTAAATTTATAACCTCTTGACATAATTTGATGTTATTTACAATTAATTGTCCTAACTCCTTAACGTTGATGGAGTTATTAATTAGAACTTAAGTTATTATGTGCTTCCAACTGCCTACCAAACCACGTAAAATAAAAAACATAGCTGAAGTAGCTAGTTGATTCGACCTCTGACTGCCGTTATCACAATAGCCCTCGACTTTATCAGTTGCGAGGTTTACCGTTAAGTCTTTCTTAATTTGAATTTCGTCGAAACTTTATACTCATAATCGGGATGAATCTGGCATATTTTGAAATAAATGTTTCAGCTGATGCATCAAAACGTCGTTTGTTCCGGGTGAAATATAGTTAATTGGCGACCAATTGTAGATTGACGAAACACAATGAAAACAGTTTACAGTATTTATAAGATTTAAAAATTCCACTTCTTCGTCCACTGGATCAGTTTGAACATGTTTTGATGTACAATCGGTTGAAATTATGGAAGCGTCGGCTAAAGAATGTATATCCATTTTCTCAGCAGCTTCAGAATTTTGTAAGTTAAGGTCCTGGTCAATCGATACCTGATTTTTTGTTGTACATATGGAAGTATCATCCATTTGTTCACCAAATTTGGATATTTGCACGTTACATTCCTCTTCACTAATCTCACAACTTTTAGTTAGATTTAAAACAGGTACTGCGTTTCTTGTTAATTTATGTACACCGACGTGTTCTTTTAAGAAGTGTCTTTGACAAACAAAATTATCATCATTCATTCATCAGAGGCGATTGTTCTACTGCCTAACACCACAACGGAATTCACCCAATTAACTTCCAATGCAATAGCGTATTTTGCTGGCTATTGTGTACGCGAAAAAATTGATTGCGACAAATGTATCGCAAAATTATTAAAACCTGACACAGTAATTAATGCGAATGAGGTGTATATTCATGAAAAAAATTTCAGGAAAGATAGCTCCAACTTCGGATCTCTAAAAGCGCCAACGGATGAGTGGTTTGAAATAGCTACATTTTTGGTACAAATATTTGAAAACATTTTTAATAAAAAAAGTCATATGAATAATATATTGGAAGAAGTGACAAAATTTAATTTCGAAAAACTAAATTCAAAATTTGTGTCATTTATGCCAGATCAAATCTACCTTTGCTATGAGCATTTTCATAAATGAGTTTATTTTCTTTTATTGGTTTTGCTACGCAAAAATTGCAAATGGCTAGTTGTTTCTAAAGGGATACGTAAAAATACATCAGCAGCTTCAAGAAAATTAAACATTTTGAGTAATTAAATATTAATTTTGGATTAAATTTTTGTTTTATTATAATTATTTAAAATTAATTAAATTATAACATTACACTGACTTGTTAAAAGCCCAGGCGGTTCATTGTTTTCAAACATTTATCTCGAATATCACGAATGAAGAACAAATATTTAGCGTATTTTGTTGAGAAATTTACAACAACAATTGCACTAGGCAGAGAAATTATTTTGTTCTTAAAGGTAAATGTAATTCCTTTATTTTTCATTGTTTTTTAGGTTTAGGTGTTTCTGTAAATTTTGTTTTGAAATATGTATATGTATGTGTGTTGAGTTTTAATATTTTCTGTTTACATTTTTTTTAAACAATAAAAATATCGAAGTACATATATCTGTTCCACATTTGAATATGGTTGTAACATAATGTAAAGGGAGAGAGACTATGTTATTTTGATATAGGAAAGTAAAAACTACAGCTATCAAAACCAATTGCTTAATAAAAGGAGTTTAGAGAATATGTTTATTTCTTTTCGTCATTCACGTTCATTGATCAGTAGGAAAGTTTATGACGAAAAGAGATAAAACATATATTCCTTTCGTTCAATCTTCCTCCAAACTGTTCGAAAAATTATAATACTTTATTTTATAGGTAACAGGTTAATACCAAAGTTGTTTATCTTCTAAAGTAATTTGTCTATGCTAAAAATATAAACTGATAACAATTCAAGACCAACATGTATAAAATAATACAAATTAATAACAATAGCTATAACAACCAGTTATCAAAGTGAAGCAAAAAATACACATACATATGTATACAAATCTTAATCCGTGCACGAAATATTAGTTATAAAATAACGGCCAAAAAATAATAAATAATTCGAGCACATGAACCGTTACGGTTTCGGGGCAAAATTTTCCTATTTTCTGGCCAGCTACTGCATAGTTCTGCCATTTCAGTTTTTTTCGTTATCGTATGGAAACCTAAACCACCTTCCGGAGCACTGTAAACATTATATTAGTTAAAAGTTTATTGGAATTATTTATAAGTTTATATGGAGCCCTGTTTTTGTTTCCTGCAGCTGTATTCTGAAAAAAAAGTAAAAAAAACTTGATGGGTAATGCGATATTCCTTAACGTGAACGTTAATTTTTTGTCAAATTTCTATTCCGACAAAAAAACGTTCACGAACATTGAAAACTGGAAAACAGAAAAAATGTTCTGTCAAATTATGCCATTTGACAACAATTTTAATAGTATACAAGTCTGTTTGTAATATAACAGAAATAATATGTATCTTTAAGCAAATCAACGGCGACACTGGATGCTGCCCGAACACAAATTTTTATTGATTTTAAATTACACAATATACATTGATGGTTTCATTAGGTTAATAACAATGTATTATAGTAATAACAACAAGGCCGGATTGGCCAAGCCGTGCTCGGATTTGCTGTACATTTTCTATACGAAATCTACTAAAGACATTAACATTATTATTTTACCTAATTCAAATCATCGGAATACTTCCTCTATCTCGCTGTTTGCTTGTAGTTGTTCGCCGCTTTTTCTCTTGTCTGTCGATTAAATTACTGCCAATTTAATTATTAAATTCTAAAACTTTACGGCAACCAAATTATTTTGGTTTTTATGAAACAAAATATATAATTTTTTGCTAAATTACTTATTTCTTGTCATATAAATGAAAAAATGTTTCAAAAACCCAACCAAAAAAACGTGGGTCGGAACTAGGAAAGTGGTAGGAAATAACGTTAATTTTGCGATTCACGTTTTTATTTGTCATAAAAAACGTAAATCACAAAGTTACGTTTTTTCAGAATACAGCTGCTGCACTATAAATAATTAATAAAGTTAATATGGAAACTACAGCAGCTCTAAATTAAATGAATTTGTTTATTTATGCCCTGCATGTATTTTTTCATGCTAACGAAGTCAGATACTTACTCTGGAAAGTTTCAGAGTTTTTTTTTTATCTCAAAATCTTTAGAAAGACGAAGGCCTATTATGAAACACATATTTCAATTGTTTATCGACTTTATATTACATAGTCTATACGAGGCAAACATAAATAGCTATCCGTACAAAACCCATAAATTTTTAAGACAAAAACTGCCTGTTACGCTCTCATCGCGCAGTTTATGGTTTGGAAATTATTTTCGTCTATAGAGACTACTATGAAGTAAATGCTTACAATTTATGGCTAAAACAATAATTAATAATAATTTTTGGCAGAGAAACGAAAATATTTTATTGCTGCTACGTTCGTTTAAAGAGCATCAACATCTTAAAGAATCCAACCAGAAAAGTTTTCAATTTATATAAAAATTTTGTTATCGCACGGTTTTGAAGCAGATGGAGTCCCCTTTTAACGAGAATACAATAGCCATGTTTATTTGTATTCGAAAGGACTTTCGGAAAATTTCTGTTTTGTGGTTTGGGTATATCCTTCAAAATTATATGAGTCGTAAATTATTTTATATAAATAAAATAATTTTTGATTGGACGAATGTTTATCCCAAATTCAACATATATTATGTGAAATATAGATTTTAGATAAATTGCACGAACATTTTTCCCAGTACGTGATATAAGATTAATTCTAGTAATTTAGGAATGAAAAAATCAATTATTACCTTGGAGTTTTTTTATAAACATAATTTTCGGCTTAATATAGAATATGTTTAAATTATTTTCCAGTTAAACCGTGATAAATCTTTTGTGATACAATTCCGTTTGATTCGACAATTTATTAATAAACGTGTAAATACAATGTACGTTTGGGATATAAATTATATATTTGTACCACACAGTCCCCTGCATTTCATAAAATACTGAGAATAAATCAATAATTTGTAGTTGAAAAAATCGTGTAAAATAAAAAAAATAAATAAATCGATTAGATTACCTTACTAAGAAAGGTCTTGTTACCTTACTGAGAACGGTCTCCGCACATTTCTTTTTAAATTTAGAATTTTAACGGCGATTGTACCATCCTCACCTTCTAAATTTATTACTAAGCTGAAATTAGGACTAGGCAATTTACCTTCAAAACGGCATACGTACCAGTATCTAGGTACTAAATTGGTCATATTCATGATTGCTTGTGGGGTAGCTCTTTTCTATTTAAATTATTTTGAAAGTAACTAAAATTAATAATTGCTATGTTGGAATCCCCGAGAAAGTTGAAAATAAGAAAACTTTTTGTTTTTTTCTAATACTTAATTACTAATTAGAGTCATTTTGATTTGCAAGACAAGGTGTATCGGAGTTTAAAACATTCGAAAAATAGGAATGGTGAATAATCAAATCATAAATTACACATGGTTAAGTAATTTACCAAAACTTGAACATCCGAAGTGTGCGTGAATGCTGTGACCCTAGGATTTGCTAACTAGTGACATTCTCAATGTTACAGCAGCCTGTACTCGTAGTCGTGGATTAGTGCTTTAATTAGTGTTCATTTTGTTTTTATAAAAAAATTTTATTAAATATTCATAAAGTAGCAGTTTATATTTTTAATGTTTTAATTTTTTTTTCTCATTGAAATTTTAATTTCAATAAATTTTTAAATAATTTAAAAAAAATAATAATAAATAAATTAGAATCAGTGTTGTGTTGTGGCACATAGTGAGTTGTGGAAAGCTTATTTTTCATTTCAGAAACAGATACTTCCATAAAGATATAAAGATTACCAAATAGTACACATTGGACACTTTGCTGCACTAGGATTCCGGTTTGATGGAAAATTTTTCATATGAGTTTTATTCGACTAAAAATTCTAATTGGTATAAAAACTGAGAAATTTCATTTCTGATTCCGGTTCTATGAGTGACAATTGAAAACTCATAATAAACGTCAAAAAACCCATAACTTTTTTTTATATGAGTACTCTGTTTTTATATGTATAATTTATAAAAATTATTTTATCAAAATATTTTCAAAACATAATTAATGGTAAGTAATTTACAGCAACAGATTATTTTTGTTTAGAATATTTTATCGAAACATAATATTTTGTTTTTGTTAGATGGCAACCAAACCAAAAAAAAAAAAAGCTAGAAAAGAGTAGCAACATTATTTAATAACCTATTTGGAAGTAGATTTAAGTTTAGCCCGCAATCAGTAAGTTTTTCATAAGAATATTTTTGCCTAAGTTTTTTAATAAAATAAATTGAATTACTCATCTTCAAGAATCGCTTGGATGTTTGGATGAAGAGGAAGGTTTCGGTTTGTGGTCTGAACAAGCTGGCGAAAGTATTCAACAGGAATTCTTAAAATTTTGGAGCAGACGAAAAATGAATAATATGCAGGCTCCGAATTACGGCATAATATTAAAAGCAGCTGTGGTTGACTTTTCTTCCAAGCAAATCTAGTACTTATTTATAAGATTCAAGTTCAAAAAATTGGTTTGAATATTTGATTATTACTTTACTAATATATCTCATATATATATATATCTCATATATAGTCTACAAACACCACTAAAACTTACAAAATTGAAGCAAATGATAGGAATTAATATTTTTATTTTAATTAAATAATGTATTTAATCAAAAAAAAATTATACATATTTCAATAAAAAAAATAAAACTATTATTACGGTTTTCAAAACAAAGCAAAAAATTCGATAAAGTCCCATCACAAAAGTCTACATACAGTTGCATTTTTCTATTAGTTCTTAAATTATTACAAAGTACCGTTATCTTTTTTCCTAAATATAAATACGCACATATCGGCACATTTAGTATTACATTAGCATTTGTCTAGTGCTTAAAATATTTTTCGACTTTGGAATTAAAAAATGGTGCGTCAAATAGAAGTATCAATTGAAATTCGAAATTTAATACTAAAGCTATGGGAGTAGAATAACAGTTATAATGAAATATCTAAAATTGTTGGTAGAAGTCGGGCGACCATACAAACAATAATACGAAATTTTAATAACAGAGGAAGTGTTCAAAATAAACAAAGATGTGAGCTTTCTAAAAAATTTAACGCACGGGATGTTCGAAACATACTGGATACACATATGTGGAACACTACTGGATACGAAAGTAAATACAATTTATTCGGATCCGATGGAAGGGGAAAAATTTGGCGAAAAGCTAACCAAGAGGCTCCAAAAAATGTGCTTTCCACTGTTAAATACGACGGTTGGCAGCGTGATGGTTTAATGATCTATGGCTGCATCTGGTGTCGGACAATTAGTGTTCATAGAAGGTAATATGGACCACCGACAGTATTTCAACATATTGCGTAGCAATTCACAACCTTGCGTAGCAATTCACAACCGTCCGTCGAATGCTTAGGATTAGGCAACCAATGGATCTTATATCAAGTTAACGATCCAAAGCATACGGCGATAGCAATAAGGCAATGGCTTCTGTACAATGTACCGAAATAACTTCATACGCCTCCCGAGTCACCGGATCTAAATGTAATAGAGCATATCTGGTATGATCTGGAACGAAAGGTCCGAAAATATAGGATTACCGATAGGGATTCATTGAAAAGTGTCCTTTCGAATGCATGTGGTGAAATTTCACCAGCGGATACTGAGATCCTGGTTTTATCAATGCCTAGGCGACTAAGCGCTGTAATTGAGTCTAATGGTGACAACAACTAAATATTAATGTTAGTTCTTAAGTATGTCTGTACAAGATTATTTTGATTTTATTCACTGTATGTAGACTTTTATGATATAAATTGTATTAATTTTTAGAATTTTTTGAGAACTGTTGCATTAATTTTGTTTTTTTTATCCAGTTATCATTTTGTTTGGTTTAAATATATTATTTAATAATTATTACACTTTTTAATTCGGTTTAATTATCACGATTTTGCAAATTTTAGTGGTGTATGTAGACTTTTGTATCTCACTGCATATATATATATATATATATATATATATATATATATATATATATATATATATATATATATATATATTAAATATATATATATATATATATATATATATATATATATATATATATATATATATATATATATACATATATATATATATATATATATATATATATATATATATATATATATATATATATATATACACAGATCTATATATATATATATATATATATATATATATATATATATATATATACCCCTTCTTTTATAATTAAATTTTTGAATATGCGTCATTTTGTTCCAAAAGATTACGTTACGGTTTATGTAGCTGAACGTAATATTTTGGGACACATTTTTAGGGTTGGTAGGGTTGGAACTAACAAAATAAATGACTCGTACCAAAATTTATTTTGTTACTAATACATAGCTTTATGGGCTATCCCTAAACTACGTTACGCCTTTGTTTGGGGAAGGAGTATTGATTGTCGTCACGTTTAGGCTGGGGCAGGGAGAATTTCATAAAAGTACGTCATGTAATTATAAGAAATTACTGTTATGGGATATTACATATGACATAATACAATAATTAGCAGGTATATCATTAGAGGCTCACAGATTCAGTTTTGTGACGACTTGTGATGAAGAAGTGAGAGAGACGGAGTTAAGAATGGCCCAAAATAACTTGACGTAGTTTATGAACGGACTGTTACAAACTGTTTCCTCTTTGTTTTTTAATTTTCTATTAGAAGTAAGAATATACTAAAGATCGACGAAATAATTTTAAACAATTACATTATCAGGTCGAGTGTAAATTAGTTAAAAATTGAAAATAACATATAACAATTTGATTTTGTATTCCAAAAACGGGTAAATCGTCATACTTAAACGTATTATTTTGCACAAAAACGAAAAATTTGACTAGCGCAAGTTTTTAGTATGTTCAATAGAATTAAAGAACGTAAAATTTAAAAAAAAAAAAAAAAATTGGACGGGTGTTGCGAAAATTCAAAAATAAAATTTTGGCGGGAAATTTGAAAATGAAGAAATTAAGAGCTTACATTTAAAACGAGCCCTATATCATAAATATTGGATATTTATTTTTCCTTTTATAGCTATAAACACAACATCATGTTTATCATTTTTCTCAAAATTTGACACCCTGTATTTTAAACAAAAACAACAACAACAACAAAACATCATTTTCTACAAAATGTTTTTTTAACTAGTACTACCAATTGAAATCATAAAAAATAAAAAATTTAAACACGACTTCCGGTCCCATATAGCAAATTTGTGATTTGACGTATTTTTCACCATATATAGTATACATATATGTATATACCATATGCAGTTGACTTTTTATTGGGTAGAGATTTGCGTAGAGAAAATTCATTCCGGGAAACGTTTCAATGGTGATTGAGCACGGAGAACTTCCGCTGAACACAAACCATGTTTATGATCGTGAAGTGGCGGATAGAATTCGATCATTGGTAGTAAACTAAAATCCAGAGAAGAGAACGCCAAGTCCAAACATAAAAATGCATATTGAGCTAACCGATGAGAAACCGATTGCTTATAAACTGAATTATTTAAGAAAATTATTAAAATTATTAAAACATCATCAATCATACAGATTTTAATTAACAATAGTTAAAATATCGTGCATTTACTTAAAATAAAATTTAAAATTTTAACAGTTTTAATACAAAATTTCATTTTATCGTTTTAATTTACAATGATAAATTGAAATTTTGTATTAAAAATTTTAAAATTTTAAATTTTGTTTTTAGTAAATGCCCGATATTTTAACTATCGTTCATTAAAATCATACAGTTTTAACTATTTTAATTATTATGTTACATAATTTGGTAAAAAAGGGAATATCGTTCTCGTTACTCGTTCTCAATAAGTACAGGGCTTCACTGACTACGTATTTTAAACTGTATGTCATACAAATTGAAAAGTCGTCGGAAAGTAACCTCGTAAACTGCCTTTTCACCAAGCATCCTATGAGGAAATTGCGAAAGCTTCAAAATTTGAAAAGTTTAGTTTGAAAAGTCTTCTGAGGCACATAGCATTATTAAAAAATATAGTCAATACTGCAGGCTCTTATTTATACAGCAGGCTCTTATAGTATTCATGTAAAATTTCAGATTTTCAATTCAATATCTTAAGGTGGCGCATTCGGTTTGAAGTGAAGAGGAGGGTAGAGGTAGAATATTGCCATGTGATTCACTAAATTGATGCTAAATATTACTAATATGACTAATAAATATGTATAACACGTATTAAATCACCATTTAAATAACGTTTTAATGACATACATCACTTTCTTGTTGACGAAAATACTGTGATTTGGTGTCGAAATGTGGTACGTCTTATCTGGCTTTTATCCTGGTACAAATGAAACCATCTCTAGCTTCTTTCCTCCAAGCAGATAATGAAGCAACTGTTACTAATTTGACACACCTTTCTACTGCCTGAGTAATTTTTTGTTTCCTTCCTCAGAATGAGATTAAAGAAGGGAACGAAAAATGAATTTAAGCACTGGATTTTACTTATAAACAATTCATTCACATGCGAGAGACTTCGATGAACGTTGATATAAAACGTTTATGGCAAAAAAGTAACGAAATGACTTAAATTTGTGGGCACAACTTGGAAGTAAAAATGTAAGTTTTTAGTAAACTATCCTCACAATGCAGCACCTCAAAATAATGCCGTAGACATTTGATTTTTTGTACGAATGAAACTATATCGTAGGGTCATTGATTAACGATACAGGTTATTTAAAAAAATAAATTTCCGGTTTCACTCCACCCTTCTCTTTAATAAAGGTACTATTTTACACAGTGTGTAAGAAGTAACCAATCATTTGGCGGTTTTATTTTTGCTGATATGAGGGCAAAATTTATTCTAAGAATTGGTACCCGAAATGGTTATTGTGATACAGTAAGTCATGATATGTAACAACCCAACTAACAATTTTGAAATTTATGAGCGTGATATAAGAGTTAAAATGCATCTTATATTAACCTTTTAAGAGTCTTCTGGCGAACTATTTGGGCATATAAGGTTAAAATAAGCGCCTTGTAAGGTGTATATAAGTGTCATATAAGGCTAAACTTTCTTGAGAAAGAATGATATAAGTTATAAGAATAGTCGTAGAGTAGTCTTTCGTAAGGTTGTTATCAGAATATACATTCTTATGTAAGAGCGTTTTAAGACTTACGTTGTATTCCTATACATATAATTCATCGTTATATTCTTAGAAAATTATGTTATAGGATTATACAACTTTAATGATTCTTAATTCAGTTTTATAACAAACTTGGTATTTTCATTTGACAAATAAAACAGATAAATTAAATTAAAACAGATAATGCTTGAAAAACTAATTACTTTTTATATAATTAAAATTTACATTGAAATTAGCATAGAATTTAGCTGCGAATTCAAATTTTTCAATTAAAAATAATAGCTACCTGATCTAATTTTTTTGCGCTCTTAAAAATTCGAATAATAAAATAAAGAATTATTATTATTTAAAAAAATAAAAATTATCAAAAAAAAGAAATATCATAAAATGGTCTAATTAAAATACTACATAGTACTTGTTATGAAAGAAAACTTTATAAAAGCACTTGCTAAGTTCCTAAAATTGCCAAAATATATCAAAATATTCCATTTGAAAAAAATGTATCTAAAAAATTACAAAATGGATGCTTTTTTTCATAATGGAAATTCCTAAGCCAATGGCTGAAATGACGTTCTACGTGAAATATCTTATAAGTGTCTTATAAGAAAACGTTTAAATTAGTTTCCAGGGTCGGCTTGAGTTTATATACTTCGGTAAAACTGAAGAAATAAATATAAATTAACCAACAAAATTAAAGTCATACAAATTTGTTGATATTCAATATTATCAAACAATTTATTATAATAATATGTTTGTATGACTGTTTTGTATATTATATCATATATATATACATATATATATATATATATATATATATATATATATATATATATATATATATATATATATATATATATATATATATATATATATATATATATATATATATATATATATATATATATATATATATATATATATATATATATATATATATATATATATATTATATATATTATATATATATTAATATATTAATATATATATATATATATATATATATATATATATATATATATATATATACACACAGACACACATATATATATATATATATATATATATATATATATATATATATATATATATATATATATATATATATATATAAATCAGAGACGAAACGTGACATTTTTAGAAATGGAAGCACAACTAATTTTAAATTCGAATCATTAAGTGCCAGCTCTAATGACCTCAGAGCAGTGTATGTAATAAGCATTTTAAATAAGTTCTCGGCATTACCGTGACACCGTAATAGTTTTGGCATACTAAGGTATTGATAATATTTTCTTTTTTTACCATTAAAATTATAAAACTAAATAATGATTGAGCTGTGCTGGTGCTACCGAGCGAAACCTCCAAACAGGCCAATAATCGATCAGCTATACGCAATATCAATTTCAATATAACGTAATATTATAGAAACCTGTGAGAGGTTAACATTAAGCGAAAGAAGTCTGTTTTTGTGATCTTACAACGAACTTCCTCTGACACCACCAGAAGCACGTATGGCTATATTTTGCCTTGTTAATATTATATATCAAAACCAAAACTTATGTATATTACCAGCCGTGAAGGCTTGCTGATACACGTATATTATTAAATAATTTAACTACAATTTGTTTCATCTTTCATATTCATTTTGTTATGTATGTATCGCGGTTTTATGGCTTGTAGAAAGTGTTGGTTTTGAATATAAATATAATATCTTGATCTCTTTCGCTCCTTTCGACCTTATGATGCCAGCGAACGTCATCTCATGCAGATCAATCAATTTTGTTTCACGTTTATTAACCGGTCATATAGTGATGGTTAAGGTGACGGCTTAGACACACCGTGGTATCGAGTTCGATTCCCGGCGCTAAGCACAACGCCGCGTAAAATTGTGTGTAATATCGTTCGTTGTGCTGACCATCTACAACGATCACCAATAATTGTAACATATGGTCTGAAAGAGCTTGTAAATCTCAGTATAGGGTTAATTTTGACCTGTATAAAATATAAAATATACATGCAAAGAATTCTACACCATTTCCTGTTACAACAAATCGGTTATACTGTTGCTAAACTGTGTATTTGTATACTTTGTCGTCAAATAGTTAAATGAGATTTACCCTGAGCCCGCCACTGATAGAAATGTCTCCTAAAATAACATTTTTAATTATTTTGCTATGTAATAATATACTAAGTATCTAATAAGGGAGAGGTATGAGTTTTTCTTAAAGAGAACTTATCCAAGAGTATTAAGACAATATTTTGCGAATACATATTATATATTTAGAGACATATTTACTATATTATTTTAAATAACAAAACTGAATAAAACGGTAATATATCTAACACTCGATTTTTAACATTAATTAGTTTTAGAGTTACGTCAATCACTAAGTTTTGTTTTCTGCGGTACTCAAACAAATGTCAGATTTTCTAAAAGAAACACACTTTAAAGGCTCTTGCAAAAGAATTTAAACAATATGTAATCTTATAGCGTTCTCTATAAAGATTTGTTTATGTTTTAATCTTACAAAACTCTTGGTCAAGAGAAATCCTACAGAACACTCATAAAGAAAGAAATTAAGAGAACTGTAAGACTAAATATGTCTTGGCTAAGAAAACTTTTCCACTAAAAACAATAAGAGTATACTAAGTGTGGTGTAAGAAATAGCCTTACGACAGAATCTGTCAAGGTGTAAAAATGCCATGTAAGAATATAATATAAGTTATAAATCGCATTTCTTTGACAAGAAGCTAATAAGTATTCAGTTTTAAACATTCTTGGAGAATGTTATTCTAGGGCTCTTTTAAGTAAAAAATATTCTTAAAAGACAATTTATAAGGCAAAATGTTAGTTGGGAATTGGATATTATGACACAAAGACATGCGTTGTAGTCATCCATGTAGAGCTCATCTCTAGAAGCAGCCGGGAGATAAACAACCGTTCGTATTTATTAGTATTATTATTATTTTATTTATTATATTGTTTTGCTCTATTTGTATACTTTATTCCCCTAGTTTTTTTTTTGTTTTCAATTAGTCCCTGGCCATATTATTAGACGCACTGTCGATGATATGCAAAATCTTAGTTGGCAGCTATTTTAATTTTTTTTTCGGATATTTTATTATAATTAATTTAATCTGTATGTACAATGTATGTACTTCATTACCTAACTGTTATCACAAATAAAACATCATATTTATTAAAAAAATATATATTTATTAATATTTAAATAATATTGAAAATTATTCCTTTATAATCTAGTATTTAGTAGAGCCACCTTTCGCCGCTACGAGAGCCTCAATTCTGCGCGGCTTGCTGTTAATGCAAGACTGTACTGTCTGCTGCATTTGTGGATAATGATTCTATACGTACATTATTTTTTCTATTAGCTGTGTTTTCGTTGTGATGACCATTTCGCCACTTCTCTCTTCATCAACACTCACACGTTTTCAATTGGGTTCATGTCAGGACTATTACCCGGCCAATCCAATAGAGGAATATTTTGTTCTCCCAAATAACTTTTTACAGACCGGGCTATGTAGCAAGGAGCTCCATCTTGCATAAAAATAAAAGGTTCCTAATCCAGGAACCATTCACTGACCTGCGGCACCAACCGATTTTTTAGAATTTCTTTATATTGGTCTTGTTTCATGATGCCTTTCACCACATACAAACGTCCTGTGCCTTTGCCACCGATGACTGACCAGATCATTATTTTGTTTGGGTGTTTAACCGTCGGGACAATGTAGTCGGAATGATATTTGTCACCATGGCAACGACGTACAACCTGAGATTTGTTTTGAAAAAATTTCAAAGGTGCTTTCATCGCTGAAGCATACCTGCAAAATTATAAAAAGTAACTAAACATTCCAATAATCAATGTTTAGTTTTCATTATTTCATTGTAAATGATGAATTAAATATAAATTACCGATCTCGAGAAGTTCACATCTTTATTACGATACTGTTTGGCCCACTTAAAACGCTTCGCCTTAATTTCAGCTGTTAACTTGAGCTTCCTGGCGCGTCGGCAGGCCTTGAAATTTAAATATTTTAATTTTCTGCGTACAGTGGGCTCAGAAGCATTCACATTCGCTTCTTCCAGCTTAGATTTTATTTCTTTTGTTGAAGAAAATCGGTGTTCAAGGCATATTTTCGTTAAGCATCTTTCCGCTCTTGGAGTAAAAATTGGCTTTCTGCCGCATCTTATGTTTCTTTTCGGGCTCAATTCGTGTCCTGATTCTATCTTTTTCTTTATGCGTCGCACGCTAGCTTCAGACACCTTCAATCTTCGTGATATTTCACGGTTGGAGAACATTTTTGTATTAATAAGGGTCTTAATTTCACTTTTTTTATTTGGTGAAAGGTCCCCTTTTGACTTCTGGTAAATTTTTTTTTTCATCTCACAATATTCTGGATTTTTTTTTTCTTTTCGATTATTATATTTTGCATGTTTAATACATGTACTTATGTACATATATCTTTATTTTTTTTATTAAATAACCTTTACTTTCAGCTCTTTTTCTCTCTTCGTTCATTTTCTTCATCAATATATTTCTTTTGTTTTTGTAAATCGATAGTAAGATCTTTTATGGTTTTTTTAATTTCTTTAAATTTGTTCATTCCGTAATATTTTTTTTTCTCTCACTGCTTAAATTCCTAAATTTGTCATGATGGAGGGCTAGAGGTCCTTAGTTGATGTTGAATATGGGGTGAGATTCGGAGAACACAAGCTTCCAATGGTTGTGTTAATCGAATGCCGTACTACGTTCCGTTTCGTTTCGTACAGCTGAGTTTTTATTCATTTTTTTTTGCTCATCTCATTTATCCGCGGTTATACAGGCTCCCGCCATGCTTGGGAAATTACCACACCCAAACCCTGAAGTCTAGCCAGCTAGAATACTGCGTTTCAAGCCTCTTTCGGGAGAATTCTGTCAACGGAATCCTGGTTAGAATTTGGAGTTAAAATGGTCGGTGCCACTACGAACCAACTATTGAGGCATCGCCAAACCCAGATGTGCCAGGATTGCGTTACAAATGTGACGATTTAAAACCATGTCATGATGTAGTTAAAGAATACACATGAAATCATATAAAGATATTGAATAGACCAGGGTAATTAATATTGACGTTTATATTTTGTCATTTTGAGTCACACTTTGGAATGATTGTGCAATTTTTTACCAATATATTATATTTAATCCATTACAAGAAGTAAATTTCTCTAGCTAAATGGACCCACCAGAGGTAATCCATCTAACTGCGAGAATAATAATTCGGACTTATGCTATCGCTTGTGCTCCAATTGTTGTACACTTTTTGTAATGAGGTGCATTTCTTAAAAATGCTTGCGTCAAGTGTAGACGGGAAGAATTTGCATAAAAATTAGATTTTTGTAATTCTTAGTTTCACGACGTTTGAGAAATTCAAATAGTTAGACTCAAATTATTTATCAACAAAAATGGAAATCTAATTTTCAATCAAAAACAATTTGGGATCGACGCCTTTTTATCTACCACTTATATCTTCATCACAAAACTTTTTAAAGCTTTTAGTCATACTATTTCCTTAATACATTAAATGGAAATAAAAGTTTCTTTCCTCTTCATATACGAGTATATTACATCATACTCGTATAACAGAATACAACAAAAGTCCATGTACGTATCACTAATTTAAAAAAAAAAATATTTAAAAGCTTTAATAATAGACTTTACTGTATGTTCTGGTCTTGTTTAATCTATTTACCATATACATATAGTATATCAGAATATGTAAAACTAATTGGTTGTCTGTTACAATTAGAAGTCACTTATTGAATAAAGATTGAAAGTTGTTTTTGTATTCATTTATACTATAAGTATGTAGATATTGAAGAATATATGTATGTATGAGAAATTAAACGTCAATATTCCAATTAACTTTGATTATACCGCTTGAGGTTTTTTAACTAGATTATTTACATTTGATTAGGTAATAGAAAATATACGGGTTGCTCCCTCCTATATAATTAAACGGAATGATGTTGTACAGGATAATACAATTTACTGATATTTTATTTCTCGGTCATTTGTGCTTTCAGATACAAAGTTAAAAGAAAGTGTAACAAACATATATGAAATTGACAGCTGCCAAAACTAATTTTTACAATGTATTAAATTACAATACACTTTAGCCAAAGATAAGGAAATGATCTTAAATTAAACACGTTTGAACACAAAAAGAATGAAAATATTGTGTAGCATAATACATTTTGACTGTGAATCAGATTTACATATGTAGCAATAAAATGTCGTATTATTCGTGTTTGAATGTTTAGAAAATCGTAAATATTAATGTAATCCCAACGAAAATATTTCAGAGATGAAGTTTCTCATGTCATTCGATTTTACAGTGCCCAAAAACCTGTCATGTGACACAGATTACTAGCGAATATGAATGGAAATGTATACGTACATGAATGGATGAATATTTGTTAGAGACTGCGATTACAATACCACCACCCTTGTCAAAAGTGTCTAAAACAGCATAAGATGACGGAAAATAGTCCTCCATTTTGTGGTGGATTGTTAGCCATGTCTTAACAACACAAATCGACGAGAACTGCTTCATTGCTAAAAGGCAGTTGATGTATTAAAGTAGAAGTTACTTTAGATGGATAATTTTTACCGGATTATTACACCAGGGGCCGAGAATCAGATTATTGAGCAGGTCAACATTCAATTTTAAAAGAATAACGAACGTGGATAAACTGTAAAGAATACGCTCTTTGGAGAGTAATAGTTTATGATTGACTTCATTTGGTGAGCCAGTCAGAGAAACAATTTTAAATGAACTAACGAGTGTACACAGAGCCAAGACACCTCGCGCTGCACTTAGGTTCGCAAACAGTTGGAAACATGTTAAATACAATACAAATATTGTTTTCTGAATGCAATCAATCTCTATGTCATTTTTTCCATCAGTAAATTTCAAACCTAATATGTATGTTGCGAGACCTGAAACCGCCCAATGTCTAACCGGAATCGATTTTTTTTTCTCAATTTCAGTTTATGATCTGTCTGGCAATCACATTTTAACAAATTATCCTATAAATAAAGGCAGACATCTTCATTCAACGTTATATTCATATTTTTCATAAACGACTGACTGTGTCGCCAAAAAAAAATCTTCATTGCCTTATTTAAATTGAAATTTACTTACTTTTGCTCTCGCTCTACTTATAAAACACAAAACATGTGTAAACATACAAAATAATTAAACCGAAATATAAATTTTCTGCCAACAAAATTGTTAAGTTTTCACACGGTGCTTTTATATATTCAACAATAGCTGTAACAATATTAGCATAACACGAATACATAAATCACACAACAAAATGTTTACGTATATCAATCATAAATCTTATTTTTATTAGATAAACAAGAAAATATTTCTGAATGTGGAAAACTGGAAATCGATTCGAAATTAAGTTATAGATTTGAGAAAATATTTCCAACACAAATCGATCCTGTATAAATAAAGCTGTGGATCATAAATATTTGAAGAAGTATATGAATTTATTACGAATATCAGAAAGGTTTTTTTTCCTACAACGAAAGCTCTATCCCTAAAAAAAAGTTGAATCTAAAAATTTCACAATCCTAGAATCATAAATTTCCATCTGTACATCCATATGATAATACAATTTTCCAAGTAAATATGTATGTGTATCTTATGTGCTTGTGTGTGTGTGTGAGAGTGTGTGGTTCGGGATGAACAAAATATTTTCGTTATTATTTTTATGTTTTTAATGTTTCATGGTAAAAGTATTTTGCCACATTTTTATATTCCCCCCTCAACAATGTTACATCATCATTGTACATCAAAGTTGTTCAAACGAAATTTTATGTTTTCACGTATCATTCATTCATGTTGATAGTATCGCAACGTCATAACCTATAGATCAAAATTGAGAATGATTAACATTATGTTTGGTTTAAAGTCTGTATTCATAATATAGAAATTTTGTGAAATGCTTCAACGCGACATATCACCATTGAATGTCTGCATAGTATCACAATTAGTTTTTATCTTTTGATTTTTTTTATGTGACAATTTGGTTGTGATTTTGCTCTCGCTCTTTTATGGTTTGTAGGGTGGCAATAGCAATATGATGTGGAATGGTATGAAAATACAAATCTGGAATGGAAAAAATCTGTATAATATTGTCGCATAATAAGGACAACGCAAAAGTTGTTAGTTTGAAAATGTTGTGAGCTGAATATTTTAGTTTCAGGACATTCCATACTCCCATTTTCTTTATCCTTAAGCATGTCAATTATTCAAGCTTGATTTTTAATCCGACTTTCTAAATGATTTTATTTTGTGAAGTGTAATTTACAAGTGTGGAAATAATTGAGTATAATTTATTGCAACGACCTTATAGTGCAGATCAAAAACATGAACTCGCCATTGAAATTCGTCAGTCGTATTCTATTCTGTTCGTTGACTTTAACTTAGAGGATTGGTATGGTACATGACAACTTTAAATATTTTGTAATGTATATTTCTCGTTTTTTTGGATATTTATTCGCGCTTCCCGCTTGGACTCTCCTCTTTATTTAATGAAATTATTGGTACTGGTTTAAACTGTATTCGTTATTTCTAGATTTGATTTCTCATTTTCACGCCGAACATATAAAATATGTACGTTGTTTATAAAAAAAAACTGGTTTTGAAACACGAATTAAGTAAGTTGCGACTTTACTTATATACTCTTACCTCTGAAGTTGATTTGAGTGTTTCATTCAATGTTTTGAATCAATTATTAAACGCTTTTAGAACTTGAAAAATGGTTTTACATTTATTCGATTTGGCTGCTTCTTTTTGAAAAGAAGCGATTTTAATGATTCAGATTGTCAATTTGGTTTAATTGAGGTGATTTTAAAAGTTCGTGGAACGCCACCTATATTATACTAGTAGAAATACATCTATACTTTGAACGGATTCACTCTTCATATGAAGATGAACGCATACGAAATTTCAAGTTCGATCTGTCAAATTTGTTTTGCAGCTGATTAGACGTTTGTATTTTTTTAAAATGGAATAATATTGAACATCGCGTCCTTGATTGATTGATTTGATTGATTTCAAATGTACGATCAAGCATTACGCAAGTCTCCCGTAATATAAATGCGAATACCACAACCACTATATTATTATACCCATGTTACAAACACGACACACCCATTCTTCATGAACCCAGTAAAGGAAGGCTTCACATCGATAACCATCAAGCATATACGCAAGTCTCCCGTATTATAAATGCGAATACCACAACCACTATATTATACCCATGTTACAAACACGACACACCCATTCTTCATGAACCCTGTAAAGGAAGGCTTCACATCGATAACCAGATAAGTTCTAATAGTGTGGATATCCGCCCCTGGCGACACAGCCATCGTACACGCTTCTTACTATAAACAAGACCGAAAAAGGATTGGAAGAATTACGGTTACAGACACCAAAGCGATCGATAATTAGTGTTTTTTTTTTTTTTTTTTTTTATAACAGCACAATGACAACACAATTTCCTGGTGCCGCAAGTTCTTTTTTCTGAAAAGCTGATAACAACTATTATTATTCCCTACACCATTTTATCCATCGGCGGTTGTGAGGGGGGCGAGATTTCGTTCCATCATTATGTTCCCATGCGGTCACCCAAATTTGTACTAACTGTAGCTAGTGTTGCTTGACGTTGTTGTTCAAATCTTGCGTCTCTGCTGTCCCTGCTACTCTGCTCAGATGTGTGTCTAATTCAGAAACCTTACCTTCTTGATGGTACTGCTTCTAGTTTAAAATCCGTTAATGGTACAATCGTCTCCAAGTTCCTGTCATTAGAAGTCGAAGGAGCTTTTTTATTACTAACAATAACAGTGCTTCGCTCAGTGATGAATTGAGTAATCTGATCAGAGAGATGTATTCATTACTCTGGCATCTGACAATTTTTGTGCTAAATTGATCCTTGCCTCATTTTATCTACCATATGACCGCCTCGTTCAGATGAGCTTAGTAACCAGTTGTAGTGGAGTAAGAAAAAACCCAACCCCCTTGTGATTGGTTGTAATGGTGATGCCCATCACATCAATAAGCTCTTATTAGCTTGTAATGTAAGCTTAGTTTGCAACCGAATTAAAAAATGATAAATATTATACTTTTTTTTATATTAAATATATATAAATAGATACAAACAATTTCAGTTCTACTTACCTGAATTTTAAATTACAAAAAAAACGGCAAAAATTACTCGAATTTGTCGAATACGAAAAAAAGAAAAAAACTACGCAAAAATTCATATGTTTCCTTTTTGCTGTTTGAAATAGTACGAATTGTTTTTATATTTTCCACCATCTGTTTTATTATTTTTCATTTTTCTAGCATTAATGCCATCTGTAGAAGATTAATGGAACTGTCGACATAAATTGAGTGACGTAGTCAGCTCGTATACACATTTTTGTTGGTTTTGCTATAACAGATAATAAAAAATCCTTCCATATACTCTTCCACGTGCAGAGCAGGGTATATGTACAATGTACATGTATTGTCCGTAATACAGACATACAGCACACTAGTGGCGAACAAAACAAATTTCAGTTCAGTCAAAAATTCCCTGTTATGAAATTTACAAAAATGTATAATACAGTCCACGCCACAATTATTTGTGCTTCACAAAAATTTCATTTTGCTTAACGTAAAAACTAAAGGTTTGGACTTAAAATTAATAAAATAAAAATAATTTATTTGTTATTTTATTCTATATTTATTACTATTATATGTAAAAAATTAAAATTAAAATAAAATGTTTATTTCATTAAAAGCAGAAGCAAAATGAAACAGCAAATTTATTTGTGTTTTTCTTTTTTGTTCCAAAATTACTTGTACCTTACCAAAAAGTCTCTCGTAACAGGATTTTTTTTTCCTGATATTTTATGAATATTGCAGTTGTTCATTTAGCCATAACTTTCCGCTACAATAGTGCAATCCACATTTTAAATAATGCTAAAAATCAAGAAATTTCATTGGAAGTACGATCTGCGATTGTTGCTGTATATTCCGCTGGAGTACCGATTAATGAACTAGCCAAAATGTCGAACTGCCATAAAAATTCGGTACTCTACCAAATCAAAAAAACAAAGTTGCAAAAATGTTTGAAAAATGTTAAAGGAAGAGGTAGAGATGAGGTACAACTATCAAAGAGGATAATAGAATCGTGAAACGAATAAAGCGTAATCCTCAGGAGAGGTTAAAGTTCGTTCGAAACGACATAAATAACGCCCGCCAAACCAAACATCAGCCTAATTACTGTCCGGAGACAGCTTCGTGAAGGTAATGTTAAACGCGATTTAAGTTTGCATGCACTTACCTAACAAGGCCCATGCAGTTTTGGCGCAATGTATTATGAACCGAAAATCTATTAGGCGGAACATATGGCAAAAAATTTTACTTTTCGACTGCGAAAGAAAAGAATGCATGTAGCGTTATCATGCCAGCTCGCCGTAGTGGAGGAGGAAAAGTGATGGTATGGAGCGGCTTTTCTTATATAATTAACGAAAATGCTCTTGTTCCCGGGTGTGTCATTGGCACACACACTTTATTTTGCAACAAGATAGTGCTCCAATTCATAAGAGCAGAATGCTAACAAAATATTCACGAGATTTGGACTAAGAAACCATCGATTGGTCGTCTCAAAGTCCAGATTTAAATTCATTGGAGAATCTATGGTATTACTTAAAACAAAATATGTCAATTGTTATGGGAAGATAGTCCAGCGAAGCTTTTGCTGAAATACATAATATTTGGTATCAAATACCAAAAGAAATCCTCGAAAATCTGGTTAATTCGATTCTCCGGATACAGCTGCAAGAAGTCATTGATAATAACAGTGGAAATACTTCCTACTAATTTAACCAGAAAAAATAAAATTAGATGTGATACCATTCGGTTTTTGTCTAATAATTTTGGAATTTTATATTTCTTTTTATTAATCGAAATAAACATATTTTTTAAATTTTTATTTTATTACGTGAAATAGCAATAAATATCGAATAAAATAACAAATAAATTATTTTTATTTAACTTAAAATCTAAATTTTTAGTTTTTACGTTAAGCAATATGAAATTTTTTTAAAGTACAAATAATTGTGGACTGTATATATATGATTATAATTGTTATGCATTGCATATTGGTTGTTTTCGAATTCGATTCAAATGTACTCAATTATATGAAGTATAAAGGCATTGCCACAGCTATAAATGTTTGAAGAATCTATCAAATTCAATTTCAATTAATCATTTTCAATAATTTTTTTGGATAAATAATAATTATTCAAAATCCGCGCGCGAAATTTTAATATTCGTGCGACAAAATTTAAAATTTATTAATAAAAATTATTAATTTACAAAAAAATTAATAAGACGTTTTATAGAATACAATTTAATTTGATAGTTTCTTCAATCATTTAGAATCAAATTTGTTTTAATTCCAGTAAAATTTGATAATAGGAAAAATCGCGTCGCGCGCAAAATAGCTGTGGCAATACCTTAGGAATGCTTTACTTTTGACTTTACTAGATTTTTTACTAGTTGTTCTAGATTCACTATATAGAACTACCACCACCGCAACTTCAATAATTCAATAGACATTGAAACAAAACCGAACATGTTTTGT
Source organism: Tipula vernalis (assembly GCA_958295665.1). Lineage (NCBI taxonomy): Eukaryota > Metazoa > Arthropoda > Insecta > Diptera > Tipulidae > Tipula > Tipula vernalis. The sequence goes on from OY282559.1 coordinate 164,403,078, forward strand.
TTTGTTCCTTTCTGTATCACAATATTATTTAACGAATAAAGAAAGAAATAAAAATTTTAACACAGTTTCGCATCACGTGTACAATGTACAATGTATGTTTACACCAATATATCGCATGTGACAAAGAATAGTGACACAACTCAAAATTTCAGATTTTTCAGGAGAGCAAAAGAAAAAACGCTAATTTCGATTTTACTACACTACTCTCTATGGGCGTCAAAAAAGGAAGATCGGAAAATTAAGCCGTCTCTCGCTATGTACAATAAATATGAAAACGTCAATATGTCTGGTTATGAAATCGATCATTGCGCATCTTTTCATCGAATTATCTCAAAAACTCAATTTTTTGAGTTGTGTCACTTTTCTATGTCATGTGCGATATGTATGTGCTGCAAAAAATACGTTTCTAACGGTACTGAGCAGTACCGTTGTTATTTTTGAACACAGTTCTCCTTAAGGTTGATTCGCCAGATTTGTCCATTGAGCTCGTCAAGAAAATGACAACTTGACGGATTTAAAAACCGAGTTAAAAATATGTTATCTCTCTTTTGTGTCCAGCGAGATAACATATTTTTAACTCGGTTTTTAACTTCGTCAAGTTGTCATTTTCTTGATGAGCTCAATGGACAAATCTGGTGAATCAACCTTTAATGTTCAAAATTTTCCGCAACACAAATATATTTGATTGTACCTAACTAAAACCACTTTAACGCACTGAGTTTACTTAATTGAGATTGAAATTTATTCACTAAATTAAATTAAATTTAATTAAAATACATATAATACATACATATATATGTATTATATGTATTTACATACTTCAATACACATACAGTGCTGGAAAAAAAACTGTGCAAACATATTTTATTACAAATTGGAGTTTTTTTTTGCTAAAATTACAAAACCTTTGAAAGCAATTGACTTAACGTTTTATTTTAAATACATTTATATTACTCATTAAAAAAAAATAAAAAATACCCACAATTTAGGGGGCACAATCGATAAATTGCCAAAATATTCAAAATATCCCATTTGGCACTTAAGGGCATGGAAGTAATGGAATAAAATAAACACTTTTTTTTTGTATTTTATTGGTTTGTGAAAATTCTATCTTCAATATTAATATTTTGTTGAACCGCCTTTTGCTTCTATTACGGCGGTACAACCCCGCAACTGATTGTACAAAAATTGGTCAAACAATTAGTTTATTTTACGCCTAACGTTCTTCCTAGTCAAATTAAGAATAAAGTGCAATTTTAGTTAAAAAATGGGAAAAGTTAGTGTGCTGTGTAAAAGTAATATGTTGATTTTGGAGCGAGAAAAATTAACCACGCGTGAAATAGCAGAAAGATTTAACATTCCTAAAAGTACTGTCGCATGGAATATTAAAAAAATGCGAGAGATGGGCAGTACACAAAGAAAGAAAGCCTCTGGAAGGCCCAGAAAGACATCAGCAGTGGAAGATCATTTTTTAATATTACCATGTCATCGGAACCGTCTAAAAACTTAATCGGACATAAGAGGCGATCTTGAGCGAGCAACGGGAAAACAAATTTCAGCCAGCGTAGTGAGAAAAAGACTTGTTAAACCTGGTTTGAGAACACAAACCAGTCCAGAAGCCCGAGTTCAAATTACCAAAGGAAAAAAAAACGTTTGCTATGGGCCCAGGAGCATGTTTATTGGACTTAAGAGATGTGGAATGATGTGATTTTCTCCGATGAATCAAAATTCAAGCTGCATGTTGGAGATGGAAGAATTCTCGTAAGGAGAGAATCTCGCGAGAGGCTTAGCAACGAATATCTTTTAAGACCTCCATCGAAAAATGAGGGAGTTATGGTCTGGGGATGCTTTTCTGGAAATGAAACCGGTCGATTATGCTTCCTTAGTTCCAAAATTACAGCTGCTGTTTATCTGCAACTCCTACATAACCAATTTGAGCCTTCTGTGTTAAAGCTTTTTGGCGAGACTTGCAGATTTATTTTTCAACAGGACAACGCTCCGTGCCATACCGCCAAAGTTGTGAATTATTAATTTTGAATTGTATCATCATACCATGCTTTAAAATTAAGATTTTACAAACAATTTAATAAAACGAAAGGAATATATTACAACGAGGCAATAAGATACTTTCTTGCGTCACTGGAAAATAGTTTTTTTTTTTACTTTTTTATCAATGTTTTTGTTGAATGTTAATTAATTCATGTAATTTCTAATATGCTACCGGTGGTTAGACCATTTTTAATTGTGTTTCGATTAACACAAGAAGTATATTAGTATTTAAGAACAGTAATTCAACGAAACCGACTAATAGACATAATTCTATTTATTTAATTAAATGAGTTTTAATATGTTTCGAAGATTGTAAGAGAATCCAATACTGTTTCGAACTGATGAGCTTATGATTATGAAAAAATCAATCTTCTCATCAGGCCGCGGCGACTGGACTGATTATACCACAATTTACATTCTATATATATAGAATGTGCTGTGATTTAAGTACTAGCGAATCGTACTAATACAGATGAATTCTCTTAAATTTTTTTTTCTTCTTCACGATATTCACACTGCTCTGTGTGTAAGCTAATTTTTACTTTTATATCAATGTTTTTGTTGAATGTTAATTAATTAGAAAACGTTTTTTTTCACTTGTAATGTGAACTCAGGCTTCTGGACTGGTTTAAGTGCTCTCAAACCAGCTTTAACAAGTCTTTTTCCCACTAAGCCGGCTGAAATTTTTTTTCCCGTTGCTCGCTCAAGATCCTGTCTTATGTCCGATGAAGTTTTAAAATGGTTCCGACGACTTTGTAATAGTATAAAACGATCTTCCACTGGCATTGTCTTTCTGGGCCTTCCAGAGCCTTTCTTTCATTGTGTACCGCCCATCTCTAGATTTTTTTTAATATTCCACGCGACAGTACTTTTAGGAATGTTTAATCTTTCACCTATTTCACGCGTGGTTAAATTTTCTCGCGCCAAAAATCAACATATTGCTTTTACACTGGTCACTAACTTTTCCCATTTTTTTAATTAAAATTGCAATTTATTCTTTATTTGTCTAGGATCACTTACAGAATAAATTAATCTTACAAAATATGCACTATTTATACTCAAAAAATAAATTACAGGCAATAAAACATCTGCACCCTAATGACGGACAAGAACGGTAGGCGTAAAAAAAAATAATTGCTTGCCCAATTTTTTTGCACATCAGTTGCGGGGTTGTACCGGTGTAATAAAAGCAAAAGGCGGTCCAACAAAATATTTTTTTTTTTTTTTTTTAAATGTTGCCGATGGCTTTATTCTTGAATCTTTCAACATAAGAAACTAACAAGAAGTAATCAAATCTTAAGCTAAAAATTATTACATATTTTAAGTCTTAACCAATGTTAATACTTATTGTTAGGGCTCACAATTTAATTAATTTAGACTACACTTACATGTATATATCGAATTAAATTTACAGGTTCACAGGTTCATTAGTTCGAGTGGATCTGTTCTTCTCAGACGTCTAAATCGCGGCTGTTTTAGTATCTCCCTGGCCAATTCGTTGGGATGTGCTTCTAGTTTTGAATAATATTTCGAACTGAATTCTTTAATTGTTTCTTTAACGGTTTTAATCCCAAGGTCGTGATGTATATTACTATTTCGAATGTACCAAGGAGCATTGGTGATACTGCGAAGTATTTTCGCTTGGGTTCGTTGCAGGAGTTCTCTGTTTGAAGCGCTGGTGGATCCCCATAACTGAATACCATAAGTCCATATGGGTTTGATTATTGATTTGTACAGTAAAACTTTATTGGCTAATGACAACTGAGATTTTCTTCCCATCAGCCAATACATTTTGGAAAATGTAATTTTTATTTGGTTGCGCTTTGTTTCAATATGAGTTTTCCACGTTAACCTTCTATCCAGATGCAAACCTAAGTATTTTACCTTCGTTTGTTGAGGAATATTTTTATCGTTTAATTTCACTGGTGGGCAGGTGCGTTTGTTTAGCGTGAATGTGACGTGAGTTGATTTGTTTTCGTTCACTTTTACTCGCCATGCCTTTAGCCAGTCCGCGACCTTGTTTAAATGATTCTGTAATTCCTTTGAGGCAATTTCAGGATTAGTGTGAGACACCAGGATGGCAGTGTCATCGGCAAATGTTGATATTATCACTTTGTTGGTTACAGGTATATCAGCTGTGTACAATAAGTATAATATTGGTCCTAGAACGCTACCTTGCGGGACACCTGCATTAATATCATTTAAGCAAGTAGTTGCACTGTTTTGTTTGACCATGTATTGCCTTTGAAGAAGATAGTTTCCCAGAACTGAGTGAAATTTTTTCGGTAGAAGCTCCTTAATTTTGTAAATTAGTCCATCGTGCCAAACTTTATCAAAAGCTTGGGCGATATCCAAAAAGGCAGCAGCACAATATTTCTTTTCCTCGAAGGTGATTTTGATTGCATTTACAATCCTGTGTACTTGCTCTGTAGTACCATGTTGGTTTCGGAACCCAAATTGATGGTCTGGAATAACGCGCCGTTCTTCTAATATTGGTTTCAATTTCATTAGTAACATTTTTTCAAATAGCTTTGAGATTGTGGGCAGTATGCTTATTGGACGATATGATGAGATTTGCGTTTCTTTTTTCCCTGGCTTATGTATCATTGTGATCAAAGATATCTTCCATTTTTGAGGAATATAACTGGTTCGCATGACCGCGTTGAATACAAATGTTATTAGTTTTATGCATTTATCCGGCAATTCCCTTATCATTTTTCCAGTAATAAGATCATGTCCTGGTGCCTTTTTCGGGCTTATGCAAGTTTTAATTGTATTCTTAACTTTCTTCCAGTTATACTTTATAGGTTTGTAGGATAAACCATCATACGTTGGCTGGGGTAGCACAAAATAATTATCTTCTTCGTGTGGGACGAATACTGTTGCTAGATGAGCAGCAAAAGCATTGGCTTTTTCTTCATCACTTCTCGCCCAATTTCCAGTTGGTAGTCTAATCGGTGGATTCGAATTTGTTGGCCTTTTTAAATTTTTTGTTGCCTTGCACAGGGAATAATCTGTCCTCTCGGTTGCCGAGAGATCACTTAAGTAGTTCTTTACGCGCTGGTTTTCTTCTTCGCTCAAAGCAAATCTTAGGGCCTTAATAGCTCGATTTAATTTCCACTTCAATTACGGTGATTTTGTTTGCTGCCATTGACGGCGAATCTTTCGCTTTTCCTGGATTAGTTCCTGTATATTATGTGACAGTTTATTAACTTTTTCCGAACTACTTATGCCGGGTGTAGCCTTTTTAGCAGATAATGTCATGACATCTTTTAGATTTTCTGCCGCCGCATCAATATCAGCTGGTGTGATCAGAGGAATATTAAGTAGACACTTTTGTTCGACTAACCTCCTATATTGATCCCAATTAGTTTTTTTGTTTGTAAGACGGTTCGGTATTTCGTTCCTTAGGACATCAGTACTCAATGTTACTATTACCGGCGAGTGATCAGAAGACAGATCATAGCAATCGGTGGCCTTAGCATATGTACTTGGAATGCCAGTAGTAGCCAGTAGTAGTATGCGTGGGCCAGTAAGTTGGGTTACCGGCAGATAAATAATCCAGGGACTGTCCCTCTATGGCATCATAAAGTTGTTTACCTTTCGGCGAAGTTAATCTGGAACCCCAATGAGTATGTTTAGCGTTGTAATCACCGCCCGCAAGAAATTTATTACCCAGCTGGCTGAAATAATCCAAGAACTGGAGTTTTTTTATAGCATGTTTTGGAGGGCAGTACACTGCTGATATGACGCAGTTTCCAGACCACTCCTGCAGACAAATGCTCGTTGATTGTATATGTTCTTTCTCATATTTCGTAAGCTCGTAGTGTTTTAATCTTCGCTTAATCAATACAGCAGTGCCGCCATGTGCTTTACCATCTGGGTGCTTGGTGTCGTAAATAGAGTACCCATTAATTTTGAAATAGCTATTTTTGGTGAAGCGTGTTTCTGATATTAACATTATGTCAATATTGTGTTCAGTGAGGAATGCATGTACCTCCGATTTATGTTGTGTTAGGCCGTTTGCATTCCATATGGCTATTTTGATGATGGTCATTTTTGGCTTTTTACGACTATCTGCATCAGCGTGCTCATATTCTGCATCATTAGATCCATGGTTCTCTCCATCATCGCCATGAAGCTTTGCATCATATAAGTCAATTTGTTTAAAGCTGTTGTGATGTTTCCCTCTTCACTTGCTTGCACCTTAGGAGCGGTACCTTTGAGAACACTTGCGTATGAAACCCCTTGGTGCACTCTGCCGTTTTCAGTTGCGCACTGATTTTCATTTCGAGCGTTTCTGTTTACAATTTCTGGCCGTGCTTCTTTTCTAACTGAAGAATGAAGATTAAGGATTCGCTGCTCTGCTCGCTGCTTTGGATTTATTCTCCTTTTCAATTCCAGATAAATTGGACACCCTCTATAATTAGCTGTGTGACTTCCATCGCAGTTGCTGCATTTTCTCACTGATGCTTCATTTTTTGCTTTATTGCAAACCTTTGAATTATGGAGTTCACCACATATAACACAAACTTCGTTCAAAGTGCAATAGGCTCTAGTGTGCCCATATTCTTGGCACTTAACGCATTGTACCGGCCCATTTCTTTTCCTGGGTTCCTCAATGGTAACCCTTCTGTGCAATAGATATTTTAGGTCAAATATTGCATGGCTGCCTTTAACCTTTTTATTATCTGGTTCTAATTCCAGACGAAACAATGGCTGAGGAACCTTCTCCCGATTAAAAATATTGGTAATAGTTTTGCACTGGAAACCTTTTTCAGTGAGAGCAGCTTGAATTTCGTTTGCATCCACGTAACTCTCTATTCCTTTTAACACAACAACCAATCCTTTTTGGCTCTTTAATTGATACGTGTACTAATGTTTACCAACTTGGTCGAAATGTTTAATTAACGCTCAGCATCAGTATTGAGCGGTTGGATTTTTGTTTCTTCTATATTTCCTCTTTTGATCCCGGAAATATAAAATGCACCTTCAGTGATAAACTCGATCGTTTTAGCAAGTTCTCTATTTGATTCTTCCCTCAAATAGATTGGTGGTGGCTTCTCAGCTTTTGAAGTTTTTTCGGGCGGCGGCTCGTCAACAACCAAGCAAGAATACCTATTACCATGCGTTAATTCAACGCTAGCTAGCTTAGTGAATTTATTCGCGCTTGCACTGGCCGCTGATCTAGGGCTTCTTCTTCGTTTTGATGTGACAGTAATATACCGGTCTATTCCCGTTTGCACTAAACACTGACCTACATCACTGTTTATTTTATTGTCATCTGATGTCGATGCACTCTCATTGTTTTTTTTATTGTCAATATTTGGCGACGATGCACTTTTATTTTCGTTATGGTTCAACACACCAATGTTATTTAAATTAATAGTTTCACTTTGATTTAAATTGCCTGGTAAGGTAATTTTTTGAACATTTAAAGTTTGTTGTCGCTTTGGACTATGCTGCACTTTTGTATTTTTATTAAAAATATCTGAGGTCGTGACGTTCGGTGGCAAATCGCTTGCGGACATCGCTGTCTGCTGATTTTGCCCAGCCTTTTTTACTTGAGGCGGAGATGAGAACATCACGATTTCACTTATTTTTCACATCACAAAATTTAAAAAAAAAAATAAAAAAAAATGATTTAAACTGCTGAACTTTTCACACAAGTAATAAGTAAATTATTTAAATGTTTACTCGGTGGTAGCAAAATTGCAACTCCCAACAAAATATTAATATGAAAGATTGAACTTCTATAAATCAATAAAAAACAAACAAAAAAATAAAAAATAAGTGTTTAATTTATTACATTACTTTAACACCAATCAACGTATTTTGAATATTTTGGCATTTTTCTATGTTTTGCCCCTAAATTACAGGTCAATTTTTTTTTCAAAAAATTACGTCATACATGTATTTAAAATGAAACAATAAAGCAATTGCTTTCAAAAGTTTTGTAATTTTAGCAAAAAAAGACTCCAATTTGCAATAAATTTGTTTGCCCAATTTTTTTTAACCAGCACTGTACTTCTCGTGATAATCGAAACACAATTAAAAATGGTCTAACCACCGGTAGCATATTAGAAATTACATGAATTAATTAACATTCAACAAAAACATTGATAAAAAAGTAAAAATTAGCTTACACACAGAGCAGTGTGAATATCTTGAAGAAGAAAAAAAATTGTAAGAGAATTCATCTGTATTAGTACGATTCGCTAGTACTTAAATCACAGCACATTCTGTATATATAGAATGTAAATTGTGGTATAATCAGTCCAGTCGCCGCGGCCTGATGAGAAGATTGATTTTTTCATAATCATAAGCTCATCAGTTCGAAACTGGATTGGATTCTCTTACAATCTTCGAAACATATTAAAACTCATTTGGAAAATAGTGTTAAATATGTCTTTATTCCAAAGGTGTTCGACATCCACAACTACCACACTGTTATATTTTACTTTTGTTTCACTGAATTTACAATCTAAATTAAAATTTATTGTAATTAACGGATAAACACAAAAATACGTCTTTCTTCAGCGAGCGTCACTGACTCAAATTTGAAATATTTCATAAATATTTATTTATTAAAGCAACATTTAAAAATACGAAAATTAAAATACAATATTTTCTTTTATATTTGCAGGTTACCAATTCCATTAACATTAGACTGGAATAAAATTACAGTTACCAGAAACACATTATTATTAAATTTTCAAAGTTCAAGCTTATGTGCAAACTAAAATAAAAATAAATTTCCAAACAAACCGATGGATTCAATAATTCCCGGGTCAAACCCTAATGCTTCGACGTCACAAAGCAATCAAACATCACCAAAACGTCGGGCTCGACTACAAAGGTCCGAACGTTTACAAAGTGATGCTCATACGCCGTATTCCTCATGGGAAACATTGGTGCGCGATAGTTTTGGACAAATTGCTTGGCCTATTAGGATTACATCATGGGAATTAGTTGTCGATGGGCCGGATGGTGTACCAACAAGGTAAGTCGTAAATTTGTTTATAAAAAATTGTGCTTGGCCATTTACAGGTTTATTTGTGTTAAGACTGCAACAAAATAGATTACATCTGAAAAATTAGGTGTTCGTATTTGGGTCACACCAACTAAATAAATAAATTGGAATAAAATAAAGCACACAAAAATACGGTTGAGTAGAAGTGTTAAGCTTTTTGTGTATTTTACCAACGCAATCTTGATTTTACAAAACCATAACGTAAAAATCAACATTTTATAAAAGAATTAGAAAAGAGGAAAAATTTCAACTTTTCACGTAAAACATTATGGCAAATCACTTTTTTTTTCTTAGACAGATTTTTAAAAGAAAACGTTACGTTTCAAATCATCTTAACGTCATTTTTTGGGTATCCAAAACTTAGGAAGTAAACAAAAATTTTATTAAAAGCATGAATAAAATAATGTTTTACCTGAAACATTTATGATTCAATAGGGTAAATAACCAAATAAAAGTTCGGTAAATGCGATAGTAAAGTTTATAACAAAAAAAGTAACATGTACGTATATTAATCCAATTGGAATTTGAAAAATGTTATGTGTTGGTGGTTACACTGCCAAAACAAATATTAATGAGACAGCCATAGAAAATTAGTAATTAATATGTATCTTATTGCTAATAATTAATAATATGTATCTTTTCAACGAGTTTAAATGTTGAACCAAAATAATTTATTGAATAATTTTCTAATTTTATGTAAATAATTTTCTTTTTATGTCATGCAAATTTTTTTCTAGTTTGAATACTCCATGATATGCCAATAATAAGAATGCTGCAGGAATTGTTCTAAGAAGCCATTAACTGGGAATAATAGACTCATGCCTTGTGAATTACATCGACTACATGTCATTTCACAACGGTGTGGTAAATGCCACATGTTGGATTTTCTTTTTATGTCACGCCAATTTTTTACTAGTTTGAGTAATCCATGGTTCGCCAGTAACAAAAATATCACATGGATTTTTCTAAAGCCATTAACTGGGAATAATAGCCTCATGCCTTATGAACATATGGACTATATGCCATTTCGTAACTGTGTGGAAATTGCCATATTTTGAATTTTCTTGTTATGCCATGCCAATTTATTTCACATTAACTGGGAGTATCAGTTTTATGTCTTGTGAATCATATGGATCTTATCCGTCTTCGGATTATTTTAATTTTGGTTTTTGGTATTGACTCAACTCAACGGTTCAATTCCTCGGCAATGGTCAATTATTTTAAAAAATTTATAGGTATTTTGACATATGCGGTGAAATGACACATTCCGCCACGTTGCGAAGAGTGAATATAGTTTACTAAACCCTTAAGGTAAACGGTGTCTTTCATAAAGTTTCATTGGGACTGTATGCAGCATCGATTATTACGGTTCCCGGATGTTAACGTTTTGCCCAATATGCGTTTTAGGGAAGTTTTGCTTGATGCATGTGGAAATTGTAATCTTTTTTCAATTTTTGCGAATTGATCATCGGAAAAATTTAAATAATCTATTGATAAATAGTATATCTGTTTGGATATACTGCAAGAATCAGTGCATTTATACTCTACATTAATGGAAGGATCCATGTATGAGTTGCTTAACAATTTCAAGAATATTTGAAACCATTGGAAGTGAAGACTCTGTATTTGAGTTTAATACCAAAGTTGAAAAACGATCCATTAGTAGTTCGGACCAAGCAATATAGGTGTCCCGTTTGATTCCGCCACTAATTATATTTGAGATGAATCTGAAGTAAGTATTTTGGTTGGAAGACTCGAACAAATCTTTGTAATATTCAATATCTATACCTGCCGACTATAAAATTTGGCTGAATGAGTCGAAAGAATATGTTTCTGAATCACTGACTCTCTTCATATCGCCAGTATTGTAAACAAACCCATTTGAACATCTAAAACTTTTTTCATTGTTTGAAATTGCTGGCTTTATTTTCTTTAATTCATTCTTCCGTTTATATAATGCCAAATAACTAATATAAAAGAAAATAACAATGTACAATTAAAAAGTAAACATACTATATATAAATTATTGTTAAATAATTTGAGTTAAAAATATTATTGTAAAGAATTTTTCCTCAGGACCACCTTTTCTCTTATTCTTCGTAAAAAAATAATTTCAGTTAAATCCAAGTTTGTTTCAGCATAATCCACCCCTTTATTGAAAGCCTTTATTACTTCGTCGACGTCATGAGAACTTTCTTCAATTGAATCCGAAATTTGACCATTTACTTCTGAAATATTATCATCATTCACATTAACCATTGTTCCAATAGTTTCATTGGATCCGTCAGCCCAGTCCAAAATTTCATCATCAGTCAAATTTTCTTGCGGTAAAAGTCGACGATAAAGTTGTGCAAGTGGTATATTATCTTCCTCTTCTTAAAGTTCTAGGCTCTCATCATAAGTTTCATTGTTGAAAGCAAGTAATTTTTTAAATCCTTGTTCAATAACAGAAGGTTTTTCTTCATCCCAAGCAGTTGTTATCATAAATACAACGTCTTTTAAAGTAACTTGTTTAAGTTTATCACTTGTAGCTGCTTATATATTACACATTAATTTTTTTCTATATACCAGTTTTATAGACTTAATGATATTTTGGTCCAATGGCTGAAGAATAGAAGTAGTGTTACTTGGCAAAAACATAACAGAAATAGCACCATCAGCTGTTATAAGTTCTTGTTCCGACAAATGACATGTTGCGTTATCTAGTAGTAGCACTGCCTTTATAGGCAGTTTTTTCAACTCTAAATAACGAGTTACCTCAGGTACAAAACTATTAAAAAACCAGTCTTTAAATAAAATTCTAGTTTGCCATGCATTTTTAGATGACCGATAATGCATTTTTGGTAACACAACATTTTTAAAGGCCCTAGGATTTTTTGCTTTACCAATGATCATTAATGGTAATCTATGCTCGCCATTAGCATTAACACAAGGCATAACGGTGATTCTTTCCTTAGAGTTTTTTTTCGTCCTGGAGCATTTCTTTCATGTTGTGCCACTAATGTTTTGCTGTTTAAATTCTTGAAAACTAAACCGGTTTCATCAGCGTTATAAATCTGCTCTGGAAGCAAATTTTCTATTCTTATTTTTTCAACAAATTCGTTAATGAATAAAGGAATTTGTGACTCAGCAGCAGATAGTTGTTCTCCACAAATTTTTAAAGTTCTAATGGAATATCGTTTTCTAAAGTTTTGAACCCAACCTACACTAGCTTCAAATCTTTTTTCTAGGCATAAATTTGAGTGAATATTCATAGCCTTGATTTGTAGTGCTTCGTTGTTTAAAACATTGTGTTTAATTCTTTCATTGAGAAACCATGTATACAACTCTCGTTCAACCTCTGGAAAAACAGCTTTTGAAATTCTCTTAACTTTCTTTGGGTTCATTTTCGTGTTTTCTGCAAAATCTTCAATTTTTTGTTTTTTTGGATTATTCTACAGATAGAGCTTTTATTGATACTATATATCTTGCACAAATCCTTGATTTTCTCTCCCTTTGCTATTTTCTCAAGAATAGAGCATTTTTCACGAAGAGTTAAGTTTGGTTTTAGTTTGCTCATTATAAAAGGGTGACGTAAAAATGTTGATACGCGATAAAATTTTGCAATTCAGCACAGAAAACACAACAATATTATAATAGTTGTCTTTTGCAAATAAATTTTAATAAATGAATCTAAAAAGAGTTGCGTTCCCAAAGGTTGCTTTATACGAAAAGTTGAAATTCAATGTTGCGTTTTTCGAATATTTACATACCATGATATCAACATTTATCACCACCTGAAATGGTAAAATTATATCCCTATAAAGTAGGGTGGTTGAAGTCCTCCATGCGGGCTGATAAATTGATATATCGCTTTATTTTGTAAAATGTTCACCTCTTTCAATTTAAAACTTTGAACCGGAGATGAAACCGGTTTGAAATAAATTAAATTACTATACACGAGTATATGAGCAAAATTTATACTCATTAATGTTTTTGCATAAATAAGATTGTTAAACCTGCATGGAACAGCGATGAATAGTTTACTTTTTTTTTTTTTTTTAAAGCCGACATGTGTAGCCCAACCTAGCTTATTATTTATACAGAGATCCAAATCTTTTTAATTTAGTTTACCTATTCTATGATATCATTGTTCAAGGCCAAACAAATGTATCTCGTTGGTTTGTTGTAAAGAATTTCGGAAAATGTTATAACTAGATTTTTTGTATTTATCTGAAGTACACCACTCATTAAGTAAATGAATGTCGCATTGCATTTTTTCTTTCAACTCTTTTATATTCTTTGCAAAATAAGTGAATACCTGATTTTAATATTTCGTTTTAACTCACGTAATCCTCTAGTTTCATATAATATTCTCTTTCCGGAAAAATCCGATATTTATTTGGAGTTAGTACTCCCGTTAATAAATATACTTACGAGAATTAGGGTTAATCTCGATATTCTTGAACACTAAATTGTTTTTCATCCGATACTTGGCGAACAATTCAGAGGCTGGTAACTTTCATTAAATTATTTGATGATCGACGATCGATTTATTTGAATCGATCGATTTATTTGAATTAGATTTATGACGTTGAACACCCGAAAACCCGTATAATGATGAGTTGCAATATTAAATTTGATAGCAACACCAATTTTATTCATATTGTCTATTATATTCTCAGTTGGTAAGGTCGGAATACTGTTAAATCACATGAACCTTTGTCAATTTCGATTCTGTCCAATTTATGTAGTTTAAGCTAAGCTCCTGAATTGTTGTTTACGCTACTTTCTTTTATCATATTTTTGGAAAAATCTAGTGCTCCACAGCGTAAATAATTAGCGATGGACAAAAATATATTTCTGAAAAGGAATTGAATGACTTTTAGTATTGTTTTTATTTGATGACCATAGCTACCGCGACTTAAAAGATTTTGTATATTTGTTTGTATACCATCATTTAACAGATTTATAGTACTGTTACCTTGTACAGTTTTCGATACTGCATTAAACATACAGATAAGTGTTAAAACATCCATTGTATCTGATTAGCTACAAATACATAAATCATTCTTTATCACATACATAAATTTATCGCCGGATACTCGTAAAATCTAGCAACAAAACTAAAAATTACTTAATATAATTTGATATAATAACAGAGGCCATTTTATGATATTTATATTTTATATCCAGTTTTATTATTACACCATTACCATTATTAAAAATTATATCTACTAACAAATACATAATTTTTATTTTATCATTCACAATCATAATAAAAAGCTTTCATACAAACATAATATTTATCCTTTCCCATCTCCAGTTATTCATTTAAAAATTGCAAGTGGCACAAACAATAACATATGTATGTACGTATGCTGGTTGTTAGTTACCGTATAAAACGATTTTTTAATACAACCACCACCAGGCAAAAGAAAAGGATAAATACATAAACAACTAAACAGTTTTTGCTGTAACCCAAAATATTTATCATACCGAAAATTTGTTTATATTATCAAAACAACAAAGCAAATACAAAATATGCAGAAGGCCGGCAAAATCGATGGTCTGGTCTGAGTTTGAAAAATATGATGGATTGGTTTAAGATCATTATTAGAACATTTTGGGTCATTTGGTGTCACATCTTAAACACAGGACAGAATAAATTAATGTAACAATAGCACATTTTTTTGACTCTAATTCGTTGGAATATGACAAGGTTTTTATTTCTGTAATTATACGGCCTATTTCTCCTTTATCGAGTGGATTGGTATTGATAACTTTTCCTTTTGCTAATTGCGCAGCTCGAACCATTTCCTTTATCTCCTCTTTGATAATTAAAAGTCTGCAGAACAGTACTTGTTGCATTTGGTAGTCTCCATCTTCATGTAAATGTTCAACAATACTATCGTATTCATTAAGCATTTGTTGGGATGTGTCGATTAAGACCATATTAATCTTGTATTGTTGGCTGTTATTGTTGATTACATGGTTTTGGCTTTTTACTATCTGATCCTAGTCCGTAGCATCAGGTGAACCTGCGATCGATTTCCATGCGCTACCGATCCAATTTATCGATCTTCTGGTTCTTGATTTTGGATTCTTGAGTTCTGAAGTTAGCTGCGAGATTTGTTTCATTTGATGAATTAGCTAAGGTCGAAGTTTGCTTCCTTGGTATATGCCGTTGATTGTTGTTAATCGGTCAATTAATTCCGCATAGTTGTATAAATTGATGATGTGGATTAGCTTAAAGTTCCCCTTGATAATTCGTCCGTTCCCTTGTTTTAAAGTTACAATCGAAACATCACATTCATAAATGTTTAAAGTTAATATCAGGCCCCATAACCATGATCTAGAAATAATCTTGATTATTGTGTTAGATTTTTCATCTGAGCTTTATGGATTCGGTTTCCCGATGTTATCGTCATCGTAACGTTATTATCCTCAGCTACTGTTTCTTTTTGAAACCTCGGTTTGTTTTTTGCCTGGATTTGTTTAATTGTCGTAAAGATCGTATCACCAGGTTCGTATGTTTTAGGTGTTTTTCTCTTTGTATTTTTCCTTGCGATTTTGGATTCCTGAGCTTTTTTGATTCTTTCAATTAAATTCTCATTTATTTTGGTTTTGAAATTGGTTAGATTCTGGCAGTTTATCCGTTGTGTCCTCCCAAAAAATATCTCTGGGTTTCTGCCGGATGACTGAGTGTATAGAATTATTGTAGCGATCTACCGCTATGTTGATCAATTCCTTCATGGCTGGTCTCCACTTTCGTATTTTTCTCCTGACAAAAAAAAAATCTAGTCCATTTTTTTCCTCGTGACAATTTTTAGTACATTTTCCAAAATACATACACAAAAATTGATTTGAGCATGCGCATTGAAATATTTTCAACAGAGGAAAAGATCAGAATATTCAATATTTTTGTCATGACGTTGTGCCATTTGAGCATAAATTGTATTTTATGCTCAATTTAATGTCATTTTATGTTGAATATTTTGACAAATAAAATGAAATTTTGATGTTTTTTGGCAAAATTTTAGCTTTTTAATAAATTTTATGTGAAAATGTAATAAAATTTGTGTTATTATAATAAAACATAAATAATAAATTGTGGAATACAAAAGCAATTTGCCAAAAATTGTATTATTGGAAAAACGAACCAAATTCAATTTTTTTGCTTATTCTCAAAGAGAGAAATTAGTTATATTCTCTATGTTAGTAGTTGTACAAAAAATGTCACGAGCCGTTTGTCATTTATTTTTTGTCAAGAGAAAAATATACAAGTGGAGACCAGCCATCACTGTCAATCCCTTGAGTTCGTTTTGCATCAGAAGATTTCAATTACTGTATAGTGGACTCTCTCAACAGTCCCGCGAACAGACTTGCGTATATTTTTTTACAAGGTCAACCATTCGCGGAAAATGGTACTTTTCCAAGATTTGTTTCTTGTTTTCTATATGATTCCGGTGTGCCCTTTTGTCTTCCTCTTTTATAATTGAGAATTTGTTTTCTTTATTGGAGATATCCGTAACAATTCTTTGAGTTAGAAGTGTTACTTAAAGACTTCTTGTAGGATTTGTATAAATTCCTCCGGAATTTTTATCCCGTTGCTCATATTCGGGTTAAATTTTTCTCGTAGTATTCTACCTAGAGCTTCTTTGTTTCGCTCTGGTAAGCTAATGTTGCGTCTATAGTAGTAATTTGATTCTTGAATGCATTAATTGGTGCTTCACAGTATTTTATTAGGCTTGTAGAATCTGCCACGGTGATGTGAATTGTTCCTTCTGTGGACAACGTGCTTGCTTCTATTTCCCATCTTGATAGAGTGTCAGCAACTTTATTAGTGCAGCCAAGTTTGTAAACAAGTTCTTAGTTATACTCCTCCAGGCGCACCTTCCATTCGTTTCTATTCGTAAGAGCAAACGTGAAGAGTTGGTGGTCCGTAAGGATTCTAATTTTCTTTGCTCCATGTAAGTAATTCCTCAGGTTGTCCAACACTCCATGTAAGTAATTCCTCAGGTTGTCGTTGACTGCACAATTCTCCTCAGTTTTGTTTAAAGATCTGGAAATATACGTAATTTGTCTATCTTTGCCGATGTCTCCTTGCAATACTGACGGCGTTTAATCACTTGAAATCAATAATCATCCTGTATTTTTGTGTACCAGAAGCATCCAGTTTTTTGTTCAATATCCAGATCGGTGAATTATATGGGCTCCTCGAAGGCCGTATGAAGTTTGTCAATTTGTTGTTCCGCTTCGTTCCTCATGTTGACCGGATAGGGGTAGAATTTCGTGTAGATTGCTTCTTCCGTAGTTGTTTTGATTTCGGCCCTTACAGTGGAATTGATTGGTGTTATGTTGTTTACTGGACGAGACAATGTTTTATATTTTGACAGTATTATCTGGATTTTCTGCTTTAATTCGGAAGAGAGGTGGCTATCTCGGATCTCCAAACTATTTTCCTGAGAAGCTGGTTTATCATGAAGTGGTATCTTAATTTTCAACACAAGTGTCAGGATGTGGTTTTTTCGATCAGGGCAGAACAAAAAATTCGAAAATAATTAAAAATGCTTTTAAAAAATTGCCCACAGATTTTTTCGCTAATTTCGATCTCCCCTCTAGCTGAGCTTATTTTGAATTTAGCATTGGTGGGAATCGTGTTTTTGGCTAATTGAAGTTTGATGAAATTTTTATTGGCATCCGTATCAATCAGGAACCTAAGGATGTTGCCATTTTTCATTTAATACTCGAGAGGCTTCCATCATAAAATGTAACTTTGCATTCTCCTCGATTTCTTCTTCGTCTTCAAGTTCTTCGATGTCTACTTGGTCTCTTAATAGCTGCGACTTGATTTGTCTGCTCTGTAACGATGGATCAATATCCGTTGATTCTGGTGGTTTGGGGTCTGTTGCCCTTGGTGGTACCTTGATGTTTTGGTGCTGAATGTTATAGACCATGTTTCTTTGTGGTAATGTCATTTGGTTTGTGTTAAAAATTTGATTTATTGAACCAGGTACTGAATTGTTGATATTTTTCTTAAGCACTGTGAAATTTCGATAGTTTAAATTCTGGATCTCCAGGCGTGATGCGTAAGCTTCTGGTAATGTTTGTGCTTTCTAGATGATCAGCATTCTCGATAAAATTACGTTTAGTTCCCTGATAAATACATGCAAGGCTCGGTTTCGATATGTTTCGATATGAGAACATTAATTGAGTCGGTCGAATAACCTTCCGTTCTAAGTTTTTTGACAATTAAAGAGAATGACATTGATTGACATTCGCATAGAATTCGTCCAATGTCATACTCCCCTGAGGTAGTTTACTGAGTTGATGTTCTAGTATCCTCAAGTTCCTCTTGTCAGCGTAAAGGAGGGAGAGATATTTTTTGATTGACGTCCATTCATCATCGAATATGTTGTAAGATATTAAGAAAGAGTTAGCATTTTCCCTAATTTTCTGCCTGATACTCTGCAGAATTGCCCGATATAAAGGCCTATCGTGCATGATCTTAGAATCCTTTAAGATGTTTTCAACACTGTGCATTCAGGATATGTACTGTGTAGGGTTACCGTCAAATGGTTGTAGTTATTTTACACAGTCTGGCAATTTCTTTCTTTCTTTTAAATCTCCTGCGTTTTTGTGTGTTACCAAGTTTCCTGCTGTTTCCTTCACTGGTATTACAGGATTTTCCAGTTTTTGTACTTATTTCAATCAGTTTGGTGGCTCTATTTGAGCATTACGAGTAAGTGCTCCTTTCAGTCGCCTTATCGGTTCTTGTAATAACTCTACTTGTTTTTCCATTTTAAAATTTTTATCGGATAAATGTGTCTACACCTTTTTGTTGACTCGTCATTTCGTCGCAATGTCATCGCTGATATGTTTATTCCTTCTTCACTAAGTTGCTTTTGTAACTAGCTCGTCGTTGCTTTGCGCTTTTCTATAGGGTCGATTGAATGATTTTCCCATGAATTGATCTCCACTTAGAGTTTCTGCTCTTGGTCTCGTAAAATGTAACCCAGATTGTAGAATCTTTACCATTTAAATCACTTAACTGAAATAATTATTCTTCTCAATTACTTTAACTCAGTCAAAAAATTTCCGCAAACACTTTGTGAAACTGTGTGTAAACATAAAATTAAGGGATAAACTAAAAGTAAAACCTGCGTAAAATTGAACTTTTTAGTACTTTTTCTGGTAATAATTGTATTAGGACCATTTAAAAATAACGTAAAATATATTCGGTGTCCCGCACGATTTAAAAAAATTTTTTACCGGGTTTTCATTTCGACTGGCAATCAATCTCCGGAACATAAATTCGGCCTGCCGGTTAACCAGTGACAACAGCTTTTTGGCGTAGCTCCACATATCTTCCGCTATGTTGATATTGATGCTAGTTTCTGGGTCAACAAACGCTGCGGCTAACTCTAAAGTGTACATATCCATTTTGATTTAAACTAATCTAGGCTCACCAACAATCGTAATAAATTGTTGTCCCCAGAAAAATGTATTTTTTATAATTTTGGTGAGTGTTTATCTGTCTCGGCTTACTACTGTTTTCAAAATCACTTTCCGGTTAAACGTTCTACTCCATCGCACATCCACTGACCTTTTACCGCATGTCCTGTAATACATTTCTATTGTTCAAACCAAATTTTGGCGATTTGACAATGGAGCATGGACGTTTGAACGGTACCACTTGGCCCTCAATATATTTTCGCAACGTTTCCCAGACTGATTCCAGCCAGCTGCTTGATGAGAGCTTATCCAATGTGAAGCTGCATGATCTTAAGTGAAACCAGCATAATCTTGTCGATCGGCAAGTTTGATTTGCTGAAGTATAAATTATTACGGACATGCTTCACTAATTTCTTGTAATTTTATTACTAAAAATACTTCTCTAATTTAGAATTTATTAATAGTTGTTACCCTGCACCGTTACGAGTCTACTGTCACCGGGCTAATTCTATTCGGTGAGCTGATTTAATGGTCGTGGAGACAACAATAATTTTGGGGAAGGCATCTCAAGACCTCACACACACATATACACCACACACACACACACACACACACACACACACACACACACACACACACACACACACACACACACACACACACACACACACACACACACACACACACACACACACACACACACACACACACACACACACACACACACACACACACACACACCATATGCGTTTACCACATTACACAGGGTGACCCATTTTAAAAGAACCGCTTTAGTATCTACCAGGGGAAGGCCCAAACCAGAAAAAGTGTAGATACAAACGTTGGACAATTTTTACGGCGAAATCAAACGATGGCCTAAAATTTAACCTTGAGGTCAAATTTCAAGGTCAAGCCATTTTTTTCAATGGAAACATCTAAATTAAACTCTGGATTCCAAAAGCGCATGAAATTCTACATTCAGTCACCCCGAACAGTTCAATGTTTGAAAGTTTGCGACTCAGAATTCTTTCAGAAACTAGCTCAAGGAATAAAAATTATATAGTGCCGGTGTGTGCTTTTAACCTGGGGGTGAATGCTATTCCTTTGCGTGGTGGGAACTAGTTCACTCAAAATATCCGCAATGGCTTTGTTGCAAGAATTGAAATAAGGTGCAATCCATTTACAATGTACTTTATTTAGGTACTAAAAATATGTTCTAGAAGTTTGAACTGTTTAGAATGCCTAAATTTGAAAAAAGCTTGATTCTTGAAGAGATTGAATGTTTTGAAAAATTTCCTTTTTCCACAATAATACAAAAAGTAAAAAGATATGTACAAAATGCAATAGCATAAAAATTTAGGTTTTCTTTTGTAGAAATTTTTAATTTTTTTTTATTTCTCTAGGATGAAAATTAATTGAGATATCGCCATTTTAAGTTCGCATTTGAGTGCGGGGACCACCTTTCCCGAGCTCTATAAACTGAAATATTTTAAAAACGAAGGGTTCAAGGAAGTTCAACTTTACTTTATGGAGCAATTGAATATCTTAAAAATTAAGGAAGTTATAGTTAAAAACCAATCGCGTTTCTCGGTGAAATTTTCAGATTGCTCTAAAGCATGAATTTTTCACCCCAATAGCACCCCAGGGTAACAACACACATCGGCACTATATACATTTTGTTCCTTGAGCCATTCCCTAACTACTGTACAAATTTCACTTCAATCGGTGTTATCCGAAAGAATCTGAGGCAATAACCATTTTTTACCGTCAAACACTGGACTAATTGTGTTGCACTGTACATAGTATATGTATGTACATATACCATGTACCTATAAACTATAGACACCAATTATTTACAATAATATAACAAAAAGGCTAAATACAATATATTGACAGTCGCTATCTGGATTCTGGATAGACTTTACACCACCACTATGGTCCTGGACTCGCTGTCACCGCACTTCTAACTGCAATTTATTTTTGGTTTGGTTTATTTATTTACACCGATTAACCATCACCATAACCGTCATCGACACCATCATTACCAATATAATCATCACCATAACCGTCACCAATATCATCACCATCGCCAATGCAATCATTGTAACCATCACAAAGAAAGATCATCATAACCATTATTATTACTGTGATTATCATAATCATATAGTCACCAATACAGTCACTACAACCATTAGCACAGTCGCCGGATAGTCAGCGTTATCATAATGCCCACCAAAATCAACACCATTGCCATGGTATTTACCATAACCATCACTACCACCATCATCATCATCATCATCATTACCATATGATCACAACCATCATCAGTACCGTGAATATTTTTATTCCAACCGCCATCACCATTGTTTCCATCCTAATTGCGATGATAATCACCATAACCTTAGTAATCATCAAGATAATCACTATCGCGAACATCATCGCTATCACCATCATTTCCACTTTAACCAAACTTTTTAAATCAAATCATTATCGATTAATAATTAGCCAAGATCACGTAGCCAAGATCTGTAATGAAATTGAGTTTGACTGAAAGCCAGCTTCCACTCATTACATCGAATTTATCCTACTTGCTTGGTGATACCGGCGGAATGATTCCTGCAGCTTAGTCAGGTAGAGGATTGGTGTGGTTAAGGTATCACACAAGTAAGATCTTGTTAGCCGTCTATGGAAAATTGTGAGCACCGTGCTCAAATGTAGGATGATTTTTGGTGGGGCTAAAGCACCCGAAACGTGAGCTGCCAATTTGCAACTCGGAAATGAGGGATGAAAACAGTAAGAACTGTATTTAACTTAGGATAGCATGGCTACCGTAAGCTTTAGGGAGGGTTAAATACTAAAATCTGACCACTGGCTGTGATTATAGTGGCCATTGGTCTCTAACGGTGTTAGTTTAGTTAAGACTGGCAGACGTTGTCGACAGAAAGTCGGGTATGGTGGTTAACACATATGTTCCCTTGCTGCGAGGCTGTCGACACACCTCCGACTAGTGGGTGCCCTAGTGTTAGTGAGAAGGATAGGTGGTCATATTTTCCTGATTGTTGATGATACAAAAATAAAAACAAATTTTATTTGAATTTGTTACTTATTTATTTTACTTTGATTACAATCCGCTTTGAAAGTGAAATCCAAACTGTAATACTCCCCAAACTTGAATATCCGTTTCAGTGATCGACCACTTTGTATACAAAATTTGGTGCTTCGAAAATCAGTGAAATTTACCCCCACCATTCGAGGTGTGTTTTCCTAACGAGCGTTGGTAGACGATCGTTACAACCCTCACACCCTTAAAAATGAGCTGATCAGCCTAATGGGCTATTTATCTGACATATTTTTCGTAGTTTTCTCGCAAAGTAACGCATATGACTGACAAAATTATTGTATATTTTACAAAAAAATTTCAGAAAATTGTCAGAAAAGGAACAAGGTCTAAGCTCAACTCGCAATAGGTTTATGTGGAAACACATACGTGTAGCCGACTTTTGGTATTATTATTGACTCAATGGTGTCAAGAAGGCTGGCTAGTTGGTTAGTGTTGGCTAGTTTTTAAAATTAAGTTACATTTTGCTTCTGCTTCGGATTTGTAGAAGTACATTTTGAAATTTCGCGAAGAAACCATATGTGAATTTGTGAAACCAACCTAGATCAAAACCGCTCATCTTGATGAGTATCAGGCATTCTTACTGCAAAATTCAGGTAGTTCAGTTCACGTTGTATTCCATCTATTGATAGGAACCTGTAACAAACTCAGCTAAGATTTTGACATGAGGCTCGCGCACCTCATACCTTATATCAATGGTTATGGTTTATTCAACTTTCATATGGTTACATATTATAATAGAGAGAATGATATAAGGAGGGCGACGTTGTGGTTATACCAATACATCGATATAAATTATATATAAAATGACATTTTCTCTACGTCGAAAGTTACACAAAAAAGTTCAATTTATCAAACAATAAAAAAATATTTTTTATCTCGACTTTGCAGAAAAATATTTTTTTTTTTTTTTCAAACAAACTTTTTTTTAACAGTTCAATAAGTTTTAATAATTTTCCAAAGAAACGCAAAAAAGAAAAGTTGCACACGGTTAGTTTATATCTTCGGAAGAACAAGCAAATTTTATTTTCTACATAAAATATTAAATACGACTAAATGTCAACAAATAAATTGAGTACGCGAGCTTGAACAAAAAATATTGTGCAATAATCATCAATCTTCAACTTCCGAGAATTAATACATTTGAGAAATAAAAGTTTTCGCATTAATTAAAATTCTTGGATATACTGGTTAGCAGTATAATATTATCGTTAAGAGTTACCCAATAAAATTTTATTGCGCTCTGTATTTTAGCCAGATAAAAATGTAAACTGTCATTAAATATAAAACATAAAAATCACAGTTAAGGTCGATTCATATTATTGGCGCGATTCAGTACAAAGATATATCATCTCGTACATCAACAATTTATAATATTCGATTTAGTAGACACAATGGATTCGTATTTATTGCGGTGTTCATTCATATCTTCAATGGATTGCGTAGCGCGTAAAATACAAGAATATGCTTCATCATCCCAAGAAATTCGTTAACAACTTATTACTTTGAGTTATTTCGTTTTTCTTTCACATCTCTTCGCTTGCGTTTTGCTTCAGAATATTCTTTTTGTATGACGCCCTGATTATAAAAATCGACCTTTAGTCAATTTATCCATTTTACCATATCATAACAGTACATACTTAACTATATTTCACAACTAAATAAAATTGTGGGTGGGAGTGTTTATAGTAAATTCCGAGTATCATAAGTAGGATACAGTAGTAAAATATGGAAGTTATAATAAAATATCAAAAGAAAAGGGATAATGCTCGAAAAGTAACCTTTTTTTGTGTTACATATTTAAATTGAAACTGAACTGATAAAGAATTCCATGTTAGACCCAACCAATATAAAAGATTGTATATTATACAAAACTACTATAATTTATTAAGTTATTGACACATTTTTCAACAAGAGATTAACACAGGACCAAATAAATTCTCTTTATTGCATCATTTTCACTTAAACTTAGACATTAATTTTTTAACTTAAACTTTTTTCAGTGAACTTTCAACTTTTTGCAAATCTTTTAATCACTTCATAAAATATATTAAACGTTATTTAACGCTTCTGTCTATAAAACTACCTCTAGTTTATAACGGATAAATTAAACGAAGTAGTAATTAAACGAATAGGGGAATCTTGTACAAAACGTATAATCGAAAGAAACAAAGGAAAACAAATGTTTCGTATATTGAAAAGGTAAACATTCATTCATTAGTAGTGAACAAAAAACAATGGCAGCTGCCCATACATTGCTTTATTCGAAATAAAATGTCTACCTATTTAAATTAAAAATATCTTATTTAACTCAGTGTCATTTTCTGAGCTAGTTTGTGGAAGATTTTTTGTTAGAGAAGGCGGAGATTAAAGATATTCAGTGTTGAACTTTTGTAGGTTATGTTTTTATGTCACTTCTAACAATGTTTAAATATGTACTTATTATTCAATTTCCAAATTGGAATTAAAAAGGCAATATCGCATTAGTACCTTACTTAGTTATTTCGGCATGCTATGACTTGTGAATATTGTAAAAGGTACGTATGCATCCTGTAATAGCTACCTACCTTTTCTTTACTAGGTATATTCTTTGGAAGTCTGTGCATTGTTATTATTAATATCTAATAACAATGCACAGACTTGTATAGATTCCTTTTAGTAATTCCTTTTAGCAATAGCATTGTTACTATTTCCGTAAAGCGCAGTGGGTATTAACAAATTACGTTGTAATAATTCTTCCCGCCTTAATCTATTTATGCCCAGATTTTCAGTAACAGAATCCTGAAGGAGAACCTCTCTTATTTTATGCATTAACGACTCCATAGTTCGACGTGGTACTTTTACCCAAATTGAAATTCTTTCATCGGAATCACCTCATTGACATCACCCCTCTGGTCTCATTTTTAATAATAATACTGCTAAGCCTAAACTTCCTCTTCTTATTTGTGTAAGTCGAGGGAATTCTTGAATTAAAATAATGAATTTTTCTTTTGTTGGCCCCACTTGATGAATAGGATTCAGTTCAGATTGATTAGATCCAGAAGGCTGATCATCCTCGTGTGGTCCTTCGGGTGCTGAGTTGGTATTACTAGATAGAGGTCTAGTAATCGATATATCGATAATGTTCATATGGCGTGCTTCTCTTTGTGTGCGTAACCAACAAGGATGGCACACATGATTTGATACTACGATCTGAAAATAAAAAAAGGAAATTAATAAAATAATCTCATATGCAGTTGTTGCTAATGAGGCTATTGCTTGGAATTCCCTGATGAGACCCAATAGACCCTATTAAGTTGTGTACATAAAGTCACATTTTTTACTGATTCTAATTAATTATAACATATAAATAGGTTTATTGAGTAGAATGTAATTTAACATGCCTGTCGTGATGCTATTCTGTTCTCTAGGATTGCCCCTCTGAAAACGAACACCAAACAAAGCAAAACGGCAATACTGATCCAATACTAGAAACAAGTAAGTATTACCTTGTTTGGATCTCGGATATGGTCCAAAAAAATCTATGTATAGTTTTTAGGAGAGATTATAATATAATTACCCATAGGTGGTCGACTAATATTGTTTACGGGCTTACACATCTTACAGATTTCACATTTAGATACAAAATCATTTACGTCCCTTGCCGTATAATTCCAATAGTAAAATCGCTGACTGAATTACCTCTAATGTTGTACACACTCCCAAATGAGCTGAAGTTGGTGGGCAGCGTACATTTATTAATATTGATTGGATCATACCATGGGGTACAAGTAACTTCCATTGAGAGATATCCGAGGACCAGGATTCGCTGTTTAAATTTTCCGGTTTAATGAAATCCCGATGGTCGACTACTTTCATATTGGAAATATGATGATTTTCGCTTTGGATTGTTTTGATTAAGGACTGATAATCAGGGATAGATCAATAGGACTTCGACAGTCGGCCTTTACGTTTATAAAATCAATTTCATCCATATACTGTCGGGAAAAAGCATCTGGTACTAAGTTGTCGATGCCTTTTTTATATTCGATTTTTATGTTAAAACTCTGTAATTGCAGATTCCAGTAATGCTGTAATTTCGCTAAGCCGCGTTGAGTTTCTGTGAAATAAAGGCAATTGTTTGTTCTTCGAAACTGTCAGATTTCTGAAACAATACGCTCCCGCCAGGGAGTTGTATATAAAACGGACGCGTGTAATCTGGGTTACATATAACAGGTGGAGAAGATTGTGAGAACTTTAAACTCTCAAAGGCTAATTTTGCATCCGCATCCCAAACGAACTTCTTACCTTTTGTTTAATAAATGCGTAAGAGGTACCGCATACCATCCAGAAAGATCTAAAAATATTCTTAACGGTTTTTGGCTCAGGATAAGAAGATATAGCAGTTACTTTCTCAGGAGTGACCTTTAATACGCCATCCCCCGCTACACATCTCAGATAACGCACTTCTTTTAGTATAAATTTTTTCGATATTAATCGTAAGGTTTGCACTTTTTAATAGTTCCGCTACCTTTTCTAAAGTTAAATGGTCTTCAAATGTCTCACTAGTAATTAAAATGTCATCTAAGTAACCAGAAACCCGAGGGTGGAATTCGTGTGGTATAACTCTGAGCATCAATCTACATATCGTCTGTGGGGCATTGCAAAGTCCGAAAGACATAACTATAAATTGTATTTCCCAAAAGGGGTCTTTCAAATCAAGAGTGGTAATCACTCGAGTTTTTCCAAGACGGTTTAGCAAACGGTAAGCATCCTTTACTAATCCTTCATTCAATTTCCGCGCATCGAGACACAATTGGACGTTGCAATTTGGTTTGCGCACCACAGCGGTGGGGGAGCTCCACGAACTACAACTCTCCTCAATTACTCCCAATGCCAGCATCGGGTCAATTTCTTTACTCATTTCTGCCTTTCTTTTTTCTTGTATAAAATATTATTTTATATCTATGTACATTCAAAAATTCAAAAAAGTTCAACCACGGGAACCAGCCAAGTGACTTTAAAGGTATAAAGTACAACTCCTACAAGTGAGGCCTTACATTAATTGCAAGAAACCATGATACTTGAGAAAAACATTTAATTTTCCCGAATTAATTTGTGGTGTTAGCGATCCTAAACTATGAAATGGCAGTTTTTGTTTTATTTTTAATTTATTAATATGTTGTAACCTATTATTTATTGAGAGGATCGAGCGAACATTCAAAGAGGATAGACGTATTTTGTCTTTCCTCTTCAAAATTTAATTTAATTTAATTTAATTTTTATTTTTTATTTATGTGTTAGTGTGAAGTGTTATGTATATACTTGATATACAAATGGACATACATTTTAATTCTAATTTAATTTAATTTAATTTAATTCAATTTATTTAAAGTGAAATAATAGTTAAAGTGTAATTTTGGAAAATGCAATCCACCGGGATGCATTTATCAGGCAATGTTTTGTATTTATAGCTAAAGAAATCAAAATTCTTGATTTTTTGATTAAGTGCATGATTTTAAATTTTCTTGTGGTTGTACATACAATTTAATTACTAAAATCTAATAATTGGATTGTATTAAAATTGATTTTAGTTTAATTTGATATAATGTACGTAGTTAATTTTCATATCTTATTTTATTTTACGCATATTTATAAGTGTTCTTGTGTTTTATTGTATGTGCAATCGCAAAACCAACACTAATGTAATACTACAGGCCTAATTCAGTGATGAAGCACACAGATGCACTCTTACGTTTAATAGCTTATAGTTGAAAGTGTTGGTGCAAAAATAGAATAAAATACTCTCATCTAACCAATCCCAATTAGTTTTTTCTTTTCATTATTAACATACCCAATTCTCCCTCCACAATTCGTTTTTTTTGTTTTATCGACAATTTGTTTTTCTCACTCATTTATATAATCTGTCGATCACCAATACTTTCATGTATAAGCGCAAAATAAATTTATAAAATTGGTGACAATCAGGTTTGTGGTACATTAATGTTGGTTTTGACAATCGACACAAATATGTTCCTGAATATTGTTTGTTATATAGAACAGGAATTTAGTATGATTTTTTGTTTATATAATTTGTATTTTGAGTGGATCTATACGTATGCATATAATTGGGTTTTGTTATTCATAAGTGAATTGTCTATAGGTATTATAGATAATACGCGTACGCTTTGTTATGTCCCCTGCTACGCACATGGAAGATAATATAAATTTATATATTTTCTTTGTATGTATTGTCTTGTATGGACATTTTTGTTGGTTTTTTGAAATTATGTATAACTATTGCCACTGAATAAAAGCGGTGTAAATGTATGGTAGCACAAATGATAGTGTCTATACTGGCAGTGGTGATCGTTCGTATGTATGTATTGGTATTCCTTTTATATATAATTTTAGTTCGAGGCATTGTGACGCTATTTGTATGCATATAATGTAGATACTATACAAAATAGGATTCTTATACTTCGTATAATCGAATGGGTTTGAGTCGAATTGGAATCCGTCTTATACAATTCATTGAAAATAGTTTATTTATTTATGATTAATAATTTTTTTACAGGGTATTACAAATTGCATCAAATTGATTTTAAATTAATTTAATTTAATATTATAAAATTATAAAGTAACTAAATATATAAATAAAATGCTAATTTGAAAATGATGATTTGAGCTTAAGATTTATGTGTGCATAATTTAGTGGCAGGGTAATATGTACGAGAAATGAGATAAAGTTTTATGGATATACTATATTTAGATTTATTTAAGAGTATATTTGGGTATGATTTATTTTTTACAGGGTATTATAAAATACATTAAATTATATTTAATTGATTTTTATTAATATTATAAGTTTATAAATTAACTAAGTTAGATAATTAAATACTAATTTTGAAATATTAATTTTAAGTTGAGTTGTGATTTGGTTTGCAACACATAATGACGTATTTATTTATGCATGCCAAATTTTGATTAAACGAATGTGAACAACGTGGAATTATGTAAAGACAAGTTGTTATGCTAAATGTATTGAACTTAATTAATTAACTTAATGGATTTTTTGAAGTTTAGGTTGCAATTTTTACATACAAACGTCAATTTTACTGAAATGGTACACCGATAAATTTTTAAGAAAATAACGTTTCAGGTTCCTTTCATTGATTTATTATTTTATTTACATTGCATGCTTGATTTTGCAGGGTAATACGTCCATAAACGGAGCCGAAGTTTTATGGGGTATATAATAAGTATAAATTTCGTAGATTTTGTTTTTTGTTTCTCTTAATTATGTCAACAAAATTAGTAAATTAAAACATTAATTATAATAATAATTGTTGATGTCCTGATTTAGATTTAAAGAATCCTGAGTTCTGTCATTGGTTTACAGAGAAACGAGCATCTAATCATGTAGTTAAAATGGCTATCTTGTACTAACCTGTTTATCATTTATTGTACTAATAATTTGCTATACATATATCAATCGCTTAGCAGTCCCAACTTATAATCATATTCTATTCATCGGTTTTGGTATGTGTAAATGAGTGTATACGATGTGTGATCGTGAATACTGAAGATCCTGTTATAATAATTATTCATTTAAGTAATAAAATTTGATATTACGGTGTTTTATTAATTAAATTTAGTTTTCAGAGTCGCCTGGAAATTTTTATATTAATTTTTATATTAATTTTATTTGTTGATTCTTCATATAATTATAGTACCTAATTGAATTATTGATAAGTCTAGGTGTTGTGGTACTGTAACATTATCATTTAAATCATTTTATATAAATTTTATAGAATAATTGGATCTATTATTATGTATTTTCTTTTTCTGATTCGGTAGGAAATAGATGATTGGTTTTAAGTTAAATTTTATGTTTAAATGTTAATGTTAATCCTTGTTGCAGTACGTAATAATTAATTAATTAAATATAAAAGGACTATGAATAAGGAAATAAGTGTTGTTATTTTATATTTTTCTTAAATATTTTAGCAGGTAAATGAATGATAAGCGGACAGGGGTGAAATTACAACATTATTAATAATTTTTCTAAGTCCTGTTATAAATTTAGGGAGTCCTGAGTATCCGACCCTGGATTCCAGAGACATGATCATCTAATAATGTAGTTAGATTGTGCTGTCTTGTGCTAATCTTTTTATTATGTTGTGTTTTGTTCATTAATGTATATTAATTAATTTAGTTAAGAGAATATTTAAAGGGATCTCTTCCTTAATATGATAATAAATAAACCAATTTTCAGAATATAACATAGTTCCAGAATTAATCATTATTATAGGGATTAAATTAATCCTGAGTTTCAGAATTAAATTTTAGCTTGAATCAACGCTCCAGGATCAAGAAGTAGTAAATTAGCTGTAGTTTAGAAATTGTGTTGTCCTGTGCTAACTATTTTACTATATAATTACTAACAATTTACTAACTATCGGCTATACCTAGGTGTCTGTAACCGGGCCGATTCTGTCACTTCTAACTATCCTATCCTATCCTTCGGTTTTGTTATGTGTGAAAGAGTGCACGGTGGGACCCGGCCAGGGGTGGACATGATGCTGTCACATTTATGTGATATCGCGAGTGGTTGTGCTCTCCTTGTTGTAATGGTGCTTAGGTATCTTCAGTAAGGAAAGCATTCACCTGTGTTATAAAGTTGGTGTGACAGTTTAATGACCACATCACTAACACGGGATTTCTTGCTTCATAAGCTTGGCCGTGCATTCATATCAATCAATCAATCAATCAATGTTGTAACCTATTATTTATTGGTTCCAAAGGTTGTGAGGCTTTTCGCACTAATTTTTTTATTTGTTGCATATAATTTTCAAACTTAAATGCGCTATAGTTATCAAGATGTCCAAAGCTTTTTACATCTGCTGCCAAATGCAATAAATTATGCACATTGTAAGAAATATTTTCGTTTCCAAATAATTCACTAAATAATATGCAAAACGTGCTCAATATCTCCGCGGCACATTCATTATTTCTCCAGCGATCGTTTGGTTGAGCTAAAATTCTGATAGATCACATTAATATCAGAAAATGATCATAATAACTTTTCTCTAAAATATTATGAAAAGCAACCATTCCAGTATAACAAAGGAACGTTCTGTATTCTGATGCTTTCCAATTTTGAAGATCATCGAAAGTTCGTTGTCTGCGTTGAAACTCAACCGGAATGCATTTTCGAATTACATATTTCCAATTTATAATTTATAGTTTCTATAGCATTTCGTTTTAACGAGAACTTCTTTTTCCTATCGTTTAAAAAAAGATTAAGAATTTGTCGCATAACACCTAAACATACGCAATGCATATAGTCGATAGGGAATTGCGTAACGCCACCAATGGGTAAATAATTTAATGTCTTATTTAATTTTAAATAATGGTTAGTATCTGTTTTATTCCGAAAGTCTTCGTCTGTTCTTAATGGTAAGTTAACTCCCGGAAAACAGATCCCATGTTCCAAGTAGCATCCTTTAATTACACATTTAGTGCAACCCCAATAACCGGAATGATTTTTCACACCTAAAACATATAAAAATCAATAAAAAATAAAACCACAATTATAATTACAATTTCTCTTACCCAATAGAAAAGCCCGGGCTGGTGCATCGCATATAAATGCCCTGATTTTTAATACTAAAATCCGGCTATTATACACAATATTATTTTGTAGAAGATGTAAGAACTCTTCAACAAAGGCTTCCAAAAATTCATCAGCGGAATTTGGTTTTCTGTAGCCATGGTATACCATATACCAACAATAAACACTTCTCTATAGGATACAATATTAATAAGTATAGGCCACAGCTGGTTTTTGGAGCTTTTTGTTAACGGGATACCGTCTACTCCAACATCGATCAACAATTCACTACCTTTGAAGCCTGTTCTATCCAAAAATAATCTTATTTGGTGTTCTATGCCGATATGCCTGTGCCAGTGCCCATTTTTATTATTTTGGTATTTTTACGTGGAGTTTTGTTTAATGATCTACCATCTTTGGGTAAAGTTGGATGATATTTGCGCAATATGCTTAACAATGAATTTAAACTGTCTCTTTTAATGTTATGTATTACACTCCATTCGCGAATATCATACTCCATATTGTCTATACCCAAATTTCCATTTTCACTGTCACAATCGTTATCCATGGTATGATTTTCGCTAAAATCACTGTCATTTGGGTCTAATAAAACTCCTTCTTCGTCACATACAATGTCACTTTCAATATTATCCTAATCAATATTGTCTGACGACACATCGTCTGAATTATTATTATGTTGTCGGCGGGAAAAAATATTAGAAGTACTGTTTACAGAAGCACTTTTTTCGAGTAACTTTTGCGCTATCGCAAATATTAATAATTTCATTCCTGATTGATCTATGTTGTTTTTGTTTCAACATTTTTATAATTTATTTACAAAACAAAAGATTTATAAATACGAATTTAAACACAATTTAGGTATAGAGCATAATTATTATTTAAATAAATTCACATAATATACACACCACTTTAGCTTTTAAATAGAAATGGGATTGAAACAAAATGTTTATTTGCACGTATTTACACAAAATTAGATACTGCTGACCTGTTTTTAATTATTTTATAATAAATTTTTATAAAATGCGCACCAATTTAACTTTTCACTTGTAAACTTTACTTAGTAAAGTGGTGGACTAGAGTTCTATAATCTGTAATTGACATGGCTGGGTATGGAATGTGTGTGTAGTAGTGTATTATAAAAAAAAGCGTTCGTAAACTGTTCGTACGCTGTACACTTTTGCTGTATACATTTTTGCGCCGAGAGGAATGTTTTTGTTTGCTGTCAAGATGTATCCATAAAATTTGCTATAAAAAAACAATAATAAAATACTTTGTCTTTGTCTCTCTCATGGATTTTTTTTCCAACTTCAAGTCAGCTCAGTCAATTTTTCACAGTGGAATGGGGCATGCAAAATGCAATTATTTTTATTTTCATCTACCAGATGGCAATACCATAGGTCAAGGATATAATGAAATTTGACATAAGAGAATTATACTGAAACATATGGTAAAATAAAATAGTCTAGTAAATTATTTCAATTTTAAAATAGTAAAAAGTAAAGTGAATACGAGCACTAGGGCGAAATAATAAAAACGAATTTTGGTTTATAATATAAACAAAAGAACACACTACTTTGTCTAACTTTTGTGTGATAATTTTAATATTTAATTTTTATACCAACCGAAATGGTGACAACTTGCTATGTATCAAACTGCAACAACAAATTTATAAGAAATGGTTGTTTAAAATTTCATCGGTTTCCTAGCCATCCATCATTAAAAAGAAAATGGATTATTAAATTAAGACTGGGAAAAATACCATCAAAATGGTTCCACGTCTGTAGTGCCCATTTTAA
Source organism: Tipula vernalis (assembly GCA_958295665.1). Taxonomy (NCBI): domain Eukaryota; kingdom Metazoa; phylum Arthropoda; class Insecta; order Diptera; family Tipulidae; genus Tipula; species Tipula vernalis. The sequence continues at coordinate 164,437,127 of OY282559.1, forward strand.
AGAAGAAGATTATAAAACAAACATAGGTTGGATTTTTATGTGAAAAATAAAAGGTTTTGCTTTTATAATTTACATTTTTATTTGTAGGTAATAATAAAATTCTTAAACCTGGATCAATACCATCTAAAAATATTACTTTGAGGAAATTTGAAAGTGTAGTTAGGCGCAATACAAACCACCGAGAAGACCGGTATAAGATAAAAGCAGTTACATCGAGAGATCCAGGACAAATTTCAATACCACTGGCATCATCAAAGGTAGTATACTGTTAACTTACATTAAAGAAAATTGTAGTAACATTTGTCTATGGAATATTGTAGGCAACTTCATGTATGGAATTGGAAAATGAAATTGGTGAAATAATAGATTACCAAAGTGGTATTGAGTTGGATGCGGTACTTGTGCCGGACAATCCTTCTATCGAAGACTCAATGACTATTGAGACATCACGAGCTAGTCAAACGCAGACTTCAGCTGTAATTACTAAAAACAGGATGACACAAACTTTAATGGATCCCGTTGCATTTATTAGGTTTTCGAACATATTAAATGAGCAGTTACAGTATTTTACCGGGTTGGATTCGAAAAGGTTTAACTTGTTATCAAGCTTGATAGCCAAAGATAATAGTAACATGGAGCACCCAGAAATAAGTCTTAATGATCAGGTGCTACTCACTCTTTTCAAATATCGGCATGATAACGATTTCCTATTCATGCAAAATATTTTTAGGATTAATCGGAATGTCATAGCTAAAATATTTAAAAATATCACAAAAAAAATTTATTTTGCTTTGCAACAAATCGATTTTTGGCAGATTTCAAAATCGAACAGTTCGTATCGAGCCATAATTGATTGAACTGATGTATCAGTTCAAAAATCCGATGATCCAAACTATCATCAACTGACTTTTTCTTCATACAAGAATAAAACCACTTTCAAAACGTTGGTAGCGGTTGATGAAAACGGATTAGTTATATTTGTGTCTGATACCTTCGGTGGAGCAATTTTCGATAGGAAAATATTTGAAAAATCCGGTATGCTAAATAAAGTGGAGCGAGATGATTTTTTATTAGCGGATATAGGTTTCGAAATATCTGACCTACTTGAAAATAAAGGTGTTATTTTAAACATTCCACCCTTCTTAAGAGGTAAAAAGCAGCTAACGGAGGGGGAAATTGCTCACACTAGGTTTTTAGCTAATAAGCGAATTATAGTTGAACGGGTAATAGGATTAGCTAAAATTAATCAAATTTTAATTAAACCAATGCCAACAATGATGTGGCCTTTCGCCAACCAAATTATTAAAAATGTTTTTTTGCTTTGTAATTTACATTCACCTATTGCATAAAAATGTCTCAAGAAATAATCATAATTTTTAAAGTTTATGAATAAAATAAAAAACAGTAATTTATTGATTTTGTTATTATTTATTCATTAATATATTTATTTTCCAGTATGTATTAAAAAAAAATAATTTAAATTGTAAGCAAATCGGTGTTATTTTAATTCAAGCCAAATGATAAATACTACATGTATAAGACTAGAAACAATATATAAAACTAACAATATTTGTTTAAAAATACCAATATTGTTAGAAACTTAAAAGTAAAAAGCATTGAAGAATAGCTATGTTCAAACTAAAACTAACTAAATAGAAATTCGATCACAAATATGTATATGTTAAAAATTCAAAAACTATACGCTTGTTGATTAGATGTATAAAACTATACAATTATTTACTGAACTTGATTACAGTACGCTCATGTTATTTATTGATAAGTTCGCGTGAAGTATTTGCTAGATTATTCCTAAAAAAAGTTAGGAACGTTTTAGGAAAAACTTCACGAATTTGTGCAGAAACGTGAAATTTTTCCTATTCCTAAATATTTGCGAGTGTATTTGTGTAAATAATATACAAAAATTTATTTTAATTGGGCATTTTATTGGTTGTTTTATTTTTATCGGTTAATACGATTATTATTTATTTAATTGTAGTATTTTATTAATATTTTAGTATTAAAAGGAAAAGCATACTTGCAAACAAAGTAATCGGAACAAAAAAATAATAAAGTTGCTTCCATTAAGCATAAAAACCTCTTGAATTTTTTCAAACAATTTCCACCTTATGCCTACACATTCTATTTTGAGCAGTAGCTCATTTACAATAAAATGTACAGAAAGAGGTTAAATAATTAAAAATTAACAATAACGAAAACGTTATTAAAAATAATTTAAAAAGCTACGTATTGCCCCTCAATCTTCCCACTAGAAAAATGTTGACTTAAATAATCCTGCTGATTATAATCTTATAAGTTGCAATGGAATTGAATTCCAAAGATAAACTCCCCTAACATAAAAGGATTTGCTTAATGACCTACAAATATTTTTGGCCGGAATTAGGAGGAAGTTAGAGGAATAAACCCTACTAACCAGCAATTTCCTATAAAGGTAACAAGGCTCCTTTTGGCTTTGAGAAGTTTAAAAATCAAAAGACAAACACACAAATTCTTATACAATATTGTGGCGTTTCAATTTTATAATTTCCTGTTTTCCCTAAGAAGAGCTCAATTTACAATAAAACTATTTTAAGTTATAGTATAGGATATCACATTTCTGAATTCACTTCTACTATTTACTTCATTTCCAACTGCTGTTCCCGAAAAGCGCGCATTCTAACGGAAACCAATTATGAGTTACTGGGGACCTATTCTAAAGGAAAACCATACAGATTTTTCGAAATCTAGGGCAACAGGTAGTTAGGATTCAACATTTCTGAATTGACGTGTAGTATGATTGAATACCGATTTTCCAAAATTTTCCCGCTGTTCCTGAAAAGCGCGCACTCTAACGGGAACCAATTATGAGTTACTGTAGACCTACTCTAAAGGAAAATCATACAGATTTTCCAAAATCTAGGGGAACAGGTAGTTAGGATCGAACATTTCTGAGTTCACGTGCAGTATAATTGAATACGGATTTTCCAAAATTTTCCTGCTGTTCTTGAAAAGCGCGCACTCTAACGGGAACCAATCATGAGTTACTGTAGACCTACTCTAAAGGAAAATCATACAGATTTTCCGAAATCTAGGGGAACAGGTAGTTAGGATTGAACATTTCAGAATTCACGTGTAGTATGATTGAATACCGATTTTCCAAAATTTTCCCTCTGTTCCTGGAAAGCGCGCACTCTAACGGGAACCAATCATGAGTTACTGTAGACTTATTTTAAAGAAAAATCATACAAATTTTCCGAAATCTAGGGGAACAGGTAGTTAGGACTGAACATTTCTGAATTAACTTGTAGTATGTTTGAATACCGATTTTCCAAAATTTTCCCGCTGTTCCTGAAAAGCGCGCACTCTAACGGGAACCAATTATGAGTTACTGTTGACCTACTCTAAAGGAAAACCATACAGATTTTCCGAAATCTAGGGGAACAGGTAGTTAAGACTGAACATTTCTAAATTCACGTGTAGTATGATTGAATACCGATTTTTCCAGAATTTTCACGCTGTTCCTGAAAAGCGCGCACTCTAACGGGAACCAATTATGAGTTACTGTTGACCTACTCTAAAGGAAAATAATACAGATTTTCCGAAATCTAGGGGAACAGGTAGTTAGGACTGAACATTTCTAAATTCACGTGTAGTATGTTTGAATACCGATTTTCCCAAAATTTTCCCGCTGTTCCTGAAAAGCGCGCACTCTAACGGGAACCAATTATGAGTTACTGTAGACCTTCTCTAAAGGAAAATCATACAGATTTTCGGAAATCTAGGGGAACAGGTAGTTAGGATTGAACATTTCTGAATTAACTTGTAGTATGTTTGAATACCGATTTTCCAAAATTTTCCCGCTGTTCCTGAAAAGTGCGCACTCTAACGGGAACTAATTATGAGTTACTGTTGACCTACTCTAAAGGAAAATCATACAGATTTTCCGAAATCTAGGAGAACAGGTAGTTAGGATTGAACATTCCTAACTTGCTTGAAACATCCTAACTACCTATTCCCCTAGATTTCGGAAAATCTGTATGGTTTTCCTTTAGAATAGGTCCACAGTAACTCATAATTGGTCTCCGTTAGAATGCGCGCTTTTCGGGAAATGCTGGAAAATTTTGGAAAATCGATATACAACCATAGTGGAAGCGAATTCAGAAATGTTCAATCCTAACTATCTATTCCCCTAGATTTCGGAAAATCTGTATGGTTTTCCTTTAGAATAGGTCCACAGCAACTCATAATTGGTCTCCGTTAGAATGCGCGCTTTTCGGGAACAGCAGGAACATTTTGGAAAATCGATATACAACCATAGTGGAAGCGAATTCAGAAATGTTTAATCCTAACTACCTATTCCCCTAGATTTCGGAAAATCTGTATGGTTTTCCTTTAGAATAGGTCCACAGTAACTCATAATTGGTCTCCGTTAGAATGCGCGCTTTTCGGGAACAGCAGGAAAATTTTGGAAAATCGATATACAACCATAGTGGAAGCGAATTCAGAAATGTTCAATCCTAACTACCTATTCCCCTAGATTTCGGAAAATCTGTATGGTCTTCCTTTAGAATAGTTCCACAGCAACTCATAATTAGTCTCCGTTAGAATGCGCGCTTTTCGGGAACAGCAGGAAAATTTTGGAAAATCGATATACCACCATAGTGGAAGCGAATTCAGAAATGTTTAATCCTAACTACCTATTCCCCTAGATTGCGGAAAATCTATATGGTTTTCCTTTAGAGTGGTTCTGTAGTAAGTAATTAAATATAAGTTTTCGTTATAGTTGCTGTAAATTAGGTTAAGTTGGAAACAGTTTTAATTTTAAAATAATTAATTTAACCTAATATTTTTTTTAAGTTATTTTTTTATTAGTTTTAAATAAAACTGTATTGCTGTAGCTTAGGGAGATAAACTTTTTGTTCAATTTTTGTTCGGTTAAAAGAAATTCTTTTAAATATTTCGTAATATGAATTTTTCGTTTATAAGTAGTTTTTTATTACGAAGGTTTTACACATACATTCAAATGATTTGTTAATTTTAGGAAACTTAGGAAAAACTTCACAATCGTATTGATAAATGATAGTGCATTAGTGTGTTATCATATTAGTAAGGCTCCCAAGCAAAAATTTAACTAAACATGCATGAAATATATTAAAAATTACCGGTTCAATTGGCTAAATAAATAAAACATAATTAATAAAATAAAACAACTTGCAATTGTATATACATACTCTGATTAAAATAATAGGGCACAAAATGTTCTTCGAAATATTTTTTTAATGGAAGAATATTTTGTGATATCATACCTTCATCATATCCAATACTCTGAATCAAAATAGCGTGAGGTGTCCAGACAACAAAATCCAATTTGTGAATTTTTGTAACATGCATTTGAATTTGACACTCAGTATAATATGCATGGTTTGTTTTTAATCGTCCCCCATGGATGTATTTTGCATCCTCGGGTTTTCCATTCCTGCAACTAAAAGGACATCTTATTTCTATTATTAAATTTTTAAATGCATTGATCCCATCAGGAGTAGCAGCTAGGAAATTGTTCTCCTCGTCAGTAAATAATCCGCATTTATTTATTTTTTCCCCCGGTATTTTGTAATATTGCTTTCTTGCAATCTCTTCATTTTTTAAACCCCACTTTATAGCATTTGACGTAATATTGAGTCCGTTGATATGATATTTTAAAAACGCAGTACAATATTTTTGGGTTCTCATGGTAGTCAGAACGTTGTGACATATTGAGGCTGTTATACGAGTTTTTCTCAAACTTTTCCACAAAACTCCTTGGTACACCGTTTTTCTCTTTATATTTAACCGTTCCGTTTTGGTAATACGATTAATTGCATTCAAATGCACAACCATCAGATTATATTTACAATAATCGTGGTCTTGGAATAAATGTTGTAATTTCGCATTGCGGCAGTACACTGGTGTTGTAATTCCGAAATTAATTAGACTATTTAAATATTCGTCAGTTTTTGAAATACTAGGGGTAGGTGTCATCATGATAGACGAATTAATCATTGAGTCAACCGTTGATTTAACTAAATTTCTCCCAGCTTTAGGCTGATGCCATGTCTGAAGCTTATCTGTGCAACTTTTATTTAGTTTCATTCCACCCATCAACCCATAAAATTCAATGGCATATAATGCAGTGCTAACATGCTTACATGCCGAACTTGTACCAGTGCCAGCTGGACTTGCGCATGTTGCCTTCATTATCGATCGTTCCTGGTTATTTAAATGTAGACGAACGGCGTAATCTACCGATTTTTTAGTTTCGGCACTACAGATAATTTAAAAAAAAATATTGTGATCTGTTGCACTGAAAGAAATTGTTTTGCAGAAATGAGAGTGAAACAGCTTTCTACCCTGCTGTTCACCTTTCATAGCTTTCCTCTCATTAAAATATAATTGTATTATGGCCGGGTTCAACCAGCCAACTTGGTCTTTTGGAAGCTTATCGAGTAGTGATGTGTGGACCTATTCCAACCGGGTTCTTTTAACCTGATACTTGAAATGTCCGGATTAACAATTGGGTACTTTTAAATGTATCCGGTTCTTTTTGATTCGTAGACGTAGACTTTTCACTTATAGCTACTGATGACATTATAAAAGTATAAATAAAAACGAGACACATATAGACTATTTTCGTTACTAAAACGAAAAAGTTCTATATGCCCATTGTTGTCTAGTTTTCGCAAACGTACATTATTTTCAAGTAAAGAAAAAGAAAAAAAAGAGTAAAGAGAATATGTACAAACATGTATTAGATTGAGATAAGTAGATACGTATTACGTATACCAAACGGATATGAGTAGATACGTATAGCAAAACCAACAAAAATGTCTATACAAGCCAATCAGCAATAACACTTAAGATATAAAAAAGTACACTAAATTTGTATATATATACATCCGAACAAATCTGTTTTTGTTGTTGTTTAAATATTATATGAAAAAATCAATAATTTAGTGTACATTTTCTTGATAGGATCTGTGTAGAGAGCGAACGAGACGGCTTGTATAAACATTTTTGTTGGTTTTGCGTATAGTGTTAGTGTACTATACACACAATGATGCAAGAATGAAAAATATAGAATACAAAATTCATAAATAAGTTGCAACGTCACACGAACCTGATACTTTTATATTATAACATTTCGGTGTTTTGAGTGAGTACATTTCGGTATTAGTTGTTTTTTATAAATCGGTATATCGGTCTTTTTCGTTTCCAAATCTTTTTAGCTTTTTTCAGTCGAACGTTTTCTAAAATTTAACGGACTTTGTAAGTTTTTTTTATGTTTGAAAGGTAAGTTAGTTCCAAAAAAATAATTTAGATAGCTTTTGGGAAAATGCCTCCAAAACGAAGTGCAATTTGGCTTCATTTTACTGATATTGATGGAAGCAAAGCAAAGTGTGATTTGTGTAAAGAAGTATTTTCGCATCACGGTGGTGGAACCACTAATTTAAAACGCCACCTCAATAGAAAGCATCCGACTGTTTTACAAAAACAACCAAATCGACGTATGCTTGAAGATGCGCCAACATTAGCAACTGGCTCTTCAGTAGTAGCTTCGTTAATTCCAGAAACAACACAAGAGTTAACGATAACAGACCCACAAAATCAACCACTTCCATCAAATTCTGGACACGACGGTTCAATATTTAACAGAGGTCAACAAACCTTAACCCCAAACCATAACACGGCCAGCTTCAATAACAAAACAGAAGCGACTCAATAATGCTTTATTAAAATTGATAATTAAAGATTATCAGCCGTTTTCAATTGTGAATGATGAAGGCTTCAAGCATTTTTGTAAAACATTAGACCCCACGTATCAGTTGCCTTCAAGAACAATGCTCACAAATTCTTTATTACCACAGCACTATGACACGTGCCTAAAAAATGTACAAAGCTTTCTTAACCAAGCTTCAAGTGTAGCTATAACTACTGATACGTGGACTTCGATAAGTAATGAAAGTTATATGGCTATCACAGCACACCTAATTGATAATAAATGGGAAATGGGTAGTGTTTTACTAAATTGTCTCGACGTGTCATCTTCTAGACACACGGCAGAATATTTAAAAGAGAAACTGCTGGAATGTTTTGTGTCATATGACATTGATAGAAAAATTAGTGGTTTGGTGTCCGATAATGCTGCCAATATATCGGCGGCAATCAAATTAACAAAATATGAGCATGTTCGATGCATCGCACATTCATTAAATTTAATTGTGCAAGACGGAGTGCGAGAAATAGCAGATATACAAAAGAAGGTCAAATGTATTGTGGAACATTTTCATAGATCCACTATTGCTAACGAAAAATTAAAGGTGCTCCAAAAGCAAATGACTGGCACTGAAAACCCACTAAAATTAATAAATGATGTGGTAACTAGATGGAATTCAACCTTCCACATGTTTGAAAGGTGAGGCTAAAATATCATTTAATTAATATGCTTCTAATTTGGTATATTATTCATTGCAGATTCTGCCAATTACAAGAGCCAATTGGGGCTACGTTAGCTGTACTCCATTTAAATCAATTAGAGATGCTTACTCCCTCCGAACTCTTAAATTTAAATGAAATATGTCAGATTTTGAGACCATTTGATGGACTCACTTCTGAACTAAGTGCAGAAAATAATGTAACGATTTCGAAAATATTGGTGATCATCGAAGGTGTTAAACAATATTAAGGAAACCTTACAGTAACGTCTCCTAAAGCAAATTCATTGGCACGGGTTGTGAAAACAAAAGTCTTGGAAAGATTTCAACATGCGCAGCAAAACTATTTGCTTCAGTGTTCAACATATCTCGACCCAAGATTCAAAGAGAAAATATTCTCCGAATCAACCTTAAAACAGGTGAAGGAAAGAATAACAAAATTAGTTAGCGGTTTAATTCAACGCGAGACTCAGAAACAAAGTACCTCAATAAATATTCCAGAGGAAGAAATCACACAAGAACCAGATTCATTTTGGAACTTCTTTGATTCAAGAAATCCAATTCAAATAATCAACTCACCTACTGCATTGGCAATAATTGAACTCCGGCAATACTCTGAGGAAAATATTATTCCAAGAAAAGATGATCCACTAAAATGGTGGCAAAGCCGTACTTTAATTTATCCACATTTAGCAGTACTAGCAAAGAGAATTTTAGCAATTCCTGCATCATCTGTTTCCTCAGAGAGAATTTTCTCTAAAAGTGGATTAATTTTAACTGAAAGGAGGAATCGAATTAAGCCAAAAAATTTACATAAAATAGTTTTCTTAAATGCTAATTTTAAGTATTATGATTAGTTTTATTATTATTAGATTTTTATTAACCTTTTATAAAATTTATTTTGCAATTCATACTTAAACAAATCTATATCTTATCATGAATTTTATATTTTGCGCTTTTGGATTTAGTTATATGTATTATAAATTTTTTTTTAATTTTATTATTTTTATAATGATACCACAAATAAATACTTAACCAGATGAACAAGTTTCACGTAAACAAAATGTAGCTGAAATAAAATATACACATTTTAAAGGGGAAATGTTTGTAACTCGAACGAAAGGCTATATAAGATCGTCCAAAAATTAATTATCTCTTTTCTTCCTACAGCATTTAGATTACGAAAAAAAAAATCGAAGGAATCTATAGAAACGAAAAGCAAAAAATAATTAAAAACATAAGCAATGTACAAGAGGCGAAAATAAAATAAAATCTATTTGTGCATTTTGCGTTAGGATTTGTAGTCTTTACGAATGAAAAAGGCGTACTTTGTTGGCGAATTGTTGTTGTTTATTATAGATTGATGCGAATGTATGTATCACCGAAAGTACATATTACGCTATTCCTTTTCTTCTTTCACAAGAATTTTTATAAACAAACAATAATTATTGAAATTTTTAGAACGGCCTGCGTAGCCATAGATGAAATGACGACATACACAAATGCAATATAAGTAAAACTTTGTGTGTTGTGAAAATACATTAGCGAATTTAATAGGGAGGCTTATCGAAATCTCGGGTTTTCAAAAGCTCGGTTTTCAATATCTCGCTTTTTTAAATCTCATTTTAAAAATTTCGATTTTAAAAATCTTGGTTTTCTGACGAAAATTTTTTTTTTTTTAAATTTTGGTTTTAATTTTTTCTATTGTACATATGTCTAAATATTTTGCTATTAACGGTTATTGGATGGTTTTTAATATTTTTAGTTAATTATATTTGCTGGTATTTTTGGGAGCGTATTGAAATTATGATTCTCAAAATCTTGTTGTTATCAAAATGTTGGCTTGTAGAAAATCTTGGTTTTTTGAAAACTTTAAAATTAAATTCCCCATTTTCCAGAATTTATAATTTTCAGTTATTTTCGTTTTAAAATGAAAAATCCCCATTTTTCAGAATTTAGAAAAAGCATGATTTTGAAAACCAAGATTTTTTCAACCAAGATTTAGTACCCAACTACACATACACATATTTAAGCACCCATATACACATACACATAAACACACAAATTCACAACTCTTAACAAGAGAGATACATAATCGCAAACGATATAAATCGTGATCTCAAAAGCTTGCCTTTGAAAAATAAAATTTTATTAGTTCGGGCGGCTCGAATTAATAAAAATTTATTTTTCAAAACCGAGCTTTTCAGAACCGAGATTTTCAAAATCGAGATTTTGAAAACCGAAATATTGAAAACCGAGATCTTCAAAACCGAGACTTTGAAAGCCGAGATTTTGAAAACCGAGATTATGTAGCCAACCCAATTAATCCAACTCGTATGCTAGATAAACAAAATAATGAAAACGATAATTATTTTATTGGTCATAAGGAAATGATAACGAAATTGAACGAATTTGAATGAATAGGGGCCCTATTCTTGAATTCCACATCCTTTTTCCCACATGCGGACATCTGTCAAAATTCATCAAAACGTTCGGAAATTGTAATTCGTATGTAAAACACATGGGGCATGGACATTTTCCTATACGGGAAATTTCTTCCACCTGCTTATACTCATTCGGAAATATTCCGTTAGTACCGAAAAAATTCAATTTTTATGAATTTTGGCAGATGTCCACATGTGGAAAATGGATGTGGAATTCGAGAATAGGGCCCAAGGTAGAGATTTACATCTCTTTTGTACATAAAGCAAAAATAGTAAAATATTCTAAATAACTTTAGAAGTAAAGAGTGTAAATAGGATAAAGCTATATCATAGGTCGGATATCTCATTCGAACATATGGATGTTAATTTATTTTACTATGTATTTCTGAAATAATGGGACCTATCTCTTTCTATTGGTTGCCACATTTCCATTTTAAAATGGAACAAATATAAGAATAGGTCTAGGCCTACTAAGATCCTTTTCGATGATGATAATTAATTTCGAGAGAAAAAAAAACGCGTTAAAACTTACAAACACTATAACAAAACGATTTATAAATAAAAAAAACCAACAAAATAGTACCTACATCAGCTGATTTTGTTTACAAAATATCATTGTGTTGAGAATGTTTTCATTAGGGTTTTTCAGATATTACACACAGGAACAGAATTACACATACTTCTATCCTTCGTGAAAATAAATAATTATTGTAGTTTCAAGAAAAAAAAACTTAAAATTTGCTTCTTGTTGTATGAATCATACAATAATTGAAACAATATTTTTTTGTATTGTGGTCGTTGCAAAATTCGTTGGAATTAAAAAAAAAACTGGATATCTGCAAAAAACAAAATGTTAGGAACTCGCATTTAAAGTTTGTGTAATATTTTTAGAGATATTTTGTATTACGTAACGTATTGCATGTAATAAAGCTGTTAATTACATTGAATTTTAATACCAATTTTATGTAATCTTCACTAATCAAAACCGAACAAAAACCTAAAATAAAGCTTTATTTCAACAAATACTAAGAGATCTGATCTGTTAGTCGAAATATTGTGTTTCCTAAACTTGATAAGTCCTGATATAAATTTATTTACATTTATCTTTAAACAACTTACGTTTCGATATCTGCACATATCGTGTTTTCATTAATCAAAAAATTCTCGATAATTTGGTATGTTTAATTAAAATTAGCTAACTATTGCAGAAAACTGAATAAGTAAAAAAAAATAGTTTTTTCCAAATTTATATAATTTTGACTTATAAATAGGTACAGAATATCTGAAGATAAAGTTATTTAATTTTTGTTCTACTAGTTTTAAAATAACTGGTTTTGATGAAAATTTTCTCAGAAAATATTGAAAATTATGTAAAATGGATTGTTATTGAATATAGCTTGAAATTCTGAAACGAATTGCATCAATAAATAAAAAAAATTATTTTTTGTAGATATGTATTCAGTTTTTGTTTAATATTACACAGAATTTATCCATGCTAATGTTTAGTTAATGGAAAATAACTATAGCAAGTTGTATGTATTTCTTGTCACTTTCCCAGTTGTGTATACAAATTCGACATAAACTTTTTTATTTTGTTAAATTTTTCGATTTTGAATTTTGAGGAATGTTTGTTCTGATTCACAAAAGTTTGTTCTGATTATTCAAATGCCCATTTTATTTTTGATAATAATTATTCTTGCTTGCGTTTCTTATCATCCTTGCCTTAGTGACTATAATTTTTTGATCCATGGGAAAATCATGAATCAAACGATTTTCTTATTTTTGTTGTTTCATTTACTTATGTGGATTATTGACCTACCTATAATAAATACATTTGCAAATAAGAAAAATAATTCTTTGGATTTCCAAATCCACATTCCAATATTACGTAATTTCGTTCTAACTCTATTTCAGTTTGTTTAGGTTTCCGATTTTAATGTTTAAAGAATTCATTTAAATAAGTTTCTCAGTAGTAATTGAGTACAGTACATATTTATTTTCTCACATTGTGCAACCGCTCACAGAAATGTTTTGTATTTTGATTTTGATTACCACTCTACTGGAGTTTTGGTGCTGGTTATGTGATTGATCAAAGCGAATTTTTAGAACAAATTTGTGTGGTTAATGTGTTGGGACTGTAGAAAAGTGGCCTATTTAAGGAGGTGGTCAGAATGAAGGGGTGGTCACATTAGGAGGTTTCACTGTATATATATATATATATATATATATATATATATATATATATATATATATATATATATATATATATATATAGTGCTTTTCGTAACCGAAACTTCTTTAACTTCCTTGCGTTTTTTATGCCATACTGGAACATAACGAAGTGTGCCTTAAGCCATAGCGTAATACATGCAGCTTGCAGTTGTGGCCTAGCTGCAACACCTAGTTTACATATAGGCCACTTTGGTGTCAGCTTGCTAGGATTTTCTCAAGAAAATTGGGAAAATCATTTTCTCATAAGTTTTTTTATATACTGGGTGAGATCATATCAAACATTGTTGTCCTAACCACCCGAAACTCCTGTTTTTCCAAAAAAAATTTCTCGGAAAGAACGAAATATTTTAATTAGTTTTTTTTATCTTGTAATCTTTGCCATCTTATTTAAACTTCGTTTAAAAAATTTCAACTTTGATTACCTAAAAATAAAATTCGTAATAACGAGACATTCTGATTTTTTTACTAATACATGCACACAAAGTATGTTTTTTTATTTTAAGGACAGATTTAGGACAAAATTCACATACGTTTAGTATCTCATCGGGATTTATAATTAGTGAAGCCAAAATAGAATAATATCATACTCGGCACATAGGTTTGTCATTTCATTTGCTAAGCCGTTGAAGGTGAAGCTTCTATTTAACAGAATTAAATATATTATTTAGGTATTTCAGGTATGAAAATCGGAAGCTCATTACCAGAGGGTCGCGCGACAAATTTTTTTTGCATTAGAAATAAGAATAGACTATACTTCTGAATTAATTGTTTAATTTTTGTTTTGATAAATATTAAATAATGATAATGAAAAAATTTAGAATCAGAAAATTTAGTAAAAATCTAAGGATGGAACTCGATTATTTCTAAACCGATTTCAAATCTTTCTTATTGATTTCATAATAATTATATGGAATAACTAAGTTCCTTCTAAATTGCTCATATTCCAACACTTAAGTTTAAAATCATTTTAGAATTCCATTTCCATATGCTGAAGAAACTTCAAAATTTCTCCTTATAAATTTATAACATTTTTTCTTATTTAAAACTAGGGAATGTCACCAATGATTCCAGAAGAAAAATTTTTGGGAAAAAAAAATTACATGAAATCCTCCTATGTCTGTATGTATATATCGATAGAAATATATCGAATAAAATATATCAATAAATCGTTGTTGATCGAGGTCCGTTCAGTACGGCAAGTCTCAGTAAGGAATATTTACAGTGAAAGGTACCCTACGGCATGTTCATTACGGCATATTGCAATACTGCATGTGTTACGGTATGGCTTCAGGCACACTACGTTATGTTTCAGTACGGCTTATTTCAAAATGGCACATGGTACGCTCATTTCAAAACTGCATATTTCAATATGGCATAAAAAACGGAAGGACGTTGAAGAAGTTTTGGTTGCGAAAAGCACTATATATATATATATATATATATATATATATATATATATATATAAATGTATGTACATCTATATATATATATATATATATATATATATATATATATATATATATATATATATATATATATATATATAAATAATATATATATATATATAGATAGAAATAGTTATACCTTTTTCTTTGTGAAAAGTGTTAATTTTTTTCAGGAAAATGTTTGTTGTTTCTAATTTTTTTCATAACACTATTACCGCTGCTTACAAATTGATGTAGAATGCTCATTGCATACAGCTAAACACACAGCCAAACACACCCTTTTTGCAGATTTGGACTTGGCTAGTAACCCTTGGCCGGTTCATTTGAAGAAAGAAAAAACAAAATGCAAAAATATAACGGGATTATTTAAAAAAAATATTGGTTTTACTCTTTTTTTCGTAAAGTTACCAGTAAGCTATTACGGCTTGGCCAATATCGACCTTTATAACCTTCCGCCTCTCTGCTGAGATTTTTCGAACTGTTCTTGTAATGTAATGGTAAACATTGTAGGTGATTAGCCAAAGGAACGCTTTTACACGCACAAACCCAATAGTTTTGAAAGTCCCTTGAAGCATGTTGTACAATCTTTAGTCAGCGTCCAGAATCGAACTCAGAGACTTGGCCACTGACTGCTCACATGATCAATCACATAACCAGCACCAAAACTCCAGTGGAATGGTAATCAAAATGAAAATACAAAACATTTCCGTGAGCATACTCACAGTTGCACAATATGAGAAAATATATATGTACATAAGCACCGCATGCTAATATTATCCTCAATTACTACTGAGAAACTTATTTAAATGAATTCTTTAAACATCAAAATCGGAAACCTAAACAAATTGATGTAGAGTTAGAACGAAATTACGTAATATTACGGCAAGTGTGATTTGGAAATTCAAAGAATTATTTTCCTTCCTAGGTCAATAACCCACATAAGTAAATGAAACAACAAAAATAAGAAAATCGTTTGATTCATGATTTTCCCATGGATCAAAAAATTAAAGTAACTAAGGCAAGGATGATAAGAAACGCAAGCAAGAATAATTATTATCAAAAATAAAATGGGCATTTAAATAATCAGAACAAACTTTTGTAAATTCATTTTATGAAAAACAAAACAAAAGTATACGTGACATTTTATTAATTAAAAATTTTTGTTAATTTATTAAAATTCAAAATCGAAAAATTTAACAAAATAAAAAAGTTTATGTCGAATTTGTGTACACACTGGGAAAGTGGCAAGAAATACATACAACTTGCTAGTTATTTTCCATAAACCAAACATTAGCATGGACAACTCTGTGTAATTAAACAAAAACTGAATACATACGAGTATCTACAAAAAATCATTTTTTTTTTATTTGTTGATGCAATTCGTTTCAGAATTTCAAGCTATATTGAATAACCTAATCCATTTTACATAATTTTCAATATTTCCCGAGAAAATTTTCATCAAAACCAGTTATTTTAAATCTAGTAGAACAAAAATTAAATAACTTTATCTTCAGATATTCTGTACCCATCTATAAGTCAGAATTATATAAATTTGGAAAAAACTAGTTTTTTTTACTTATTCAGTTTTCTGCAATGGTTAGCTAATTTTAATTAAACATACCAAATTATCGAGAATTTTTTGTTTAACGAAAACACGATATATTCAGATACCGAAACTTAAGTTGTTTAAAGATAAATTTGAATAAATTTATATCAGGACTTATCAAGTTTAGGAAACACAATATTTCGACTAACAAATCAGATCTCTTAGTATTTGTTAAAATAAAGCTTTATTTTAGGTTGTTGTTCAGTTTTGATTAGTGAAGATTACATAAAATTGGTATTAAAATTCAATGTAATTAACAGATTTATTACATGCAATACGTTAAGTTTTTTTTTCTTGAAACTACAATAGTTATTTGTGTATCAAGAGCGCAAAGTGCCAGTTTGTCACGCGAGAAAGGAAATTGCTGGCCGACGGGACGGAGGCCAGCAACCTGTCGAGCGTGACAAACAACTTTGCGGACGTGTTTCACACTTTATTTTTCCTACAATCATTTTAAAAAATATAATAAAAAGATAATTTTGTAGTAAAATTTACTATACTGACAATACGATTTTATTTTAGGACCGACATTTTGTTCAATCGAGTAGTCAAAGATTTTTTTTATTTTTCATAAAGAAAAACAAAAATTTGGTTTGATGTTTTATACAAACATTAGTCTTTCTTCAAATTTAGCGTGCGGTTTCAAGTTTTGTCACACGTTTCTAAGAGAAACGTGTGACAAAGTAATTTGTTTATTAACTGTCAAAAAACAGACACTTTGGGCTTTGAAAACAGAGAAAAAAAGCCTGCTTTTCACGGCGATTGTAGGAAATAATTATTTATTTTCAAGTATAGAAGTATGTGTAATTCTGTTCGTGTGTGTAATATCTGAAAAACCCTAATGAAAACATTCTCAACACAATGATATTTTGTAAATAAAATCAGCTGATGTAGGTACTTTTTTGTTGATTTTTTTTTTTATAAATCGTTTTGTTATAGTGTTTGTAAGTTTTAATGCGTTTTTTTTGCTCTCGAAATTAATTATCATCATCGAAAAGGATCTTAGTAGGGCTAGACCTATTCTTATATCTGTTCCATTTTAAAATGGAAATGTGGCAACCAATAAAAAGAGATAGGTCCCATTATTTCAGAAATACATAGTAAAATAAATTAACATCCATATGTTCGAATGAGATATCCGACCTATGATATAGCTTTATCCTATTTACACTCTTTACTTCTAAAGTTATTTAGAATATTTTACTATTTTTGCTTTATGTACAAAAGAGATGTAAATCTCTACCTGGGGCCCTATTCTCGAATTCCACATCCATTTTCCATTTGTCAAAATTGATAAAAATTTAATTTTTTCGGTACTAAGGAAATATTTCCGAATGAGTATAAGCAATTGGAAGAAATTCTCCGTATAGGAAAATGTCCATACCCCATGTGTTTTATATACGAATTACAATTTCCAAACGTTTTGATGAATTTTGACAGATGTCCGCATGTGGGAAAACGGATGTGGAATTCAATAATAGGGCCCCTGTTCATTTAAATTCGTTCAATTTCGTTATCATTTCCTTATGACCAATAAAATAATTATCGTTTTTATTATTTTGTTTATCTAGCATACGAGTTGGATTAATTGGGTTGGCTACATAATCTCGGTTTTCAAAATCTCGGCTTTCAAAGTCTCGGTTTTCAAGATCTCGGTTTTTAATATTTCGGTTTTCAAAATCTCGATTTTGAAAATCTCGGTTCTGAAAAGCTCGGTTTTGAAAAATAAATTTTTATTAATTCGAGCCGCCCGAAATAATAACATTTTATTTTTCAAAATCAATCTTTTGAGATCAGGATTTATATTGTTTGCGATTATGTATCTCTCTTGTTAAGAGTTGTGAATTTGTGTGTTTATGTGTATGTGTATGTGGGTGTGTAAATATGTGTATGTGTAGTTGGGTACTAAATCTTGGTTGAAAAAATCTTGGTTTTCAAAATCATGCTTTTTCTAAATTCTGAAAAATGGGGATTTTTCATTTTAAAACGAAAATAACTGAAAATTATAAATTCTGGAAAATGGGGAATTTAATTTTAAAGTTTTCAAAAAACCAAGATTTTCTACAAGCCAACATTTTGATAACAACAAGATTTTGAGAATCATAATTTCAATACGCTCCCAAAAATACCAGCAAATTTAATTAACTAAAAATATTAAAAACCATCCAATAACCGTTAATAGCAAAATATTTATTCATACAATAGAAAAAATAAAAACCAAAATTTAAAAAAAAAAAAAATTTCGTCAGCAAAACCAAGATTTTTAAAATCGAAATTTTTAAAACGAGATTTTTAAAATCGAAATTTTTAAAATGAGATTTAAAAAAGCGAGATTTTGAAAACCGAGCTTTTGAAAAGCCAAGATTTCGATAAGCCTCCCTATTAAATTCGCTAATGTATTTTCACAACACACAAAGTTTTACTTATATTGCATTTGTGTATGTTGTCATTTCATCTATGGCTACGCAGGCCGTTCTAAAAATTTCAATAATTATTGTTTGTTTATAAAAATTCTTGTGAAAGAAGAAAAGGAATAGCGTAATATCGTACTTTCGGTGATACATACATTCGCATCAATCTATAATAAACAACAACAATTCGCCAACAAAGTACGCCTTTTTCATTCGTAAATACTACAAATACTAACGCAAAATGCACAAATGGATTTTATGTTATTTTCGCCTCTTGTACATTGCTTATGTTTTAAGTTATTTTTTGCTTTTCGTTTCTATAGATTCCTTCGATTTTTTTTCGTCATCTAAATGCTGTAGGAAGAAAAGAGATAACTAATTTTTGGACGATCTTATATAGCCTTTCGTTCGAGTTACAAACATTTCCCCTTTAAAATTTGTGTATTTTATTTCAGCTACATTTTGTTTACGTGAAACTTGTTCATCTGGTTAAGTATTTATTTGTGATGATACTATAAATCTTTCAAATGAACTGCACATATGGCTGTTAATGAATGCACAAAATATACCTGTTTTTGAATTTTAAAGTACAATTTAAATTTATTTAAATAAAATATGAATGTTAGCTTAATTTCAAGCTAATATATTGAATTTGATATAACATTTTTTTAATAATCTTAAAAATATCGTTTGAAATATGTGAGAATGCTAAGTTCCTTGCTATATTTCTACTAAATTAACTCTTAAGATTTTCAAAGGTTTCTTGTAAAGTAAATAAGAAATGTGTTCCGATTTATAAATTATTCTAACTACACCATAATTGTACAACACCGTAGATATCGCGCCGCGATGAAATAAACCATTTGATACCAAACTAATTGAGTTCTGAAGCTTAAAGATGTCATTTATGTGAAGTTAACTTCCTTTGATTAAAATATGCACATGCCGGTAGTTGCTTTGCCATAAAATGATTCATATTGTGTATTGTTAGAACAAATTCATACATAAGTCCTGCGGTATGCGGTTCATGTAATCATAAGCTAAGCGGTTTAGTAAAGGCTTATACGCAAATACAATACCTAATTTTTTTGCTTTATCCTTGCATCGTCAGATTCCAGAACAGTAATTCAATTAAATGTTTTGACAAAAATTCAACGAAAGTTAAACAAATTTACTTATTAAAAACAAAATAAATTGTATTTCATTATTTTATTCTAGAAACAATTTTATGTCATTACATTTGCAACTCATTATTAAATTGATCCGCACATAATCTTATGAATTTTATTTATATCCGTCGAAACTGAGTGTACAAACATAGTTCAGATTTTACTAAATTTAATTTGCTTTTGGTAAAAGAATAGCACTAGCAGTAGCTAATAATCACAGCTAAGTTAGCATATGTAGAATGAATGTTGAATTAAATTTCAATTAACGAGCGGTCGATCCCATTTCAGCTTACAGGTTAATTGCCGTTCTGTGCTACAACCAAATTAAATATACATGTAGGTTTTTACTATTTTTTTTGAGTCCCGGCCAGCTAAAAGCATAAACATTCATTTATTATTCATATTTAACCTTTGCGATGTTTAATAATGTCACTTATGTACTCATCTTACCTGAAACGCAATCAGCTGATTCAGGAAGGTTTTTAATTATTCTCATTAATCAACGTAACCTTAACCTTATTTATTTGTCAGTTGCAACACACATCAAGTTGATGGCTTGGCGTATAAACATTTTTGTTGGTTTTGGTTTGTACTATTTGGCTTGTATAAACATTTTTGTTGGTTTTGGATATGTCTATAAATTATTATGTCTGTATCGCAGTATCGACTATCGTACACTAATACATAACATAATTGGTATTTTACTAAAACGAATACATTTCGGTGTTTATCTTTATACTAGTTTGGGTATCTCGATCTTTTGAACCGAATTGATACTTTCGGTGTTTTACTAGTTTGAGTACATGGTATTTCGATTTTTTGAACTGAAATGATACTATAGAGTATAGATAGATTGACTATGTAGTATGTAGCACATTAAGAAAACATTTAAAGTATGCTAAACTTTCTTAGTATGCAAAAAAAAGAATTGTTTGCTTGTATGGTAGATAATTAGTTTTGTTAGAAAATTAAGAGTATTCTAATTTTAGTATCCGATATTTAATAACCCAAATCATAGCAATCATAAATTAAATTAAATTTAAATTAATTTTTTTGTCTGCAAAAGTATGTACATATTTAAAATTAACAAATATTAAAATTTTTTCAAAACGCCCAAAACCAAGTTAACAGCAAGTTAACAAATACCAATTCATCCCAGGAAGGGCTTTTACTTACTCTTTGGTTTAAGGTTTATTTAAGGTAAAATCATCATTAAAAGCCTTTAATCTCGAACTACTTTAACATCAAATGTTCAAATGCTGATTGTGGCAGCGGCCTCTGGACATCACCATTAGGTGTAATATCTTTAGCAAAACATTACATAGCTAAAGTTATTCACAAAAAGCTAAAGTTATTCACAAAATGGTATCCGTCCTAGGACGGGCTGTACCCCCTAGTTGATACATAATAAAATAATAATTTTAAAATTGTTCAACCGGTATGGTTTGTTATCAGTATTACTCATGTTGTCGCTGAGTTTGATTATGGGAGTTTCGGGCTGCCATCTTTACAATTGCTATGATTTTACGGTTAACATAGCGCCCTAAGTGAGCCGCTCTATTTAATTTATTTCAAACTGATCAGCGACAAAGCGATGCCATTCTTTCAATTAAAGAACTTCAGCTTTAATTTGCCACAACAATGTGTTTGCCTTTTGTTACAAAGCAATTAGTATAACCTTATGGTTTAATTTACTATTAACGTAACACTGAAAATAGGTTCTACCACAGATAAATAATAACCAGATGAATTAATAAAACGAATTTATTGATTTTTTCAAAATCGACTGATAAAAGCGCCATTTAGCAAGTGGCATAATAAATAAGCGCAAACCGGTACCCCATGAATGTGTCTATGCTCTTATATCAACAGCGCAAAACGTTTCGTACCACGTACACATTTCATATAAATCCATCTATTGTATGAATATTGTAAACATTTAAAAAATATTGAACGTATACTTGTGTACATATTATGTATGTATGTATGTATACTAAGTATGGATAGGATGTCTTTTTTCTTCTCTTTTTGTTTGTATTTTTATTGAAATTTACGATTTTGAGTTGATTACATACATGTACGAGTACATATATTCAGACTAAAAAAATTTATAAAATGTTTCGTTTTTGAATTAAAATTACTTGAAAAAGCTATTTGATAATTAAATGCAGAAAATAAAATTTTGGAAAATCTATTACCTACATAATTTAGTTAATTTACGAATTTTCTCAGAAAGTAGAAGAGTTACGTAAATGGTATATAATGGCAGTTTTGTTTGGGCTGAGACGGAGAATGTAAGATATTTTTTCTTTAACGATATCGACTACTGATCAGAGACGCTGGATAATGGTTCAAATTTTTAATTGCAATTTGGGTCTTATGATACATCAAATGAAAGGTATTTTTATTGTAAAACCAATCAGGAAGGTTTTAACTATTGTTAACAAAAAAAAATGGGATACATCTCTAAAATGTCAGTCAAAGCTTTCACTATAATAGTGAAAGCTTTAAATCTGATTAAATTTTTGTTTTATTATAATAACTTCAAATACTTAGGCTCTGCGAACTAATGAAATGCACGATTTTATCTTCCCGCTTCAGTTCGTCAGATACAGATGATGTAATCAGGAGCTAATATATTTAGGTATTTAATATTTAGGATATTTCAACGGATGACAAAAAAAATAATTGTTGTAAGAGAAAACAGTTTACACCATAGTTATTGTAATAAAATATCTTTGATTTGTGTATAACATGACCGCTATTGCTTAAAAATTTAATCCATTACCTTACCAAGCACCCCTGCGCCAGATGATCCATTGAAGAAAAAAAATATACTAATTTGACAAAAAACGAAAACCTCGTTAAAAAAAGTTGAATTGTAATACACCAAACCTCATTTTAAATGTTTAACTAAATATTCTAACCATAAAAAGAAAATTGGAGCTATTTCTGAATAAGATATACTAATTCGTAAGTGTAAGATTCTTGTTTGATTTGAGTAATCAGATTCGTTCGTTTCTTATTCAAGTCAAATACGGAATCTTACACTTTTGAATTCGTATTGTATTGAAAACAAGACATGCAGAAGTCCTTTCTTCTGGTCTAATGCTTAACTGATCACTATGAAATTTGAAATGGGATGATATGGAACTTGTTTTCGGAAATTTTAAGTGCGGTATCGTAATCGATTGCGATTATAATTGTTGCGCTTGCGACAATAAATTTACTAAATTTCAAATAAATTGAAGTTACAAGTTAGAGTTGAAGAAGAATTTAAAACACAAACTCGATGAAGCTAGAGTTTGTTCTCTGATAGTTCATAGTTTTATTAATTTTTTAATTTGAAAAAATAAAGATAATAAACAAAAAAATAAATATAATTCATGAAATTTAATTATATAAGTTTGAAGATTTCATTTTCCCTGCAAAACTATTCGCCAATTGGGATTTCTAGTATTTTGATAATTTCCCTCAATATATTTTTCGGCCAACCAACTGCAATGTTTTCTTATTAACACCAAAATCATAAAATTTAATGTAGATTTATTATGTTCGCAGCAAGGGTTTTGATCATTGTAAAAATCTGGAAATTTAATGCGTGTGTTATGTATACATAATTTAACAATATGCTCTTTTAAATTTTTAATTTGAGGTTTTTCATAGAACATTCTACCAAACATATAGATTTGGGCTTTACATATTTCAAAAAAGCAATCCGTTGGTGCCTTAAGCCTTCCTAGGTCACTTTCATCTTTGTAATAATTTTTGTGGTGAATAAGATATTCCGATGGTACTTCCATTACATCATTAGGTTTTAAATAATTATGCTCACATCCAACGCATTTTAACTTTTTAATAATTTTACACGCCACATATCCAATAAAATATCTTATTGAAGCATCTGTGAAATTGGTAGGTATATCATTCATATCTAAATTTATAAAATTGTCACTTATATCGGAGACATCTTCCATGTCAAACACGTATTCATTGGTTCCAGGTACCTCTGAAATGCCAATGGGGACACAATTTATTTCCTCCTCAATCAGTTCCGCACCGTCAGTTGGAAGTTTTAAAGATTCGTCTGAATCTTCCTCGCAATTGGCACAATTAGAAAATGGGGTTAGAATTTTGATGGCGGTTAGCTTTGCTATATTATGATTGAATTCGTATACTGAAGGGTTCTTGTTATGTCCATTAGCTGCCCTAATCTGCGAAAACAAGTTTTCGATAGAATCCTGATTTAATCTTGCAGTTAGTAAATATTCAATCCCAGAGTTTTCTGACTTAATTTGCAGCGCCAATTCGTTAATCCCATTAATTGTTTGAATTAATCCATCAAAACAGTAGACCGTTGTTTTTTTTACGATTTTAATCTTTGATATGTAATCAACCATATACTTTAAAAATTCTGTTATTTCGTTGTCTAACATCAAAGCACTCGCGAATTTATTTTTGCTAAATTTTGATTTCGAATTTAAGCAATCGAAGAGTTTGTCGAATTTTTCGATAAACTTAAAAGTAGCAATAGCGACTGATGCATTGTCATTACCGATCTTTCCGAGTTGAACCGCAGTTTTAATTCCAGCTGCTACACTTCTGCTTAATACCTGTACAGCTAGCTTAACCCTCATTTTCTCAAACGTGTTAGGATAAATGTGCTTCTTCGAAATTTTTGGGCAACATTTGGTTACTGAATCTTTTTCTAAATTATATAATTCTTTTACAATATTCCAACTGACTATTCCATCAGGGCATTTTAAATCGGACTTCATTAAGGTATTCCTTACTGATTTGATTAGATGTGGCGGATCGTAAATACCAATTATTTGTTGGTCGCTAGATTGTAAAAATGGTCTAGTTACTGTCATTCCACACATTTTGAATGCTTTCCGATTGCTGGATCCCTGGTCACACGTTACAGCTCTTACTTTGACACCTAGTTCCTTACATTTATCCAAATTTTCCATAATTAATAAATAAAGTTTGTCTGATGTTATGGATTGATTGGATACAAAATAACTGAGGACAAATTTCCAGTTCGAAATAATACTTCTAATCATAAAACAACAAATTATTTTTCCAATCTTGTCTTGTCTCTCGGTACCAAAATCAACGAAACCATCAATTTGATCAGAATAAATGTTATATATCAGGTCACTTTTGATGTAGACTTCATCAAATATTAATACAACCTGTTTTAAATTTTCGCTCATACTGCTGATTTTTTCTTTAATACTTGAGAAAATATTTACATTGAACCCAGGACTTAAATGTTTAATAGGTTGCCACCTCACTAATGATGCTTTCGACGGTAGGTTTAAGTTTAGATTTTCTCGTAAATATTTATAAGTAGCGGACGATCTATAATAAATTTTTTGAGCCAGAAGCTTTTGGTTGCTAGGCCATTTCTCGTTTTTCGATCTGTAACTTGTTAACATTTTACAGAAGGTTTTGGAATTTTCGTGAATGGTCAACTGGTCAATAATTTTGGTCATTTGCTGTTTCACATATTTCGGTTTGCCTACATGTACGAGTGATTTCTTACGTCTATATCTATTTATTTGTTGTTTGTAATTATTACGATTCCGGTTTAAATCGGCTATTTGCTTGTCCTTTAAATTTATAATTCGTAACGATTCATAAAATTTTAATCTGTAATAATTTTCGTTTTTTATGTTCCGTAAACAATTTTTGCAGTTAGGAGGATTAATTTCGACTTTAGAGTAGTACGGTGGTTCTTCGAAGACCGAAATGTCACTTTGGATATTTTCCTTATCATTCTCACTCGTGAATGGTAAACTATAGGTTTTTCCAGAGAAGCGTGTGCACATATCGGTGTCACTGTAACAAGTTTCGTCAATTTCTGAAATATTATCAACTGATAACATCGTTATCATTGACACGTTATCATCATCGGAAAAAGCGTCGAAATCATCTTGTAAATTTTCGGTTGTGTTACCTACTGGCTTATCGCCCAAATTTTTAGTAGGGACAGCATTTCTTCTTAACCCCGTTTTAGTGAAATATTTCTTTTCAAAATGTTTCTCACAAACCCTGATATTTATAATATTCACATTACAATATTTAATCCACTCATTATATTTTTTATTACACTTGTTAGTTTAAAAAGTCGAATATTTTTACGTTTAGACGAATCACAATTATCTACAGCACACCTAATTCCACTTTTTCTCCTATCAAGACTGATCTCCATTATTTTAAGATCAGTTCTTTTAAAATATTTAAACAAATTCAATAATAAACAGAAACTAATAACTAATAATAAATATTTATATTTAACCAAATACGTAATACAATAAACTAATTTTCAGTTATTCACTAATATTGTTATCACTTTTCCGATCAAATTTAAGATTTTATTTTATTCGATTTTACTATAACCATGAATATTGTTTTGGTTATTACACGTTTTGTATTCACACAAAAGGAGTATTTTTCTGTTTCTATTGCATTTACTACATTTTACAAAAATGCAATTATACAAATTTTGGGAATCCCACAATACAATGCACATGCATAGCTAAATGTGGAAACAGTAGAATTGAATAAGTAAATACATAGTAAAAAAGGAAAAAATATGTATGGATTTATATGTATAATAATGTGTTAGTGTATATACATATTTTGTATTCGTCAAATGAAGGAAATAAATAATCTATTTTAAATATTGCGTTTCGTTTCGTAGCTAAATGCATTTATTTCCTTCACTGTGCTGATCGAATTTTTATGGTTCTTTTATTTTACGTTAGATGGAATTTGTGTAAACTGTATGAAAATAATTTGTAAAGGTTTTTTTGTGCGATTGGGGTTACGGTTGAAGCTTACTCAAAATAATTCACACCGTAAAATGGAGCCATTGTTTTTTTTCAAAATTTTGTTCCTATTGATTCATCTGGGTTATCTGTGGTTCTACGTATTAAGTTTCCATCTGTCCTTGTCCAAATTCATGTAATTTGCTAAGGCATAAGCTTATTTTAAATTTTATCATTTACACCCTGTAATAATATCATCAAACTTTTAATGTCAAAAAACAATATACATATATTGTTTTAAAATTAAATCTACACCCACCAACCCGATCCAGCAAAACAATCCTTTTTTAATTTTTTTCATTGTTTCATTTTATCTCATAAAATTTTCAACTCAAATTTTTGTTTCGTTTTGATTCCTTCGAACAAAATGGTTTTATAAAAAAAATTAAATGGAAAGCAATGCAAATTCATTCCTATCCTTTTCCATCAATTTTCTAATTCTGGGAAAAAATGTGTGTATGTATGTGAGAAAATTGATAAAAAAGAACACAAACATTAACACGACGAATTAAAAATAATGGAGATGAAAGATGCCTGAGTGTTACAGCGGTGGAATAAATTCTACCCCCAAATTGTCTTAAAAATGAATGTTGTCATATATAAACAAAAAATAAAACAGTACAACAAAATTGATTGATAGAAGGAAAAACACAA
Organism: Tipula vernalis; assembly: GCA_958295665.1. Classification (NCBI taxonomy): domain Eukaryota; kingdom Metazoa; phylum Arthropoda; class Insecta; order Diptera; family Tipulidae; genus Tipula; species Tipula vernalis. Next base: position 164,464,392 of record OY282559.1, read on the forward strand.
GGCAGGCGCGAAAAGAAAATGTTAATTTAAAGTAAATGATAAGTCGGAAAAACGATTAAATATGTTTCGTGAAAAGCGCGTGGCGAATGAAGTGGAATAATAAACTGAAAAAAACATCAATTTTTCAAGATGTTGACACATTGGTACGGGTGTAGAATAATGGGAGTTTGGTATTGTTTTAAGCCTTTTATTTCTATTTAACAGTATCACTTAACTTTTTTTTTTTTTTTTAATAAGGAAATTAAGGCATGTAGCAAAGAATTTTTTTGATTGATAGATGGTTTTTAATTATTGAAATGTGATATGGGTTGTGACAGATTATAGTATCGCGATCTATTATCATAATTTATAAATTTATTACATTTGAATAACTAGGTGGAAATTGATTTCGTTTATTTATTTTATTTTTCAAAACTCTTTTAAAATATGCGCAGAATATAAATCAGTAATTATTAGTTAACCAAATTATATAATGAAAATTCAAATCATTCTAATTTGATAAAATACAGAAACGATATAAATGTCTAAGATTAGCTATAAATTAAATTTTGTGGCGTGTATGTGAATTAAAAAAATAATCATAAAAACTAAAAAATTATATATTGGAAAATTGGATACAACATTGAGCTTTGAATTCCGCAATTCTCGTAATCTAAGCGACACTAAATTCTAATTTTGAGCTTATTTTATGAAAAATTATTCCAAAAAAAAAGTTCACGAAAAGCATATTTGTGCTTTGGAATTTTTACCGTTAAAGTTCTGATAAAGTGAGATATTCTAATCTTTTCTATTAAGCATTTAGAGTAAACTCATTAATAACATTGAACTACACATTGTCTGAATTTAAAAAGTTGTTCAAGATTCACAAGATCCTGAAACCAGACCAAATGATGAACCCGTCATTTTAAAATTTGAACACAATTTACTGTTTTAGTGTTAATAACTACTAGCTTAATTCCAATAGCCCGGATCTATGGAACCTTTGCGGTAGAATATTGGGGTCATAGATAACGTCGGCCGTTTTCATTGGGTATAACCACTAGTTGGTAGTGCGAAGCCAGAACCAGTGGTTGGTTTCATTTACGGCTCTGGTGAAAAATTCACATTTGCTTTAGTTGGCCATTGTATTGGCTAACATCTGCCCTTATTAATATTGTGAAATGTTCCATCGTTTATGACCAGCTACTCAGCTAATCTGATGATGTGCGACTGAGCAGTGTCGTAATTGTATGGGACAGCTATTAGTGTATAGTCTCACATGAACGAAAGCAGTAGTGTGAGTTTAATGATTATACTCCGCTGTGTTACCCTGGTTCGTGTTTTCACGCATTGTTACACGTGAGGAATGTTCTGAAGGTTGTGTTATGGGATGGTTATTGAGGCTGACCTGTGCTGTCGACTTAAGTTCAGCTTCTTGTTTTGCTGAGGTGGTGCAAGTATAGCTGGCTGTATGATGCCTTGAGAAGCATCCTAAGCTATTCTAGTAAACCCTGTTTCTCAAGTTTTCGTCTCTGGTTACTTGCTGGTTAAAGTTCATTATCCGCAATCAGGTTGTTTATTTGCCACCTTGGATAGTTTTAGAATATTGCAATTTAGTTTAGGTAGCTCCTTGCAAAGTGCCTATATTTCTCCGTGAACTAGTTTGACGAATTTTCTCGATCTCGTCCCTATTGCTCCTCATGTTGTTCACCGAATTACTAGGGTCTACTTCACAGCTACATCATCGGAGCAATAATTGTCATAATTATAAACTGGTTCCGGTGTTTTTTTCAAGCATGTGGACGAGGGGAACCACACGGAGAGAAATAACTACTTCCCCAGGGCATAAATCAAGCCAATTTCGCATTGAATTGGCACTAGGAACATTAGATGATAATTTAAGATTTGAATTCTTGTTTTTTATTTGATTATTGAAACATACATTCTCGCTTAACTTATCATGTTTACAGAATATCCTTCTTGATTTTTGCAAATCTTGTGCCTAATTAAAGATTCGTATTCAAACATAGAGAACTTGTTGTTCCTGAACCAATATTTTTAATCGTAAATTAAGCTCCAACATTCACAAAATAAAATCTTAGTTCTAAAAATAATCGTTCGATTTTTTTAATTATAGAATTATTTTCACAAATTGGGAATATGAACTTCTTGAGCTGAACGCATTATTCCCAAAGTTAGTCCTTAATATTCTGAAGTTAAGAACTTGGTTCTAACAAATCTCTTTCGATTTGCAGAATAAAAGAATTGTGTTCTCACATTCATCACTTTTTCTTCTTGAATTAGGAACGATTTACGAAAATTAAACTTTTTATATTCGCAAATTATGATTAATATACTTGAAACAAGCAATTGAAACTTCTGATTTGAGACCTTGAAAGGCTTAATGTGCAACAAAGAATTCCATATATTAGAACTACCATTCCCAAAACAAGCGGTAATATTCCCAAACGCCGAACTTTTTTTTTCTCAAATCGCTTTCCTATTTTCTTGATTTTTACATTACCGTTCGTGATCTGCCTATCAAAGAAATTTTCCTCGGAAAAATCAATTTAAAACAATATGTTTTGTATTTATTTATTCATAGTTTTTATTTATTTAGAAACTAAAAGCTACAACATATGTATATATACAAAGTTTAAACATTTTTTTTATAAATACCTTATCTTAAAATAGTATTTTAAGTTTAATTTATATAATTGAAAAGGCTTATGGTTAAATTCATTTATACTTTTTATAAGGACAGGAAAATCTTCAGAATCGACCACTTTCTGGAAACAATTAAAATGGGTGTCCCATATAATTTTACTTTTTTGTAAGACAAAATTTAATTTATTATTACCAATGATTAAAATATCGTTTATTTTGTATAAATGTAGATCCTTAAATAAGTAGAACCCGTTTTTGTAGTCTGTTCCTTTATAATTTACTTTATCGGTTGTAATTAAATTTTTTAAATCCCCTTCGGAATACATACTTTTCAATTCTTTGTAATAAAACTGATCGGAAATGTTTTTACGATTACGTACTCTTATAGTTTCTGAAGATAATCGATAATTTAATATCAAATATGAAAATTTAACCGCATTTTTTTTTTTGCAATAGAGTAAGACAAATTTCTTCTGCTACTCGTAGCGTTTGTATATAGTTTCATATCCCTATTTTTCGACTCAAAACGCATACAAAAAAGATGTCTTATAGGGCCCGACTGTACTACAACCTGAGTTATGAGATGGTGTTTAGGTTTAAGCTTTTCTTTAAATACATCAATATACATTGAATGATGGTTTTGAATTAATTGAGACAGATTTTTAACATCAGTATCGGAAAAAAATGGATGAAGCATAAAGTCTATTAATCTTTCTAATAAACAAACATATTTCCAAACTTTATCATCTCGTTTCACCAAATCGCCAACAAAACACGTGAAGAAATGAAGCATTGTGTAACTTTCCCTGGCAGAAAAATGTAATTTTTTGTGCTTTAAGTGATCTGGTTTTATTGCTTCACATCTATTGCGGTACTCGATTTCACCAAAACTAAAATTCCGCATTCGATAGTTAAATGTTTCTAAATCAAACGTTCGTATAACGTTTATAAAATAATCAAGGGAGTTTATCAAACCAAATTTAATTATGCCTTCAAAAGCATCATGCATAATATCTACTGAATAATTTTTAGTGACATGAAATGATGGTATTTTATTAAAACACAATCACCTAAAATGCCAGTAAGTTTATAATTATTCAGAGATAATTGATCGTTATAGGAACTAATATTTCTCATTAGATTGGCATTTTCTAACGTTGAGTTACAAGTTTCGTGTTTCGGCATTGTACAAAATCGACAGAAAAAATTATGACTAAAACTTCTTGCAAATAGAAATAAATCATTAATACCTTTGTTATCTCCAACCACTAAGCCTAATATGAAATAAATTATTTCCGGACCATTCCCGGTTTGTATGACAATTCCATTTGTTTCTAAACTAATAATGATATCAATTAATTTGTGTAAACATTTATTTGGACCATATTTTTTTAAAATTTTTGAATTTAGGAACATTGCTGTAAATATGTAATCTAATTTGGAAGTTTTGTCAGATGAAAGGGTAGGAAAGTTGTAATAAAAAGCAGATATTGCCTGTGTACCCGCGTGGCTACCTATAGCGTCATTGACTTCAAAGTCATCATAATATAAAAAATACGGAATCACTTTTTTCCCTTTGAACTCAGTTTTTCTAGATTTCCATATGTCACCCTGTACAAAGTTTTGTTTAATTGTACTATCTGAGTTCTCTAATTCATCAATATAATTTAATGTATCAAAAAGAATGTTAGGTAATTCAAAGAACTTTTTAAATTGATACTCTATGGGTAAAATGGTTGCCGTAAATTTCTGTTCATCCAGCGATGGGATACCTTTCCTCATAACTTCTCCTATTTTGTTTTCAATGTTGAATTTGGTTGGTGAATTATAAATGTTTTGATTTTTAAGTATTTTTAAAAATGTATATGCCGTGTTAATATGCACAAAAGGATTAGCACAACAATCTAGCAATTCAGAAATTTCTTGTTTTTTCGAAGGATTAATCTCTTGAACTATGATTTCTTTCACCAAATTATAAACTGAACAAATGTTATCCGAAAACCCTTTCATTACAACTTCAATCTGTTGGTTAGTAAGATTGCTTTGGCTATTTAATTGGGTTACATATAAAAGAGCTCCGTTGTACAAATTTTCTTTAATTACACTAATAGCTAAATTTTCTTCTCTTTCATTATCTAATACTAATGGTGTCTCGCGATTAACTTCTAAATGTTTCAAAACAACCACATTTTCTTTTAGCTTAACTTGGGTATGGAAAGTATTATGATGCGAAATTAAATGACGCTTAAGACTTTTAAGGTAAGAAAAATTCTGCGGACAAGATGGTTGTCCGCCTTTATAACTATCATTAGTTTTCAAAAAATGCACACATTTATAATGTAAAATCAGGATATCGACCGTAGCGAAAATATTTGAACATATAAAGCAAACATACATTTTAAATCCATATATAAATTTTACTTAATATTTACCTAAGAATTGATTATAACAATACTACAACGACAATCTTAATTTCTTTGACTCTACTTTGAACTAGGTATTTTATGACGATTTTCCTATTTGAATACTACCTAGTAGTAAAATGTATAGTATATAAAAATGTAATAAAATTATAAAATTAATTTCAGGTAAATTTAAAAAATTAATTAAAATAAAAAAAATTATTAATATAATTATGTTGTTTAGGTAAATATTTTCTTCAAGTACGGCAACAAAAAATTAAAAATAAAGATAAAATTGAAGTAAATCTAAATTAAATTTGTTGTCTGTTGTATAAAGATGACAATAGTGTCGACATTGTTGTTGAATTAGGACTGAGCATTAATTTCAAAAAAATATTCTTGTATGAACTCCCAAACTAATTTACATTGAATTTGATATTTTAGACCGAAGACGTAATGCAATTTAAAAGCTGTTGTTAGCGCGCTGATTAAATGATTGTACTTGTAAAATATATTGTCATAAACAGCGTAATATAATAAATTAGATTCGTTGTAATTCACCGCAAAAATGATGGGTTGCAACGTAATGTTGTTCTCTAAATATGTTTTATTTATACCGGCTAATTCCTCGTGAATAGAGTTAAATGATTTTATCTCTTTAATGAATGCATTTTGTCCATCTAAAATACTAAACTTCCATACCTTCTTTGTATTTTTATTTTTCGTAAAACCAGTTGGGGCTAGTAAACTATGTAGAAATTTCCAAATGGTAATGTCTTGATTAGGATCTAGGAAATAAATCATAAGATTAGTCAACAGTAAATTTTATTTGAATAAATGGTTACTTTTTGGATGATTGCAGTACTGCTCAAGTAATTTATTCAAAATTTCCAAATTTTGCTTATCCTGTTTAATCCTATTCTGAAATACAGGAATTATTTTAGCTTTGAAATCGTCCCATTTTGATAATAATAGATGGCCTTTATTTGGATGCATAAAATTGAAATCAATGTCCACCTGTAAAAATACAATTTTATTAGGAAATAAATGTAATAAATCCCCAAATTATTTTAATCTTACAAGCTGGGATCCTTTAGAATGTGTGTATCTAGGCCAAGCAATTAGAATCGTTCCGATATTACGTCCAGCCTGTTCTATTTGCTCTTGACGCAGTTGGTACGTTGCTTTCCACCAGGGAATAATTTCCTCCCACTCTTCCGAGTACACTTGTAACCAGACCTGTGTTGGATCGTCTGTATTAAGGGGTACCGAAGATTGTGATTGCGGTGAATCTTCAAAGTTTGCGTGCTTTCGTTTGGTGCTGGAATTCTTTTCCCTTGGAAATAGATTTACTTTTCTTAGTCGACTCGCTGTATTTTTATATGCACTAAACAATCGACCGGCGTTGTGTGTCCCGTTTACAGAGAAGTAGGTTTCCTAAAACAAATGATTTTAGTTTAGCTTTAAATAGGAATTATTGATTGCAATACCGAATTTTGTAAATCCGAAACTTCGATTTTACAAATTGAAAATCGGGATTAATAAGCCTGAAAATCCGGAATTCCGTTTTTTTATTTATTTAATCAATCACCACAACTTGAATAAATAAATTATCGGAATTCCGAATTTGCAGGCTTATAAATCCCAATTTTCAAATTTGTGAAATCGCTTGAAATTCCGGATTAACAAAATTCTGGGATGCAATCACTAATAAGAATGAATTTGTTTGTTATTACTTTTCGTTCGTTCTGAAATGTTGTATAAATATCGTCAGAAATCTTCTTGAAGTTCGATTGATGCATAAATTGCTTTGAATCTGCAAAGTGTTGAACAATATCGCTTATAAGCTTGTTGCGCATTAGCATAGGCAGACAATTATTGTTGTTAATGTAAGCATTCCACATGAGTTTCCCAGTATTTGATTGTAGTAGGTAACTATTTAAGTCCTATAAACAATGGAAATGAAAGAATAAAAAATTAACTACAAGGTAAAAATAACAACATATGATACTTACAAACGACTGTTTCACTGGTTCCGGAAAATTAGGTGGAACCGGTGATGATGAGCAACTTGGAGAAAATTGGTTTGTCGCAAACAAAGTAGATGATGATGATGGTCTCGGATTTTGAAAATCGTTAGCAAATTTTGTCATCCAATCCCTAAGGTCGTCTAAAGAATGTAATTTTGGTTCGATATTCTGAAATATACAGTAAAAACCATCAGACAAAACAAACATTACAATGTACAGTGCCATACGAACTTGAGACCGTCGCCTGTTCTTCAAGTTTTCTCTGTACTGTACCTTGTAACCAAGGTTTGAAAGCGGTGGAACGGGAAACATGCACGCTAGGTCAGTTTCCGTTAAAATTTTAAATGTATGTATGTCCAAAGACATATCTATAAAAAAACAAATATTTGTAACGTAATCAGAAAATTTATAATATAAGAAGCCCACGCAATTAAAAATTGATGATTTACTACAAAAAGTGAACTGAAATAAATCTTACGTTTTGATCGTTCAAATACATGGTGGCGGAAAATCGATTGCTGATTTCGTTTTACTAAACAAATAATACTAATAATTACAAGTAATAATATTAAATCTTAAACAAATATTTTAGCAATATACATAGGTATGAAAAATCAATCCTTTAGAGCGCCTGCTGCAAAACTTTTCGATAAATTTCGATCGATGGGCCATTTCTCTAACTGATCAAATTTTCTTTGATGGATGTTAAATTTGTAACCTATTCAAAAATTTTCTTTTAGGTAGGCCAGAGAAAAAATGCCGAGTAGAAAAATCATGTGACGTAAACTGTCATCGAGGCCGATTTAGTTCTACCTAAAAGAAAAAGTGTACTCATTTGATAACTTACAAACATTAGCAACTCTCAAACAGATAAACATAAGAGAGGGTAATCATATACTGTTTGATATAGCTGATAGCTTACTTAAAAGAGGATGAATTTGCGAGGCCGGGGTAGATTTTAAGGACTTCTTATTTCTCTTGTTATATAAAAAACCAGTATTCTTTGTTCAGTAAAAGAAAACCAGTAACCGAATTTTGCGCTTAAACAAAAATGTAGCAGATAATGAAACAAACGTTTATACTTACTAATACACGTCGAAGCCATATTACTAAAATTCCAACTTTTAACTAAATCAATCATTTGGCATTGGCTGTCCGAATAAACCGATTCGTCCATTTGTTAAGTTTTTCTTCAATTTTTATTTTTTTAGATAAGGTTTACACTAGAATTAACGAAGAGCAGCTTTTCACGAGTCTTTAAATATTGATAACTTCAAATATATCTGCGCTTGTTAATTTGTAAATAGTTAAAGTTTTTTCACTTTGAATTACCAACTTTAGAATTGAAATATTTTTTACGCAAATGCGTGCAATAAAAAATATGGCGGAGCGCACTTTTCAATTATTAAAAAATTTATAAATTTCTTAAATATTAAAGCCACACTTAAATGCGATCATCATTTCATTTACCGAATTGCTTATTTTAAATGTTTTATGAAACCGTGAAGCACCCCGTATTCCAAAAAGTTTTTGAATGACGAAAGTGAAGTTTTTTTAAAAATGTTTACTAAATTTTTAAACTGTCTATGTATTAGTAAAAATCAACTCCTGCGTTAAACGGAAAATGAACTTTATAAATGTTAATTCATTTAAAAAATTTACTAAGTATAATTAATTATTTTAGCTCAACAAAAATTTAAAATAATTTAATCAATAACTAGCAAACTGATTTGTTTGCCAAATTGTTACGCGAATCTAGTATGAAATGGTTAATATTTCTTTTCGAAACAATTAGCAAATAAAAAACGATCTGCAAATTAAATACATTAATTACAAAAATAAAGATAATAAAAGAAGTAACAAACATAAAAGTGAAATTACAAGCTTAATATTTATTATGAGCAATTAAAAAAAAAGAAAAATATTTATCATAATTCATTACTAACAAATATCTAGAGTTCGCCTCCCCTTTGCGGATCGTCAGGGGCTTACAACACCATTTGGTACCATATCGTTCTGAACAGAAATTGGTTAAAAAAAAAATTCTGTGAATCTAATCCTAGAGATTTTGCCAATTGGCCACATACATCATGAAGTAACTAGAAGCTATCCAAATAACAAAAAATACCTCCCCTATTTTTGCGGATCGTCAGGGGCTTACAAAACCGTTTGGTACCATATCGTTCTGAACAAAAATTGGTTAAACAAAAAATTCTGTGAATCTAATCCTAGGGATTTGGCCAATTGGCCACATACATCTTGAAGTAACTAGAAGCTATTCAAATAACAAAAAATACCTCCCCTATTTTTGCGGATCGTCGTCAGGGGCTTACAACACCATTTGGTACCATATCGTTCTGAACAAAAATTTATTAAACAAAAAATTCTGTGAATCTAATCCTAGAACTTTTGCCAATTGGCCATATACATCATGAAGTAACTAGAAGCTATCCAAATAACAAAAAATACCTCCCCTATTTTTGCGGATCGTCAGGGGCTTACAACTCCATTTGGTACCATATCGTTCTGAACAAAAATTGGTTAAACAAAAAATTCTGTGAATCTAATTCTAGAGATTTTACCAATTGGCCACATACATCATGAAGTAACTAGAAGCTATCCCAATAACAAAAAATACCTTCCCTATTTTTGCGGATCGTCAGCGGCTTACAACTCCATTTGGTACCATATCGTTCTGAACAAAAATTGATTAAACAAAAAATTCTGTGAATCTAATCCTGGAAATTTTGCCAATTGGCCACATACATCATGAAGTAACTAGAAGCTATCCAAATAACAAAAAATACCTCCCCTATTTTTACGGATCGTCAGGGGCTTACAACTCCATTTGGTACCATATCGTTCTGAACAAAAATTGGTTAAACAAAAAATTCTGTGAATCTAATCCTAGAGATTTGGCCAATTGGCCACATACATCAAGAAGTAACTAGAAGCTATTCCAATAACAAAAAATACCTCCCCTATTTTTGCGGATCGTCAGCTACTTACAACTCCATTTGGTACCATATCGTTCTGAACAAAAATTGATTAAACAAAAAATTCTGTGAATCTAATCCTAGAGATTTTGCCAATTGGCCACATACATCATGAAGTAACTAGAAGCTATTCCAATAACAAAAAATACCTCCCCTATTTTTGCGGATCGTCAGGGGCTTACAACTCCATTTGGTACCATATCGTTCTGAACAAAAATTGATTAAACAAAAAATTCTGTGAATCCAATCCTAGAGATTTTGCCAATTGGCCACATACATCATGAAGTAACTAGAAGCTATTCCAATAACAAAAAATACCTCCCTTATTTTTGCGGATCGTCAGGGGCTTACAACACCATTTGGTACCATATCGTTCTGAACAAAAATTGATTAAACAAAAAATTCTGTGAATCCATTCCTGGAGATTTTGCCAATGGGCCACATACATCATGAAGTAACTAGAAGCTATCCAAATAACAAAAAATACCTCCCCTATTTTTGCGGATCGTCAGGGGCTTACAAAAACCGTTTGGTACCATATCGTTCTGAACAAAAAGTGATTAAACAAAAAATTCTGTGAATCTAATCCTAGAGATTTTGCCAATTGGCCACATACATCATGAAGTAACTAGAAGCTATCCCAATAACAAAAAATACCTCCCCTATTTCTGCGGATCGTCAGCGGCTTACAACTCCATTTGGTACCATATCGTTCTGAACAAAAATTGGTTAAACAAAAAATTCTGTGAATCCAATTCTAGAGATTTTGCCAATTGGCGACAGACAATATGAAGTAACTAGAAGCTATTCCAATAACAAAAAATACCTCCCTTATTTTTGCGGATCGTCAGGGGCTTACAACACCATTTGGTACCATATCGTTCTGAACAAAAATTGGTTAAACAAAAAATTCTGTGAATCTAATCCTAGAACTTTTGCCAATTGGCCATATACATCATGAAGTAACTAGAAGCTATCCAAATAACAAAAAATACCTCCCCTATTTTTGCGGATCGTCAGGGGCTTACAACTCCATTTGGTACCATATCGTTCTGAACAAAAATTGGTTAAACAAAAAATTCTGTGAATCTAATTCTAGAGATTTTACCAATTGGCCACATACATCATGAAGTAACTAGAAGCTATCCCAATAACAAAAAATACCTCCCCTATTTTTGCGGATCGTCAGCGGCTTACAACTCCATTTGGTACCATATCGTTCTGAACAAAAATTGATTAAACAAAAAATTCTGTGAATCTAATCCTGGAAATTTTGCCAATTGGCCACATACATCATGAAGTAACTAGAAGCTATCCAAATAACAAAAAATACCTCCCCTATTTTTGCGGATCGTCAGGGGCTTACAACTCCATTTGGTACCATATCGTTCTGAACAAAAATTGGTTAAACAAAAAATTCTGTGAATCTAATCCTAGAGATTTTGCCAATTGGCCACATACATCATGAAGTAACTAGAAGCTATTCCAATAACAAAAAATACCTCCCCTATTTTTGCGGATCGTCAGGGGCTTACAACTCCATTTGGTACCATATCGTTCTGAACAAAAATTGATTAAACAAAAAATTCTGTGAATCCAATCCTAGAGATTTTGCCAATTGGCCACATACATCATGAAGTAACTAGAAGCTATCCCAATAACAAAAAATACCTCCCCTATTTTTGCGGATCGTCAGGGGCTTACAACACCATTTGGTACCATATCGTTCTGAACAAAAATTGATTAAACAAAAAATTCTGTGAATCCATTCCTGGAGATTTTGCCAATGGGCCACATACATCATGAAGTAACTAGAAGCTATCCAAATAACAAAAAATACCTCCCTTATTTTTGCGGATCGTCAGGGGCTTACAACACCATTTGGTACCATATCGTTCTGAACAAAAATTGATTAAACAAAAAATTCTGTGAATCCATTCCTGGAGATTTTGCCAATGGGCCACATACATCATGAAGTAACTAGAAGCTATCCAAATAACAAAAAATACCTCCCCTATTTTTGCGGATCGTCAGGGGCTTACAAAAACCGTTTGGTACCATATCGTTCTGAACAAAAAGTGATTAAACAAAAAATTCTGTGAATCTAATCCTAGAGATTTTGCCAATTGGCCACATACATCATGAAGTAACTAGAAGCTATCCCAATAACAAAAAATACCTCCCCTATTTTTGCGGATCGTCAGCGGCTTACAACTCCATTTGGTACCATATCGTTCTGAACAAAAATTGGTTAAACAAAAAATTCTGTGAATCCAATTCTAGAGATTTTGCCAATTGGCGACAGACAATATGAAGTAACTAGAAGCTATTCCAATAACAAAAAATACCTCCCCTATTTTTGCGGATCGCCAGCGGCTTACAACTCCATTTGGTACCATATCGTTCTGAACAAAAATTGATTAAACAAAAAATTCTGTGAATCTAATCCTAGAGATTTTGCCAATTGACCACATACATCATGAAGTAACTAGAAGCTATCCAAATAACAAAAAATACCTCCCCTAATTTTGCGGATCGTCAGGGGCTAATAACTAAATACGGAGATGCTACAGTTCCCATTATGGAACTAATCTGCTCTAAACATGACGTAGAAACTATTAGCATGTTTTTCTGGATTTTAAGCAACTTTATTTCTAAATATAAACGGAAGATTCATATTATTAAAGTTTTTGTTACGGATTGGTCTTTGGTACTTTTGAAATCTATTCTTTTCCGAATAAATGGAATACGAACGACGATAAGTTAAGTTTTGATCCAGAAAAAGAATCTGAAGCTAAAGAGGATGGAAAGGAAACTTCCGTTTTATTTGAAGACACAGATAGCAGTATTTATGAAGCGTCGCCATTCTATAAACGATATTTAAAGATATTAAATGCTACCTTAGAGGACCTATTGTTCTCTTATGAGTCTGTGAAAGACAATAATGAATTGTTTTGCCACAAATACCACAAAATGTATTTTGTACAAAAAAATATATGTCCTTTTTACCATTATGGGCAAGGATTTTTTTAAAAAAATGTAAATGTACACATAGGGTTTCCAATTCATTGGTTGAGAGTTACTTCGGGCTAATCAAACATAGGTTAGTTTCCCATAGAAACTTGAAATTGTGGAGATTTTTAGACGAAATTAAAGAGATTAATTCATTAATGATTAAATCCTGTAGACTAACGGCTCTACCTAATAATAATAAACGCAATCACCTAAAAATATCCAAAAACAATCTGGATAGTCCAAATAACACTGAAGTATGGCGTAAAAAGCAAATTAGTAAAAGATGTCCTAAATATTCTGGTAAAGATTCATTTCAAAAATTTTTAAATTCACTCAAACAGACATTAACACTCAAACAGACATCGAATGGAAGGACAATAAAAAGAAATCATTTGGAAAAATGACAAAACTTGGATTCAATTTAAAAATTTTGAAATTTTCATTTCACGACAATTGGGATACGGCTATCACTAACACTTGCTACAGCTCATTGTCAAATAGGGAGTTTTTGAGTTCGGAAGTTGTGTATGCTTCAATAAGTTTAAAACTGAATGGAAAAGCTTTATGTTTAGACCCTTACCAAATGCTCAAAATGGGGCATAACAAAAACTACAAAGCACGTAAGCACGTAAGCAACCAGAGTTCGAACTTTGCCGTAACAAGAGCCTGTTAATTTTACCAAGCTGTGAAAATAGTCACTGGAATATTTGCGTCATAGATTTGTCTAATAAAACGAGATTAGCTTATGACCCATTAAATCCAGAAACAATTCAAAAAGAATTATTGGATAAAGGAAAAAATGTTGCTCTGGAGTTAGATACATTTAATCAAAGGCCGTTTACAAAGCTTCAGTCAGCGCATTGTAGATATTTACCGCAACAACGTAATGGTTTTAATTGTGGGGTATTAATTATATACGCAATTGGTTTTTGTTTGTTGATATTCCAATGGTAAAATATTTTGTATATTTCCACTTAAATAGAATTTGTATGGCGTTCTATTTAATTTAATTTTAATTGTCGATCCACAACTTTAAAACACCGAATTTTTATTTAATAAAATACCCTTGGCACAAAGGATTATTAAACACTTGTTTTCTTGTCTAAATTCTCTTTTACAATGACAATTTTATTTTTACAATTTTATTTTTTACAATTTGGTTTCTTAAATGTTAAATAGTTGCCACCACTGCGTAACGATTATAACGAGTACCATAAATTAATTTTTTTTTATTACTGACATCTACATTACACTAGCAAACAACTCTGACAGTGGTAAATTACGATTAATTAACATAATTTGTCAGCACGGTGTAAACTTGTTATTACATTAACTGGTTTTGGTTACAATTATAATTTGACAATTGACATAATAATTTGTAATATTAAATTTAATAATTTTAGATTTGTTGGCATGAATTCTAATAAAACTGTTGCCTCTACGTATTCATACTGGTTACAATATTTTTCCAATAGCTAAATAATTACGGGTAAGCATTTGCAATTTTATTATCATGAGATTTTGAGTTTAATTTTAATAATTTAATTTTTAATTTTAGATACTCCAAACAGTTTTATATTTAATAATAATGTAATAGAAAATATTCACTCTGCAAACGAATCAATATGTAAAGAAGCTCTCCACGATTACAGGAACATTTAAAAGATGTTTTAATTCAAAATACGGATTCAATGTCTGGTTATTGCTTACTATGCTACGATCATTTTGAAAACAAACCATTCAGCTTCGAATGCATCTCCTGTCATCGGAAAGTGCATGATACATGTATGATACACATTCAAGTTGTTAAACAACTTTGCATGTTTTGTTCCATATAATTTTTTTATATTTACGTTTTGATTTATATTATGAATACATTATGAAGTCTTATTTTTATTTGATAAAACCAACAAAAAAAAAAAAACAAAGAAAACCCCTTCATGATTACGGCCTTGACGTGGCGAAGAGGCTTAACGATATTTAAAAAATTAATCCAGAATAAATGTTTCTAGTATCAAACAAACGTGATCACATAATCATCAAAAATAATAAAATCGAATATACGTGCTATGTACAGATGTACTTAATAAATTGCTAATGGTGGGTCGACACACTCAAATAGTTTCCACAGTATTTTTGGTTCATGGAAATTTGTGCAGAAAACTTGCTTTTCTGTACGTTCAATTCAATTGCTTCAATTCAATTTCTCCATTAAGTTAATGTCACTTGAGGAAGGGCAATAACGTTTAACTGATTTATTAGGATATTACCTGCCTTTTAATTTGCTTTCGTATTTATAAAATTTTGCTCATGCCAAGTTTAAACCCGAAATTTGCGCAAATTATTTTGAGAGATTTTGTTAGACGAATGGGGTTAAACTGATGAAATTTGAAAAGATTTTTAGGTGAAGAGCTATTTAGGACAAGGAACTTGTTGTTTCTCCACAGATTGTAATAAAATTCAATAAAGAAATAAACGATGGAATTGATTTCCTTTGACATTTTGAATGAATTTTTTAAAAATGTTTTAGAACCCTAAAAATAAAACTTGACATAGCTATGCCCATGTCCACTGATTTTTTTATTTAACCAATTATGGTTGGGAACGGTATGGCATAAAACAAAGTAAGCCCCGACTATCCACAAAAGTAAGAGAGATATTTTTTGATACTGGGATAACAGTTTAACCAATTTTTGTTTAGAACGATATGGTACCAAATGGAAGGGGCTTACAACCTGACGATCCATAAAAATAGTAGATGTATGTTTTGATATTGAGATAGCTTCTAGTTAGTGGAAGTATTTTTTGATATTGGGGTAGCTTCTAGTTACTTTATTATGTAAGTGGCCAATTGGCAAAATCTCTAGGATTAGCTCCACATAATTTTTTGTTTAACCAATTTTTGGTTAGAATGATATGGTACCAAATGAACTTGTGAGCCCCTAACGATCCGCAAAAATAAGGGAGGTATTTTTTGTTATGGAATAGCTTCTGTTTATGACACTTTATGTATTGCGACATGTAAAACTCCTTAAATATGCTCTTGAGATAATAATTTTCGTCTTACACAGGTAAGTTCACTAATACATCTACATTAAAAAATGTTTTGTAAATTCTTTATTAAAATTTTCTCGTTGCCCAACCGCAACGTGAAGTTTTTGCGAAATGTTCTGCTAAAAATTTTAGTACGAAAATAAGTAAGTACTTCCCGGACATATTGAATGTAATTTTTTTGTGAAAATTGTAATTTTCAGAAATAATTAAAACAGTTATATAGTTTTTTTTAATAAACAGGGAGGCACTTAAATTTCACTATGAAACATCATCTTTTTTTTCTGTTTTTATTGTAACACGTTTTTGTTAATTGACCACCTCTTAATATGCTACATTGATGTATGCGCCCCAAAAAATCGGACAACACGATTTTTTTTATTTGACTAGACCTGTTAAATTGCACTTTTTATATAAAACTGCATAAAAGTTGAATTATTAACACTTTTCTTATTTTATTTGTATCCCAAAAAAATGTACGGCGGATCGTTTTTTATTTAAATTATCGCTCCCCATTTAAATTAATTTCACTTTTAATATTTACACTTTGCACATTTAAACCTTTGTATTGAAATATTACACGTACACACGTTTAATTTCAGTAAACTTAAAAATTAATTTTACAGAAATTACACACTTGATGCGGGATAATTTTGCGGAGTAAAATTAAAACACTATTCACGAATGTCCTTCTCAAAAAAACAAAACGGAAATAACGAAGAACTCTAACCTCGTTTAATTGCCGATGTCAAATATGCTCATTCCAAAAACGTGTTTGAACGTGATTTTCTTTATGAGATAAGTTTAATGGTTATAATTTTGAGAAATAATTGATACTTATCTGTACGGATTATTTTTAATTAACCGCACAGTACTTAATTTCCATTTAATTAATAACAATTCACGATGTTTTTCCTCAAAAAATCAAAACTGAAGTAGCTAAAACAAACTGCAAACGACAAAACGGTATCATCTTGTTAATATTCAAGATTTGAGAAGAAAGAGATATGTATATTCAGGAATTAATATATTTGAAGTATGATTTTAGAGGCATGTATTTAGAAAAAACAGATAGATCGAATTTAACTTTGATAAAATAAACTGCATTGAACTGCAACTGAATTTTATTCACTGAACAAATAATAAAATATTTTAACATATACCACAACAACAAAATGTTTTAAAAATATTTTGAACTATTAACTGTAATGAGTATAAATAGAAATATATTTATCAAAAAACATTAAAATTTAACTATTTTAAATAATTTCTTATAAAAAGTATAACCCGTTTCGTAATTTTTATTTTGCAACTTTTTTGATAAAAATGGATTAGCTATGAATCCAAATTCGCAAATTGAACTCTTTCCTGTTATTAAACAAAAACAAAAATCGTTACAATTTGAATTTTTTATGGTATTTTACAATAATTTTGCCGTTATTCTATTGAGTTTTTAATTTGATATGATTATTAATGTTTTAAATTATTGCTTAATTTAATTGGTATAGGTTATTATCCGCTTTAAAAATCGTGGAGCTATTTAAATATTTAATCAAATTATATAGATTTGAACAAAAAATTATACTTTTTAATTTAAAACTACTAGGCTTTTTGCTAAACTTCAAAAGTAACCATCTTTTTTATCATTTAATTTTATTTTGGTAAACTACCAAATCAATAGTGATTATATTTGTATTTAATAATTTGAAATACATTTATAGTTGAAAACATATTCTACTTTGGAGCTGCATCAACCAGGAAAAATAATGAACTGGGATAATTTATAAACTCGGTACAAAAAAAATTAAACTCGACATAGTAGAAAATGATCGAGTTTAGTTTTTTTTTGCACTGAGTTTAGTTTGTTTTGGTCATTTTGGAAAAGTTGATATATAAATAGCTGAAACACAAAATGTGCACCTAATCAAATTTTTAATTCATCGCCCTTTTTATTCAAAAATAATGCGTTACAATTGATCTTGTGAATTGTAACGGTAGTTTCTTTTTTGTCTTGTTTTGGTCGCTTATTTTAATATTAACTTATACTCTTTTTGCTTTACATTCATACCTAGGTGTCAATGACAACAGTTTCAGTTTTGAATTTTTATTTAGCCGAGCAAATAAAAATGTTTCTGCTGGCTGCAGCCTAATGCTAATGCAATAAAAAAAAAATTTATTTTATAACATATATTTACTAGATTTTTCGTCAAAAATTACAAGTATTAATTGCCTACGATATTTATTATTATTATTAATTTATTTGTAATTTATCCCAGAACATGTTATTCTTCAATTATGATGCTTGTATACAATTTTAGAATGCGTGAGCTTATTTAATGTAAATAATAAGCGTGAACCAATCCGGAATTGTAATAACTTTATAGACTGCGTGAACAAATTTTAATTCTAGAATTAAATTATCAAATTAAGAAATTGTGTTATAAAAATATAATAAAAGGGATTAAATCAGGATTTTTTGATATGATTTAAAACTTAAATAATTATCTTGATTTGGGAACTTAATTCTTATTAATGATAAAAACAGGTGTTCTCTATTTATTAACTACGTACTAAAATCGAATTATTTAAGTGAACTTTGAGAATCTTCTAACTGAATCAAACCCTAAGTTCTTAAAGAAGGATTTTCTTAAAACAGGAACCTATTGTTCTTAAATATAGAACATTATTTTTTTCCGTGCATAGTGAGGTTTTCCAAAACATCCGTCGAAGGAAGTGGTTGGTATTGGATCGAACTTTGAATTATGGGTGTTTGCTAACCATACTAGAGGGCAATAATCAGTAATTATTCGAAATTTATTTCCAAATAGATATGGTAGAAATTTTTGACCCCCATACTATGGCTAACAACTAATTTTCTATTCTTGGGAAGTTTCTTTAGCATAATTTAGGCACCGACTCGCGCATGCGATAGGCAGATCGCCTGCATTGGTATTCTGTGATAAAATAGCCCCAATTGCATAATCGATGGCATCGGCAGTCACGTTAAAGGGCTATGAAAAATCCTGATAAATAAGTATTGGTTCAGAAATTGGGTTTTTATTTTAGTTTGTTGAATGTATCGTCACATTTAGCGTCCCACACGAAGTTTGAATATTTGCGGAAAGGTAGGTAAGTGGTTCATATATCTGGGAAAAGTTGTCTCTAAAAATGATTTAATTTCCTTCTGATTCCTTGAAATTGGAAATTTTTTTACAAAATCAATTTTGGAGGGATCTAGTTTTACACCAGAACTCGTTACTACATGTCCAAGATAGCAAAGTTCCTTTCTTAAAAAGTTACATTTAGAAGGTTGGAGCTTTTAGTTAAATTTTCATAGATAATTCAAAACATCAACCAGTTTTCGATTGTGATCATCCAGATCACATCCATAAACTATTCCACTATTCCATTTAAACCAGATAACACTCGATTTATAAGATGCTGGAATGTCGCTGCTGCCCCTTTTAAGCCAAACGGCATCCTACAAAATTGAAAATGCCCAGATAGAGTGCTATATGGTGTTTTGATTTTATCATCTGGATGCACAGCAACTCGGTGATACCCGTTGCCCAGATCTAAAGTAAAAAACTACGATGACTTTCACAGTTCATCGAGTATTTCTGGAATATTTAATGATATTTCACGTAGAGACGTGTTAGTGGGGGGGCGAGTAGCAGGGACAGCAGAGACGCAACGATTTCAACAACAACGTCAAGCAACACTACCTACAGTTAGTACAAATTTGTGTGACCGCATGGGAACATGATGATGGAACGAAATCTCGCCCCCCTCTCACAACCGCCGATGGAAAAAATTGTGGAGGGGAATAATAATAGTTGTTTACAGCTTTTCAGAAAAAGAGTTTGCGGTACCAGGAAATTTGTGTTGTCATTGTGTCTTCTCTTAGTTGGAGCAGTAGATGAACTTTAAAAATTGTATTGTCTTGTGCTAAATAAATTACTAAAAAATATATTACTAACAAATTTACTAACTTTCAACTACTTAGGTGTCTGGAACCGGGTTGAGTGAGTCTTTGTTGCTAACATTTCTCTTTCCCATCCCTCGATCTTGTTATATGTAAAAAGGTGTACGACGGCGGCCTGGCAGGGGCGAATATCACAACTATTAGACTTATGTAGTTATCGATGTGGCGCCTTTCTTTACGAGGTTTGTTTGGCTTCATGAGAGAAGAATGGTGTCGTGTTGTGTAACATGGGTATAGTGGTGTGGTATTCGCATTTATAATACGGGAGACTTGCTTAATGCTTGATCGTACATCGAAATCAATCAATCAATCAATTTCACGTAGAGAGACGTGTTAGTAATGAAAAGTTTATCGTTCTGTAAATCAAATACATCATTGAAATCTTGGCAAATTGTTATTATTGACTTTTGCTCTTGGTTGTTAGGATGTCTCAGTTTTATTTCCTTTCTCAGAAGATCTAATCGATTTTTGATTTCATCATCTCAACTTTGAAGGTTAAAAATAATATAATCCGAAATAGGATACAATGATAAGGTAAGATTGTCTAAAAATACCACTAAAGAAACAAACAGGAATGGTGTCATTTTTGAAATTTACGGCAGAATTGGCAATGAAAACACCAGAATTGATTTGTTCGGATAAAATGAAGAATCTTTGTCAAAATTAGTAGTTTACGAATTGTATTATTTTTTTGGCACGTTCGGGTAAAATTGTCTTATCGCAACGAATGGTTTGAACTTTTAAAATCGACTGAATCGGAATTTGGAATTTTAATTTCATGTGTTTTTTTGGAAAAATATATGTTACACTGATACCTTGTTACGATTTGTTCGAAATCATCAAAACGCTAGGCGACAAAAAAAAAAAAAAATGAAACATTTTGTGAAATCATAATAAACAAAATTCAGCGCGATATGAAGTTGACAATAATTTTGTTTTGTAACTATGGGCAACTTGAGTCGATAAATTATAGGGGTCATCGTGAACAGTGGTTGCGAAAGTCGGACGCATTTGTGATAAATGCGATAAATAAAACAAATTGATGACTTTTAATTGGGAGGACAATCTATTCTTACGCCAACACAAAAATAAATTTCCAATAAAGCAAAATTAAGTGATACTAATAAAAAAAAAAATCAAGATTACGATTGGCGTAGCTGTAATTATTATATGAATACATATTGGGAAAATATTTAAATAGTCCTATAACACAATCAAAACCATAGGGTTATTGTACAGATGACATTTAAATTTTTTTATTTTTTATTATTACTTTGCTGATTGTTCGTGTTTACATTTGTAAGTGGGTGATTCGTCAGCAGATCCGGTAATATATACCGACACAAATAAGAAACACCTAATCAAAATACCTGATCACATGAGACGTCAGAACATTATTTATCTGATCATCAGCGAAAACGATTATTTTCCAACCAGTACCGATAATTCATTGACAGCTGCAGTGAGTCAAGGGCGTATATACAGTAGACGGATTTGGATTAACGGATTAACTTTAATCAAATCAATGTAAAGTAATTTGTGTTGTTATGTTTTATGTTGTGGTTATGTTGTATAACCAAACAAAATTCCTGTTAAATTTTTTTTCTTATACATATACATAGTAGCAAACTCGATGTTAGTTTTTATATATGTATATTTATGGTTCATTAACGATCTGTGAACGCAGACAATTAATTTTTTTTTGTTTCTTCTAAATAGTGCTACAGGGGACGCAGAGCCTTTTCAACTACTTCGGATTATCATCAAAGTGATCAAAGTGTCCAGCAGTTACGAATGAGATATATACATGGTCTGTTGTGTGAACAGATTACAATGCACATGATTAGATTTGATAATTAAATTGAAGTCGAGTAATTTAAGTCTGCTTACGCGTGGTCGCAAGGTTGCGACGTAACAACCTTTCTAAAATATGGTTCCCAATTATACCAGAACAAGGAATTGGAAAATTATTTGGTATAATCTGGAATTCAGGCGAAACGGTAATATTGATTGGAAGAAAAATTTGGGATTTACATAACGCTAAAGTTTCGATACTTTCTATAGTGATACCACGAATTTTACACTTTTCGATTTATATGACAATCTTTATGTATGTCAGCTGGCTTTATGACACTTATATCGGCTCCCGTATCGATTAAAATATAAGGTTCAGGACCATCTAATGTTTTATAAATTTAGTTTCTACGCCCAAGTCATTAAAATTAATAATTTGGTATGCTATTTCATTCAATGCGGTTTTTCGGATATGTCATTTAAATTTGGAGAAAATGAATTTTCAGTTAACTTTTCTATTGATGACGTTTTTCTTAAATTCGAATGCAGCTTTACATTTCTTCCGCTCCAACCACTACATCCTTTGAATTCGGTTCGAGAAGCTTCGAGTTTTCGCTTGTTATAAATGCTTTTCCTACATTAATTGCATATTACACCAACCGGCCGTACAGTTAAAGGATACTTTTACAAATAATCGGAAACAAGAAAAAATTAAAAGTGGAAAAGTGTGGAAAATGCTGAACTTATCGCACAAGTTAAGCAAACGGGGAACTGATTTCGTACGAAACAGAAATGTGTCGTCAGACTATTAACTTTATAGAAAGGCATTCTTAGTTTAAAATTGTGGATTTCCCCGACAAATAGCCTACTTAATGCTTCACAGAGTAGACTAATATTGTATCACTGCTTAGTCTCTGACTTGTAAGCCTTTTTAATTTATATAATTTTAATATGTTCCGAAGATTGTAAGATAATTCAATCCAGTTTCGAACTGATGAGCTTATGATTATGAAAAAATCAAACTTCTCATCAGGACGCGGCGACTGGACTGATTATATATATGACCACAATTTACATTCTATATAAACAGAATGTACTGTGCGTTATGTACTAGCGAATCATACTAATACAGATAAATTCTCTTACAATTTTTTCTTCTTCACGACATTCACACAGCTCTATTTCTGTGTAAGCTAATTTTACTTTTTTTATTTTTTAATAGTTTTGAATGGCCACTTGTAAGCCACTGGAATATATGTAAAATTGTAGTTTGATTCGTCAGCTCTGATTTTAGCTGTACAGTATTTTCTAAGTTTTGGCGCCATTCTTGCATTTCAAACTATATACATATCTATATTTGAGTAGTAACTTTATCGACTATTGTTCACCTAGCATATGTTTATTTAGGTAAGCAAGCACTTCTTAAAATTCAACAATTGAGAATTGTTTTCTTATTTTTATGATCCCTATAATCTTATCATTCAGATTCAGATCTCAAGGAGATTATTTCAATTATTTCAACAGGTACCGTAGTATTTGACTTATAATTCCAATTTTGTGGTTGGCACAGTGTAGTACTAAGACATGCTCGTTTGATTTATTATTAAATTTTTTATGTTCAGATTAAATAACGCCGGCGTATTTATTATTTCTTGCTGCAACCCATTTCCAATCCGAACCAGGTGATTTGATGCATCCTCACCATCATTGACCATGAATCTACGCCCAAACAGCATATGTTTGTTAGAATCAACAGAATGTTCATATTTTATTTTGTGCAATTTAAAAAGTAGCCCGTCTAGCCAAACTGACCCATACGCTTTTTCCATATGAAACAGCGCCTGTGCTTATGTTTTTATTGATATTATTATTGATAACTGAAGTTAATTTTGCTAAGGCGTATTATCGTGTTATCAAGGTGCTTTTGAATTTTAATATTATTGATTATTTCGTACACCTTTCTAATATTCAACGGTATGCTGATTGGCCTATAGGTTTGCGCGTTAGTTGATTCTTTATTTTTTTAAATATTGTAAATATACTTGCTAAGGACCGATTATTTAGTAGATAATTATGTATTGTGCACAACTCTGCAATGATTTCATCTAGGACTGATTATACATTTCTATACGATTCTCTTGGATTTTCCTTCTTAGTTCTCGATTGCTTTTAGGTATTCAGGGCAACAATCCTATGATGCCGGGGGTCCGCTTTCATTTCAGTTAACACAGGATATTGGGGTACTTACACATCGATATTCTAATTTACAATTCGCTGCTGCTTGAACCGCATTTGACAATTTTTCCATTGCAAAATTTTATTTTTTCAGCGGTTCCAAGTAAGTCTTTGGTAATGCTACTTGATTGTTTGTTGGTTGTTTATCTATGTGTTTTACCGCGTTTCCTTCGGGATTAAATATTTTTCACGCTGGTCGTATTTTCACCATTATTTGCTCTCCTTATATTCTTTATCGGGACGGCATTTATTTCTTTAAACCACTTTTTTTACTGCTTCAAATGTATTTCACTCGGCCGCTCCTAATCTTCTAGCTCTTCTTCCATTTGTGCTGATTCTTCAAAGCTGTTTTTTTGAGATAATATTTTCCGATAGTTGTTATTAATTGATGTTGATGGCAAATTATTCCCAGTGTCGCCTATTTCAGATAAATCATCATTACATTTTGCCATTTCTGTTTGGTGATCTTCCGAGCCGATGATGTATGCGTACCGATTCTTGTTTATATTACATTCCAAGAGATCGTGATTTTTCAATATTTGTTCTGATTTCCTTCGTTAATTTTTCTTTTAGATTTTTGTTGTCTACTTGTAATCTTTCTTTATTCAGTAAAATAAATTGTAGTTAGAAGGTTCAATGCCAGCGCTACACGGGGAATGCGTTAGAACTTCCGAGACAAACTCTCTCAATTGTTGCCGGATCATCAAAAATTTGTGTGATCTGACGTTGTCATAATTCAAGACAACACCTTTTATATTGATCAGTTCTGACAGGTTTTTTTGAATTGCTTGCTGCAATCTGGTTAATTGCTGAAAGTAGAGATTGGAATCAATCGATTGACCATGTTCTAGAACCTCGTAATATGCGACTACCTTCCAATCCCACCATACATACAGCACAACCTTGCGGGGCGTCAATCTCGGCTTTGAAGCCGTTTGCGGTGGTTCATCTTTGTTTGACCATGATCTTTTCCGAACCACATATTCGTATTTTACACATTTTTCATAGCCAGTAATGATTTGCTTCAAAAATTTGTCGATTTCGTTGCGTTTCAGTAGCGATTCGCTAATGGAAATTCGGTCAATCAAATCGGTAGATTTTACCGATTCCATTATGATCCATTTAACATCAGCCCATTTGAATGTTTTACCGTCGCAGTTCGTTTTGCGCCATTTGGATTTTAAAATTTTAGCGAAATCAAACATGTTTTTCTGCCACATTTCAATAACCATAAATGTAAGTGTCGAGCCACATTCACTTAGATGATGTATTTTTACGTTAGATTTCTTCTTCTTCCATTCTATTATTGAATGATCCACATTACACTGCATGTGTGTATGGCCTGGGGACGTGGAATTTTTGATCTAATATTTTCAGATTTTGGTTATGTTGAAGAAATGTATAGTGAACATCATTGTCAAAAAAAAAAAAAAAAATATACATATTTTGGCCAGCACAGCAATCACTGTATAATACAATTTGCTCAACATTCTGCGGTTCGTTCAAAAAATGATGAAAAATGCAAGAAGCGATATCGTTTCCTTCATGCCACATACATAAAACAAAAAAGTTCGTTTCTGACGCAATTGTGAACTGTTAAGTTATAAGTCCACAATTGGCTCTTGTATAAGCTTATATTCGGTCGAAGCCGTAGCGTTGGGAGGCATTGCTCTAAATCAAACGATTAAACCTTAAAGTTTGAATTAGTTTCAGCTCGTGCTCGTGTTTTATCCTCTTTCTTCATAATAAGCAAAATCATTTGCCTTTTGGCGATGGTTGAATTGTAGGTTGATCAAAGTTTGCCTTTCGTCTGCAGATTTAGCCATGCAAATTTATATTTTTAATTCGTCACACATTTTTAAATAAACATGCTCGTATTATTTAAAGATTTCCGCGTATTTTGTGATTTTTTGTGTTAACAAAATATTACAACTGAATATAAATTCATCCAATAATTTATCAATATTAAATGTTGTTAACTGTTTGAAGAGTATAACCCATTGGTTAACTCCAAGTTGGTTACTTTATTAATTAAGCTGCCCTAGTTCTAAGGGCTTCGTTTGTCGAATTCGTCTTACTGAGTTCTTACTGGGTTGACGAAACTCATTTTTAGATCCTTGTGAATGTTATCATTCCTTATGTATAATAGTGTGATCATGTATAATGGTGTGTTAACCATACTACGCAGGACTTTATTTTGAAAAGTTTGAATTATCTTTTCGTTAGTTTCCTTGGTACAGCCCCTTAGCTGTATACTATATGTCCAAACAGGGTTCAATAACTGCCCGTTTAAGACAAGTTTATTATTTAATGTTAGCTCAGAGTTCAAGGTTTAGCATCAAGGCTCATTCTTAAGTATTTTGTCATGTTTGCATTTGGAATTGGTTGCGAATTCAGTCGTACAGGTAGGTAACTAATTAACAATTTTGTTGGTATAGTTTATATGTAAAGATTTAGTTTCGTTGAGTTGAATGCGCTATTTCTTTGTTCAATTACTCAATGAATTAGCGGCATTTTGTAATTTTGTGGTTAACTCCACTATATTGTCTCCGCTGCCAAGATTGCAGTATCATCCGCAAATGTTGCAATACTTGTTCCTTTTGTACTTTATTCCTTGGTTCAGAATACTTCCTTGTGGAGCTCCAGCCGATATTTTTTTTAGTTCGGAGTATCCCGCTTCATGTTTTTCACGAAAGTGTCGATCAGCTACATATGACTTTAAAATCACGTAAAACTGCTTCGGCAGATCTCATTGTTGGTGTTGTTAAAAGGTTTTCAGAACCAACGCGATTTATTTCTAATGTATTGGCTCAGCAATATGGTGGATGAATTTGCAAAGTTGTCTCAATTTAACCAATTGTTGATGATTGATTTTTGCGATGAAATATTTGTAGATTCGGCAAACGGATGATAAAGTAAGGTAGCTTATTTAGCCTTACTGGATATTTCACAACAATAAATGCTGGATGGTTCGCTAATACTAGATATTTCACGGATTTTATTCACTAATTAATTTCGACTCAATAAAAAACTGATATTGCTTGTTGAGATTTTTAACATGTAACGAAAAATGTATGTTTACAAAAATGGTAGTTTTTTTTTACAATATTTAGGAAAGAAACAAATATAATATTTCAATATTCCATCGTAATTTGGTATCATGCAAATTAATATCTTACAACACCATCGTACTTGCTATAAATTAGCATATCTATTACAATCCTTCTATGTAATTTAATTCGCTTAAGTATTATTATTCTACCTTGTTGGCATTTGTTTATTATTAAATATTAGTGGATGGTGTTATGCAGAATTTCTGCGAGTGTTATCAAAATGTAAGTAAATTTAAGTTTAAGAAAATGTAAATGATTTGTTATTAGAATTATTTAATTACAAGTGATGCAAATCATCTGAATTTTCTATACATTATGGTATGAAGTGTAATATTTGAAAATTGTTTATATAATTCAAGGTACAACTACAATGGAATTTAATTCAGGAGCAATATTAATAAGACAAGTATTTTTATTGATATTTTCTTAACTTAAATCTACTGTTATTCTATTTATTTTCAGGTGACTGGACTGGTATCAATGAAAGATACTCGAGGATTTTTTTTTTTCCAGAGCATTTGCAATTAAATCTGTGATTCTGTGCACTTGATCTATGGTAGAAAGTCTCTCTATAAATCCAAATTGGTGAGGAGGAATGAGTTTTCTTACTTCTATTAATAATTTTAACCTCTTAAGTAGTAATTTTTCAAATAATTTTGAAATTGTAGGAAGTAGGGAAGTCGGCCTGTAGGATATTTTCTTGTTTGGCGGCTTCTTAGATTTTAGAATCAATATTAGATCTGCCTTTTTCCACTTCTATGGCAATAGTTTGCGTAATCCTTTCTCTGGTTGTGCTTTAACTATAAGTCCAGTGATTAGGTCATAACCAGTGGATTTGTTTGAGCTTAAGTTGTTGTTAATTTCATCTTTTAGCTATTGTAGCGTTACAGGTTTTATGTTTTGATTATCCACTTCTTCATTTTAGGCCTTTTGAGACCTTTAGTTGCTTTACAAAGGGAATAATTAGCTTTCTTGTTGCCAGAAAGGCCAGCTAGGTATTCGACAAAATATTTGTTCTTGATTTCTTTGATAAGCATTTTCAATTTGTTGCCTAATAATTAAGTCATCCTTTGCTTTGTGGTGCTCGGCCCCTCTGCCAGATTTTTCGCGCTTGTAACGAAATGTTAAACGATTTCGTGTACAAAAAAAAATTAAACAAACAAGATTGCTGGACACAGCACATGTCTGGCTATAGACTCACGGCGATGGGGTGGGTGAAGTCTCCAACATCTTGTTTGTTCTTGAAAAAGCTGTGTTGATAAACCGATTGAAAAAAAAAAACAACAATACACTCAACGCTTCCACTTCTCCAATCATCACCCTAATTAACTTAATTTAATTCATAACTTATAATAACAAACCAATGATTTTTTTTTTCTTACTTCAACTCCAACTATGCACGGGTGTGGTTATGTTTTCCTGATGATTTCTTCAAAATGATTGGAGGAAAAATAACTTTACGTCGATGAGCAGTTTCCATGTACTAATTATTGTTTGTATAGTACTCGAATTTATTTACAGATGTAATAATAGCAATTTGGTACGATTGCAGACTGCATATAATATCCGAATATGTGTAATAGTATTATAAAATAAATCGATCAATACGTTATAATATTCAATAAAGATTGATCTTGAATTATTATTATGTTTTTGTTATAGGTTTAGGTACCTATATAGTAGTTCACGATATTCATGAACATTTCAACTTTTCACTTTGTCAATTTATTGTACATTAACTATTATTTGTTTAACTTATCTAATTAATTTTTATTTTATTTTATAAAATTATGTAGTTTCTGATTACCCTTAACTTTGCTCATATAAAGCCAATAGCATTAAAAGCTGGCGTCATTTTTATAAAGGTGTAACATGTCTTTTCAAGTTTGTACCAAGTTATTAATCTAATTTTCACACAATTTCATTTATTAATTCCACAGTTTATGTTTTGTAGAACTGTTTAAAATTAAAGTTTTCACTAATTCACTCGGAAAATAAAGTAATAGGTTTTTGTAACTTCGAGATGAATTTTAAAATATGGTTCACGTTTTATTTTAATTTTTAATGGATTTAAGCACAACGGTTTTTATTATTTTTTTTTTATCAAATGGATGCACGATAAATTTGTATCGCTACTAGCATCACATCCTTCCGCTATCACCAAACTTGTTATGGACAAATCGAAGTTGGTTGGTTACTTATTAGAAAAATGAAAACATTGGTTCTCATTTTAATTTATTAATATTTTACTAAAACTTTTATTTTTATTTATTAGAGTTTATATTTATTATATAATTAATGAATTCAATTGTTTTGTTTTGTTTATTAATTAATTAATTTTAATCTTAATAAAATAAATACAAAAAAAAATTAACTTTAATATCTACATATATAAGCAAATACACATTTTATTTTTATCATTATCCTATGATTTCGAATCACGCCACTCAACTGATTCCTCATCAACCAAAAAAAACTGTTTTACCTCTGATACGGGATTTTTCATTTTTTTTTATTTATTTTTCTTTTTATTACCACTATCACAAAATTTGTTTTTACAGTCCCCAAAAAAGATGCAAAATTGCAACCGAATCAAAGTGATTCGTTACAAACGCGGGGACGACTCACACCGCTGAGATGTCTCACACGCCAGGCAGATGAGATAAATTGTTCCGACAAAGGACTCTAGTAATAGATTGACCCGAGAAGGACAAAACCTCACAATGTATGATATATGTCTTTCATATGATAGACTCCTAATTTATGTCCATTTAAATCAGTACATTCGTACGAGACCTATCGAATGGGCTTGGACAGCAAACCGGGAATGGTCAGAGGAGCCAGTTTCGAATTAAAATTCCGGGTAGCGTCACTCTGTACGAAATTTTTAATAAAGACCTGTTGACCAAGGAGTGGAGTCCAAGAACGAACACGCGACCGTAAATTGTACTGTTTCCTGTTGATGGTATATGCATGTCGAAGGTTTTTTAATACCTTCTCTCTAGCCAAGTTTAGTCGTACTGGTTTCGAGGTTATGCACAGCTCGTTGTCATTAGATGAAGTTAATAATCTCCGTAGCTGATAGTCATGGCCATGATTAATGTTATGATCCCCAAACAAAAGCCAATCTCCTGTAAATGTAAATCCCAGTCGCGTTGATCGGTTTTAAGGTATGCTCGAATAGCGGAAAGAATACAACGATTAACACGCTCGGAGGATTTGGACTTAGGGGTATATTTAGGCGTGGTAAGATGCTTAACTCCATATTTGTTGAGCAAAGATTTAAAATGCGGTAAATTGTCGGTCAATACTGTCTCCGGAACTGATAAGAGATTGAAAACTTGACCTTCGACAAGGTTCGCAGCATTTGCATTTCGTAAAGCTTTAAGGAATACGAAACGAGAATACCTATCCAAGACGATTAAGATTAAGGCGTTGCCTCGTTTTGTGCCAGGATACGGACCCAAAAAGTCAAGATACAGCCATTGGAAGGGCCGGGTAACTTCAGATAGTGCTCCCATAGGAGGGCGAGTTATAAAGTTAATAGGCTTGCAAGTTTTGCATAAGAAACAATTAGAAAGATATGTTTTAACGTCTTTAGCCATTCCAGTCCAATAAAAATATCTTTGAAGGCGCTCTAATGTTTTAGCGATCCCAAAGTGAGCAGATAAAGGAGGTGCATGAGCTTGCTCCACTAACGACTGCGGTATAACTAACTTCCACTCAGATAGATCAATGTCATCGGCTCTCAATCCGTAAGATGGACAAATAAGGATTTTATCATTCTCAATTCGCAGGTTGGAACTGGCATTGGGTAAAGATGTAACCTAGTTCAACAACGCTACATATTCCCGATCATTAGAAAATTCTGATGCATTTAAGTCCACATGCAGAGGAAACTCTGAAGCGGATAACACAGATTGGGTAATTTCATCCACCTCTAACCTGGATAAAGCGTCAGGCACCACGTTTTGTGAGCCCTTTCTATGTTGAATTTCGAAATCGTAACCTTGCAATTTCAAGCTCCAGCGAGCCAAACGACCTGATAGATCCTTTTGGGACATTAGCCACTGGAGACTTGAATGGTCAGTTATTATTACGAAGTGAAATCCCTCGATATCCGCGCGAAACTTTTGAATGCTCAAGATAACAGCATAACATTCCAACTCTGTAACTGAATAGTTCCGTTACGCCTTGTTGAGTTTTTTGGACATGTATGCTATCGGAAATTCCTCCTCATCCGGACCTCTCTGAAACAGTATGCTTCTAACCCTAGTAGAACTAGCATCGCACTGCATGTACAAAGTTCTGTTAATGTCAGGATTACGCAAAACAGGAGCTGAGATCAAGGCGTTCTTAAGTAGCTCAAAGGCATGTTGAGCCTGATCGTTCCACTTACACTTTTTCCCTTTTTTTAATAGATCAGTTATTGGTGCACTAATGGACGCATAGTTGTCAATGAACCGTCGATACCATCCGGTGATACCCAAAAATCAGCGGATCTGTTTGACTGTATGAGGGACAGGATAATTCTGAATTGCTGACACTTTGTCCGGATCAACCTTCAGGCAACCATCGCCAACGTCATATCCCAAGTATTTAATCTGTTTTAGCAGAAATTTACTTTTAGATATGTTGATAGTGAGATTGGCCTTGACGAGAAGACGCGAGACTTCGCGAAGCACCTCGAAATGTTCCTCAATAGTAGCGGAGGTGATTAACAAATCGTCCAAATAGACGTAGACGCGATCTTGCAGAGAGAAAGGTATCACCTTTTGCATCAAGTGGCACATTCTATGCGGCGCGTTACACAAGCCGAAGGGCATGACTCGGAATTGATGCAGCGGTCTGCCTTGAACAGTGAAAGCGGTATATTGCCGAGAGGTTTCGTCCAAGGGAATTTGCCAAAAGGCGTCTTTTAGATCCAGACTAGAAATAAATCTAGTCTGCTCTAATCTACTCAACAAACCATCTAGCAAAGGCAGTGGATACGCGTCTTTCGCTGTGCCCGCATTCAATTTCCGAGCATCCAAGCATAGGCGAACTTTACCATTATCTTTAATGTTAACTGTGACTGGAGAACACCAAGCACTATCACTCTCTTCGATAACACCGAGAGATAACATAGGATCTATTTCTTTGTTAATAATGGCTTGTTAACAGGAGAAACAGCATAATATCGCTGTTTCACTGGAGAAGCGGACCCAACATCAATGGAATGGGTAATCAGCGTAGTTTGACCGAGACCCTGATGTTCGAAAGAGGGAAATGAATCGATGATTTCTGATAATTCGAGACGCTGTTTCTTCGTGAGCTGATGTTCGTTAGATTCAATAGGTTCACTAGAAGAGAAGAGAAGCGGCGGAATTTCTTCTATGAATGCTGGCGCTAATCCGAATTCTCTCCAAAAATCCATACCCAGATATAGTGATTGTTGAAGGTCGGGAGCGATGTATAAACCTAATAATTTTGGTTTGATCAGAATAAGTAATGGGAATATTACAGTAACCGAGGATAGAGGTTTTCCACTAGCAGTTGATACGTGAGTAGGTAAGCGATGGAATTTAAACTGCAAGGAATTTAATATTTCTTCACCCCCAGCTCCTAAAACGCTAATATTCGCGCCACTGTCTAATAGGCCGCGCATTTTTCGTTCACCCACGCGCACTTTCGCTCACCCACGCGTGATATCACTGAGTGTCATAATTAAAGGAGTGTGGTTCGACGAAATTCCTTCACTGTTTTCGAGTAGTACATAGTTCAGATATCCCTTTCGTTACAAAGAAATCTATCAAATCTGGTATCTTATTTGTATCCGCTGGCCAATATGTTGGTTTACCTCCAGATAGGAACTTGCAATTTAAAGCCCGACGACCTGCAAATAGGTCCTTAGTCCTTACCCTTGTGAGTTGTTAGTCTTAAACCACAATATGTATTTTTAGCATTAAAATCGCCTCCGTTTATGAAGTTATAACCGAGTAACATAGTTTTCTTTATTCAGATTATACCACGGAGGACAATATATTGAAGATATGTTCATTGCCTTTGATTGATTGATTGATTGATCAGGGTGTATGACCAAGCCTAAGCCAGACTCCCGGATGACACCGGGCCCTCCGTACCCCCTTTGTACATAACAAAACCGAAGAGAAGGAAAGGTATGTTAGCAACAAAGAATCAACCCGGTTCCAGACATCTAAGTAGTTGATAGTTTGTAAATTTGTTAATAATATATTTTTAGTAAATTATTTAGCACAAGACAATACAATTTAAAGTTTATCTACAGCTCAATTTCCTGTAAAGTTGCTTCGGGTTCTCCAAGAATTTCCTAAATTTGTAATATGCATTAATCTTTTATAATCACTATTCTAAAATTAAGTATAAATTTAATTCTCTGAAATAAATTATAGATTAATCTTTATGACTACAACTAAATTAGCATTAATAGTTTTACAATAATTAAACCAACTACCACCCGCCCATCGCGCTGTCACCTCAGCCAGTGTCATCTTGGTCGAGTTTCTCATGTGTTTTCTAAACTAAAACCTTTTTAACTAACCAATATCAATACAAATAGTAACAACTAACATTAACATTCATACCAGTATGAACATTAACACCAATACCAACATCCACATCAATACCAATAGCAACATCAACACTAACATTATGACATTAATGATTCGATTAAACCTAAAAATTAATTTTATTAAATTTAATTCAATTTAATTTTAATAAAATTAATTTAATTTCATTAAATTCAGTTAAACCCAAAACCTAATTTACTTCAACATTAATTCTTCATTTAAAATCAGCCCTTAATAATTTTAAATAAAATAAATTCAACCAACTCAGCATCTAAATTGAAGGAAACCAAATTAAACACTAATTAAATAACCTGAAATTCAAGATGCATTAAAAATTTGAATTCTAAATTATGAATTTTAAGCACTCAACATCTTTTTTTTTTTAACTAAAATTCTTAAATCAAAAACTAAAAATCTGAAACCCTATAAAATTTAATTTCCAATTCTTTAGCTTTAGTAGCTATAGACTCGAGAAATTAAAGAATAAAATTTTAATGTGCTTAAGTAGCTCTGCAAAATAGTTTAAATTAATCTGAACATATTAAAGGGTGTCCTAAAATTAACGCAATACTCGAATTTGTCGCCATTTTTGCAGTAAATTGTTGGCAATCCTGAAAAATAAACAATTTGACAACTGAGAGTTTAGGATTAGTTAGTAAAAATGGAGCGTTACACGATACAACAACGTATTTTCATTATGGAACAATATCTCAAAAATTATGAAAGTTTGGCGGTCAAGCAGTGACTGTTACTCGACATTGCGACATGATAACACAGTTCTTTCTGCCGAAATTGGATGATTTTGATGTGGCTAATATGTGGTTTCAACAAGATGGTGCCACATGCCATACAGCCCGTGAAACAATTCAATTATGGCATGAGACATTTCCCGGTCGTGTACTCTCTCGTTTCGGTGATCAGAATTGGCCCCCTAGACCGTGTGCTTTAACACCATTAGATTTCTTTTTATGGAGTTATTTGATAGCCCACAACCACCCGTGCATTACAGGAGGAAATTAAACGCTGCATCAACGAAATTCAGCCACATTTATGCAGAATGGTCTTAGAAAATTTCAACAAAAGAGTGCGTATGTGCCAGCAAAACCGTGGCGGCCATTTGCCCGATGTGTTATTCCATAAATACCCCTATCCTACGTACTTTATGATTCAATAAAAAAATAACAATCTAAAGACTAAAAACTATTTTTTCTATTTAATTCAAATCTTGCGTTAATTTTGGGACAGCCCTTACATACTAATAGTTCAACGTTTCCATACTAAATTGAATTTAACAAATCGACTATAGAAATAATAAAATAAAATAAACAAATAAATAATGAATAATAATTAAATAAAAAGCCGCACCCGTTTTCTCCGCTCTAAAACTCCCATAATAAATAATTACTCATCTGAAAATTTCAATGTATTATTTCAATGTATTATATTTCTAACACAAAAATTTAATTTAATTACTTAATTTTTTTAAAAATTATAAAATTCGAATTTAAAATCGTTTAAATATCTGAAACCATTTTAGTTTAATTTCCAGATTTATAACATAATTAACTAATTTCAGACTACCTCTAAAATCAAATTAATAAATAATTAATTGCTTATTACTCTATTACATTTAAATCCCCACTGCACAGTAATTTAAAATAATTAAGAACACATAAAATACTAACAGCTTAAGTACTAACAGCTTTTTAAATTATATCAAATAACTCAAACATAAATCAAAAACTATTATTTTCCTATTTGTACCAATTGAAAAAACAATTTGCATACAATCTCTGATTTGACTCTTAAACCAACTGAAAATTCAAACCCCTAATTTTGTCTAAGGAATCTAAAACTTTGCTAACCTTGTCCCAAAGAAAATCGCTTGCGCAAACTACTATATTGAACTTGCGAAAAAACTCCCGTATTTTTGACGATTAAATAAAATAAAATATAAATATGCATTTTATCAACGCATTTCTTCTAATAAAAATTGTTTTCAACCCATGCCCCATCGTATCTAATTATTTTGTTACATACATGCACTGCCATAATTTCAAAACAACTTGCATCTACCTCGAATTACAGTTACTTTCGATATTTATTACACAGACACAACACAATATAAATTCCGATAATAACAATTCAACTAAGCCGAAATACGATCACAAAAAAAAATAACAAATTTAACAATTTTGTTGTTTGTTGGTTTTGTGCATTTACATAACCAATAACTTTAGAATGCATAAATAAATTGTTATGTATTGCGTACAGACGATTCTGAATTCAATTCAAACGTACTCAATTATAAGAAGTATAGGAATCCCATTTAAATCGAACACAAATCAATTTGTTCAGAATACACACAAAACACCATACACTTTTGGTAAACGAAATAATTTCCAGTTTTATACCACAAAGCCAAACACATACGGTATGATACCTCTAACGATATCTGGATAGTACCCTTATGATTTGTTGAACACATATTTCCTTTGTCGAAGTTTTTCCTCACCGACTAAATATTGATTCACATTGTAGTGGAAACACAACACTATTCACTACGCAATCACACGCGATATTAATATTGATCAATTTAAGCGAACTTTTTACCGCACTTACAACAAAAAATGACGAACAAAACCAAAATCACTCACTTTTATTATTATTATTTTGAATAAATTATATTAACTATTTAGTTTTAACTTATTAATTTTAATTTTATTAATTACTTAATTTTAACACTACACACAAAATCAAAATAAATAAATAAAATAAAATTAAATTAATTTCTTGAAGAAGACGACAAAAACACGTCTTTCTTCTTCGAGCGTCAACGACCGACCTGAATATATGTTCATTGCCTTTTGATTATTTAATCGATTAATGGTGGTTACTTGCATAATTTCTTTTTCAATTTTTACTCCTTCCTAATGTTTAATATTTTCCTTCACAGATATGGTTGAGCCTCCTTTCGTTTTTCCTGCTGGGTGGATGGCATATTAGCACGGGTATCATCCAATTCTAACGAATTAATCTTTTGTCAGATGATCTGTCTTTTCTAAATTTAGACAAATTTCTAGCTCTGGAACTTGTTGCAACAACCCATTTGCATTTCAATTGGCGATTCTGAATGCGTTACGCATCTTCATAGATTATTACATCATGTAAATGATTTCATTCACTGATTCTTGCTTACTTAACCATTTATTTATAGCATCCAACCTTAAGTTTAAGGCTTCCATATTCTTTAGAATGTTTTCAAGAATTAGGCTTGGGCCGTCTTCCTTGTTAGTTACTGTTTCCCGCTATTGTACAATCTGTGGATATGTTTTTCGGCCTACTATTTCACTTGTTTGTGGCAGTTCTACTACTGGGTTTTTGGACATTGTCCT
Source organism: Tipula vernalis (assembly GCA_958295665.1). NCBI lineage: Eukaryota > Metazoa > Arthropoda > Insecta > Diptera > Tipulidae > Tipula > Tipula vernalis. The sequence goes on from OY282559.1 coordinate 164,501,641, forward strand.
ATTATTCGGCACCCCACGGTTCAGTGGCCCCTGGTGTTTTGCGTTTCTCAGGTTTTGCAGTTCCTGGCTACTTCACATCATCTTTGTTAGCGGGATTCTCTCCATTACAGTTTACGCATTTTGAAGGTGTATTTTTTGTAAAATTACAAGCTTGGTTAAATGTTTCCCTGAACATTTCACACATCTAGGCTCTCGTTTGCAATATTTCTGCATGTGATTATATCCTTGTCATTTCTTACACTGAGGTATCAGGCTAGTAGATTTTATTAGCGCTTCTATTCTAACTCTCATATTAAGGACTGCCTTTCAATATTTTTTTACACTATTTCTTTTCTATTAAAAGTAAGGATAAACAAAAGAAGCCCCCTTTTGTTAATTTTGACCCCTTCTTCGATTATATCCTGGTTTCTACAGGTTGGGTGAAGACCTATCTAGCCATCACTTTGATCGGGCGATCATTTTTGTCCTCATGTGAGAACCATTCCTTGCCTTCATCTATCAACTTTGCAGCCATTTCCATTTATTATTGTTTAGTGCTACAACTCTGTACTCTTTTGTAGTCACCGATTTCATTAATAATTGGATAGTAGCACATTCAGTTACGCCAATAATGTTGATTGGTGTATTGGTGCCCTTTCCTTAATTTTGGACGGTTGGTTTACCTGTTCGGGTATATTTTGCTGATTTTGATTTAATACACCTGTTTTTGAAATTTGGTTTGTACCTACAATTTTTGGAGAAGATTCTGCCTTTCTTTTTTTGCAGATCTTTTCTTCCTGTCCTTTTTTAGGATCCACTCAGTTTCTTCTCTTAATTCTGCTTCATCCGGATGGAACTCTGTAGCACACTGTTCTTCTGGTTTCTTATCTTGCAAAGCATATTTTTGACGGAACTCTGAAGCATTCTTTTCCTCAGGTTCCTTTGTTTGTAAAGAATTTACCAGTTTCTCATTTTCTTACTTAAAAAATTTAACTCCGTTAATTAACTCAGATGTAATTTTTTCAATATGGCACAGTTGTCTACGGAGTTTTTCATTTTCTATCTCAACACTTCTAGTTGACGATGTTGGTGATCTTGGCATTATGAAACTTCTTCCAAACGGGTTTTCAGAGTACATTACCTCTGAAGTATTGCAGTCATTGGATGTCGACGACTGGGAGCCCGCTTGAATTAAATATTTTTTATTCGCTTATTTAAATAAAACAAATAAAAATTTATTTATTATATAAAATTAATTTATTCACTTTATATATTTATTATACAATAAAACAACTTAGATTGTTTTAAGGGAGTCACAAAAATTATATCTGTTCTCTTTAGAGTCAGTTTGTAGAATCAATTTCTTTTCTAGTGTTTTGTATTAAGATGGTAAGTATATTATTATTTTTCAAGTATCAAACATGTTTGAATAAGTTCGATTTTCTTATCTGTATTATTATTAAAATTGTTATTTTAAAATATTGATGACTATTGTACAAGTGTTCATGTTTATATTAAAAAAGGTTTAATTAATTTATTACAAAGTATTTCTCATAAAAAAGGTTTCTTATCAAAGGATTTAATTATTTTCTTACAAAATATTTTTCTATCAAAGGGTTTAATTATTTTCTTACCAAGTATTTCTTATCAAAGCGTTATAAATATATATAAAAAACAAAATATTATTTAGATTAAGACCGTTTTATGTTGATCGATTTGTTTATCTATGATATCTACATTGTCGCTATTGTTATGATATACATATAACTCTTCCTTCGTTAAATTTTGAATTCTCCTGAATTTTATTTAAAAATGACAAATTTGCGTTTTTCTGTTTTATATATACATAAATTACAATTATTATTATTACTATTATTATTATTACAACTATTATCATTCCTGAGTGTGAAATTATTTTATGATAGTGTAATGTTTCAATTTCATTAATATTATTTTCTGTATCCATTATTAATTCCTTAAATGTTATTACATTATTATTTGCCTTATAATCTAAATTTTATATTATATGATTATTATTTATTTCTTTAATATTATTATAAAATATTTTATCGTTTATTTTAATACTACAATTATGTATAAAATTTTATAAAATAATTTCCTGTTAATATAAATTTTCTTTCATCACAATTAGATGTTAAGTTTACAGTATTTGCTCGTTGTATTATTATATTTCCATCATTTATAATATTTATTTCAAAATTACAGTTTTCATTATTTTTACAATTTTTATCAGTAATACAATGTTTTAAACTATTTAACTGAGATATTAGTTTATTTTCGTTATATTCAAAATATTCATTACTAAATTCAATTGTTTCAGTTATTTCATTATTAATTATTTTACAATCATTTTCATTGGCTACAGGTATAATTAGTTTTTGTTTACATTTTTCATACTATATGGTATCTTAATTAAACATTTTAATTTATTAGTAGCTATTTGTTTTAGAAAAACCAACTTTTAAATTTTTTATTTTATTCATATCTATTTTATAATCGATAATTTCTTGTACTGTTAGTAATGAGGGGTGGATGATATTTAATTTACTGAATATTATATTATCTTGCAAATCATTAATTATTCTATCTATTTCTTGAATTTTCAATTTTATATCAAATATTATTAATTTGATTGAATTATAATTTTAATTTTCTTTAATAAACTCTTGAATCAATTTTCTATCCTCCATTATAGTTTCATATAATTTATTTATGCTTTTATTAAAGTTATTGTTAATTTGTATCTGTCGGTTCATATTAGATATTATCATTTCATTATTATTATCTATTAAATTTAAATGTTCATTAATTAATTGTTTGTCTTCGTTGTCCATTGTTCCTGTTATCCATTTACTAATTGTCCCTAAAAAGTTTACTAGTCCTCTTTTTCTTATTGAGTGGTGTCCGTCGTTGAGTGACATTAATTTGTATAGTAATGTATCTAATTCTTTTATAAATGATGTTTTAAAATTGTATTTATAAATTCTGGTATCATTCCCTTAATTATTGTTTTAATTTCTATTATTACTGTTTCTATTGGTACTAAATCTACGATATGTAAAGAGTAATTATATGTTTCAGGTATTTGTATTTTTGTATCTTTAAGTGTTGTATATCCTGTTTGGGTTTCAATTTTCTCAACTTGTAGTTGTGCTGTTGTTATTGTTGATTGAAAGAGTAATAATGTCGTCATTACTGTTAATATTATTGGCATTGTTATTTTCTGTAAATTTTAAAGGTCGTTTAATATTTATAGGATGTATATTTTGTAAATTATGTTTTCTAAATTTTGGTTCCTCTTTATGTATTAAAGATTTATAATTTTTAATATAACCTATTTCTCTATTTTCCTTGTATTCTTCCCTATTTCTATTATGTTTATCTAATCTTTTATTTTGCATGTTAATTAAATTTTTATAAATTTGTTCTTTATCAATTTGTCCTTCTTCAATAATTATTGGGGTAGTTTTTATTGTACTATGATATTGATTGTTATAATTTTCTACCGCTTTTTGCATTTGAATTCTTATTGGATTTAATTGCTCTAAATTTAATATTCGAAGTTTTTCTGTTAGTGTATTATTTAATCGTTCTACATCCGCATTTCTTGTATGATTATTTGGTTTGGTTAAATGGAGTTCAATTTGCTCCTGTTTTAAAAATTCTTTAATGTTTACATGTTTAAATTCATTATCGGCTACTAATTTTATTGTTTTTTTATGATTAAAATATATTTTAAGTTTTTCAATTATTTCTACATGAGTTCTGTTATCTAAGGGATATGCCGTTGCATATTTTGAAAATTTGTCTATGAAAATTAAAAATGATTGTCTTCGATTAACATAAGCATCTATATGGATTATCTGATTCTTATCGGTAGGTATTTCTGTTTTATAAAATTTAGATTGAATAGGATTTCTATCGTATTTTCCTTTATTACAAATGTCACAATTATTTGTTACTTTATTTATAGTTATTTTTAAAGTTTTGTTATAAATTTTAAATTTTACATCTTCATATAATGCAATTATTCCTGGATGTCATTGTTCTTTATGTTGAATAGAAATAACTTTAATTAGTTCGTCTAAATTTTCTTCTTGAGAATGAATTTTTGCTTGAGTAGAAAAGTTGTCTACATTTTCTTTTCATTTAAATTAATTTGTGATGAAAAGAGATCTTGCAAATCCCTTCCTTCGTTTGATTCAACAATTTCGTTGATTTCGTGATTATCTTTTTTTTTTTTTTTTTTTTAATTTAAAATAAATTTTATTTATTCATTTTATGTAATTACAATCTAGTCTCCTGGACTAATTAGCAATTTGTTTCTGACTTAATTGACTAACTTAAATTAATCTATGGCTTCTTCCCATTGGCATTCCATAGTGTTTGGTAAATTGATGTAAACCACATCTTTGTTGTGGATTTTAGATCAGCATAATGCTGCTTAAACTAACAATCACACCAGCTCAAAAGGTTTGGTTCTTTTAAGTCTGCGAACTAGATTCGTGATGCTTAGGAGCTGAGTTGCCTCAATGTTCACATGTTGGCGGAGCCTTTCTTCATGTCTCCGTGCTTTTTCCTGGATTTCATTTAAGATGAGGTTCATTTTAAGGTCCCTATGAAGGTCATTGTTCCTAACATACCAAGGTGCATCAACGATGTTCCTTAATACCATATTCTGAAATCTTTGGATGATATTTACGTTGCTTTGTTTGGTACAACCCCAAAGCTGAATACCATAAGTCCAAATCGGTTTCAATATTTGCTTATAAAGTAGAAGCTTGTTGTATGTTGATAAAGAGGAGTTCCTTCCCATCAGCCAGTACATTTTTCTGTATTTAAGTCTTAATTCTTCACTTTTCTTCTTGACGTGTGCTTTCCATCGTAGTTTAGCATCCAGGGTCATGCCGAGATACTTAGCTGTGTTCGCATGCGGTATTATTTCCCGATTTATGGTAATCGGAATATGTTCGATTCGTCTGTTTGTAAAGTTGATGTGGACTGATTTAGCTTCATTTAGTTTTATTCTCCATCTTTTTGTCCATTTATATATTTGAGTTATAGCTGATTGTAACTTCTGTGTTGATTCTTCGTTGCTTTTTCCAACAGCTAAGATCGCCGTATCATCTGCAAAAGTTGCCACTGTGTTGTTTTCTAATGTAGGAAGATCATAAGTATATAGTAGGTATAAAACCGGCCCTAATACACTGCCCTGAGGAACTCCTGCATTGATTTCTTTCAATTCAGAAAATGTATCATCTAACTTAATCCTGAAGAACCTATCTTTCAAGTATGATTCTAGTATCTTAGCAAATTGCATTGGTAGAAGATTCCTTAACTTGTGGTTAAGTCCTTCATGCCACACTCTATCAAACGCTTGTGCAACGTCTAGAAATACTGTTGAACAGACTTTTTTCTCCTCTAATGCTTTCTCAATTATACTGGTTATTCTGTGTACTTGATCAATTGTTGAGTGTTGGTTGCGAAAACCGAACTGATGATTTGGGATCAAGTTTTTACTCTCGATTATCGGATTTAATCTTTTTACCAGAAGCTTCTCAAAGAGTTTGGACATGACTGGCAATAGCGAAATTGGCCTATAAGACGATGTTATGTGTGGTGGTTTCCCAGGTTTTGGGATCATAATTACTTCTGCAATTTTCCATAAGCTTGGTACACATTTGATTCTAAATGCTGCATTTATAAGATTGGTGAGTTTCACCAGAGCTTTCCTTGGCAGTTCTTTTAAGATTTCTGCAGTAATAAGATCGTACCCAGGAGCTTTTTTCGTATTCATATTAGCTGTTATCTCACGCATAACTTCTTTTGGTGTTGTGGGTAGGATTTCTTTACTTTCTTGCACAGCTTGTTCAGTTATTATCTCGGCTTCCAACGTTTGGTCTTCATGTGGCTGGAATATTTTTTCGAGGTGTTCGGCAAATTCTCGAGCTTTGTCTTCATTATTTCTAGCCCATTTCTCACCTGCTATTTTTATTGGGGGAATCTGCATTATTGGTCTTTTGATTCTTTTGGTTGCTTTCCAAAGAGAATAATCAGTACTGTTATCATTAGTTAATTTTCTTAAATAGTTGCTGATTGATTCATCTTTCAATTCTTTGATCTCTCTTCTTAATTGTTGAGTGAGGTTGTTCAAATGAGTTTTATCTTGGGGGGCCCTTGTTTGTTGCCATACTCTTCTCGCTCTTCTTTTTTCTGCGAGGAGTTCCCTAATTTCCATAGGGTAATTGTTTCCCTTGATTTTCGTTTTAATTTCAGGAGTATTTTCCCAAGCTGATTGCTGTATATCGTTTACAAATTTGTGAACTTCTTTGTCTAATTGTTCTTCAGTCTTTAATGGAACCATTAAGTTAATTTTTTCTTCTAGCGATAGTCTAAAGCATGCCCAATTAGTGTGATTATTTACTAGGAAAGGGTTTCTTTCTTTCTGAATGATTTTTTCACTTAACGTTAGAAGTATTGGTGAATGATCAGAGTTTAAGTCGTGGCTTTCATCTACTTGTACATAATTTACAGATATGTTCTTTATTATAAAGAAATCAATCAGATCTGGCACTTTGTTTGGATCAGTTGGCCAGTAGGTTGGTTTTCCAGTTGAGAGGGCTTCACAACTGCATTTTCTGATAGCTTTTAGGAGTTCTTTACCCTTAGTTGTTGTTAATCTGGATCCCCAGTGGACATTTTTTGCATTAAAGTCTCCTCCAAGTACAAATCGTTTTCCTAATTTACTGAGGAACTCAAGATAATCTTTTTCTTTCATTGAGTGCTTCGGTGGGCAGTAAATACTAGCAATACAAATATAAGTACTTTTGGATTTGACAATAACAGCAGTTGCTTGTATTTCCTCCGTTTCATACTTTAACTCCTCATAGTGATGAATACTATTTCTAATTATAACAGCACTACCTCCTTTAGCAGTGTTTCCAGGGTGAATAGTGTGATATATTTGATAATTTTTGAATTTAATGTTTGATTGTCTAGTGAAGTGTGTTTCCGTGATGAGACATACATCGATTTTTTCTGTGTCCAGGACCACTTGCAGTTCTTGTTGATGTTGCATCAGTCCATTGGCATTCCAACATAAGATTCTAAGATCTTTGGCCATTTTTCTGTTTAGGGATGGCTCCCTTAGTGCTGTACTCTAGTTTCTGTAATCGCTCATCAAATGTATTTAGTCTGCTTAAAATTAATTTAAGTGTTTGACTTATATCGTCATTTTGAGCAGCTTTTCCTGGATTTCCGTTGCTCATCATTACTTGAGCATAAGTCATTTTACCAAATTGTCCTTGAGTAGTTCCCGACACTCTACGATTTACTTCGGGTCGGTTCATCTTAACCGCTTGTTTCCTGAATGAACTTGGATTTTTAGCAATCACGTTCTTATTTTTGATATTTTGCAGTTCAATAGCAACGCTGCATCCTCTGTAGTTAGACGGATGGTTTTCTCCACAGTGAACGCATTTAGGTTGAACATTTTGGGCTTTTACACAATCTTTGGTATGATGTTTACCTAAACATTTGACACACCTAGGTTCCCTGTTGCAATATTTTTGTGTATGTCCATAGGCATGACATTGTTTACATTGTGGTATAAGCTTAGACCTTCTTAGAGGCTGAATAACCACTTTGCACCCCAAGATGTACTTAATTTGATAAATTTTTTCGATATCTTCATCAGTATCGAAGGTCAACATAAACATGTTGAGAGGTACTTTGCCTCTCCGTTTTAGCTTAATCGATGCTTCAGTTGCCCTAAATCCTTTTGCTTTCAGGTCATCAATTATTTTATCTGGTTTACACGTAGAGTGTAAGTTTTTAGCCATGACCCTAATTGGTCTGGTTTGTTTATCTTCAAACGTGTGCCAAGCACGTTTTTCTTCATTTAACATTTTTGTCATTTTTCTGTATGTTTCAGCATCTTCTAAGTTTATTTTGATGGTGTTTCCATTCATCACCTTTGCATTAAACTTATCTGTAGCAGTTATTGTTTTTATTTTTTCATAGAGTACATCGTAGTCTTTGACTTCATCTATTACTATTGGTGGTGGTGGAGGTATTTTTTTTGGTTGTTTCTGGATAATATTTGGAACATTATCCTTTAATTGAGGTGGGGAGGGCGTATTATTCCGTCTCCTTTTTTTTCTCCCACCTTTAACTCTAATCCACTCAGTTTCTCGAGCTAGTTCTTCTTCATCCGTATGATACTCTTGTGGAGTTGTATTCTGGTTAGGAGTAGAACCGATGTCCTCCTTTGGCTTAAGAGCTTTAACTTCGTTTTCAAGCGTCTTCATACGCTCCTGCATCCATGCAATTGTAACATTCAGTTGCTTATTTAAATTGTTGGCTTCAACTAATGCATTATTAGCTTTACACAATTCATTGTGAAGCTTTTCTTCGTTTGTAGAACGAGTGTTGTGGCTGCTGGCCTCAATGGAAGGACTACCGCCTCTTTTCGGAGAATACGCGACTTTGTTACTCCTCTGGAAGGGATGTGAATTATCCTTTTCTGTTTCACTCAAATGAGCTTGTTTATTCACCAACATGTCTTGGGATTGGTTAAAATAATTGTAGTATAGCAATGGCTGGTCTCCCCCAGAATCCAGCACCTTCCAGACCGACCTCCGAAGAGGGTGGATTTACCTGAGCAACAGGTGTACCACCTGGGGTATTAGTTTCCTTATTTGTTCTGCTCATTGCTCATTTATAGTGTATTGCACTCGCCTCTAGTATTTCGCCGATGCTTCACATCGTTGCCCGGGTGTTACCACGTGGAGGTATACTAGACACATTTGGTGGTTTCTACATAGTTGCAGCGTTGGAATATAGACCACGAGATACATGGCTATAGACGGTCAACCCCTACCCTATTGAGACGCACCCAACACCCTCGTGATTATCTGTATTAATTGTGCTTAAAAAATCGGCTATTTTATTTTCCTTGCCTTGTAGGTAACTAATTTTTATATTATATTCTCCTAACGATAATATCCACATTTGTAATCTAGCGTTTAAATCTTTTCCTAAATATTTGGTGTGTAACCATTTTAAGGCTTGATGATCTGTTTTTAATTCAAATTCTTTACCATATATGTATGTAAGGTCTAAAGTATTTTACTGCCCATATTACGGCTAATAATTCTTTTTCTGTTGTACTATAATTAACTTCATGATTATTCAAAGTTCTACTTGCAAAAGCTACTGGATGATTGTCTTGAAGTAATACAGCGCCAAGTGCACATTGACTTGCGTCTGTGTTTAATATAAATGGTTTATCGAAAATGGGATATTTTAAAATTGGATGTGTTGTTAAAAAAGTTTTTATTTGTTCGAATGAGTTTATGTATGTTGGATCTAACTTATTTACTTTCATTTCTTTTTTTAAATATTTTGTCATTGGTTTAGCAATTTTAGCATAATCCTTAATAAATTTTCTATAATATCCTGTAATGCCTAAGAATGATTTAATTTGTTTTGGCGTTTCTGGTGACTTAAATTTTGTTATATCGGTTATTTTTTTTAAATTTGGGTTTACACCATTAGTGGTTAAGGTATGACCTAAATAATCGGTTTCTTTACACAAGAAATTGCATTTATCTACTTGTATTTTAAGATTCGCTTCTCTTAATTTATAAAAGATTTTATTTATGTTTATTATATGTCTTAAAGAGATGAGATGAACTGAAAATTAATATATCATCTAGATATACAACACAAATCTTATTTATGAATTCTCTTAATACTGAGTTCATTAATCGTTGAAAGGTTGCTGGGGCATTTTTCAACCCAAATGGCATTCTAATATATTCGTAGTGTCCGAAAGGTGTGGAAAAAGCTGTTTTCTTTTGATCTTATTTATTTACTATTATTTGATGAAATCCTTTCTTTCGCTAAGTCAATCGTAGTAAAATATTGTGCCCTTCCTAATTTATCTAATATATTTTCAATGTTTGGAATGGGAAATTTATCGTCGATTGTTATTTCATTTAATTTTCTGTAATCTATTACTATTCTCCATTTTTTTATGTTTGAATTATCCGTTTTCTTTGGCACTATCCATAAAGGTGAGTTATACGGCGAATTTGATTCTTTAATAATTCCTAAATTTAACATTTCTTTTATTTGTCGTTCAATTTCTTTTTCATGAATTTGGGGATAACGAATTTACAATAAATTGGATTTTCATTTTTTAATTTAATTTCATGAGTAATTTCATGAGTGAAGGTCAAATTGTCACCTTCATTAAAAAATAAGTCCTTATTTTTACTTAACATTTGTTTTAAAATTTCTTTTTCTTCTCGATTTAAGTGTTCTTTACTAATTTTATGAAAAATTTCCTCTTTTGTATTATTTGTTGATTCAAGGTGATTTACTTGTGTAAGATCACTAGGAAATGTGTAATCAACATTTGATTCAAAAGGGATAATATATTTATCGAATATCTTAAGACATTCGTTGTTTATATCATCTATTGCTTGAAATGGTTTTAAAAAATTGATTGATACCAATAATTGCATCATATTTTCTACTCTTTAGAGAGAAAATCTTCCATTCGAATGTTTTAATTATTTTCTTACAAAGTATTTCTTATCAAAGGGTTATATACGAGTATATATAAAACAAAATATTATTTAGAATAAGGCCGTTTTATGTGGATCGATTTGTTTATCTATGATATCTACATTGTCGCTATTGTTAAGATATATGGTATAACTCTAGCTCACTCCTCAAAGTAAACAGCACTGGGTATCCGTTTCCCTGCGCCGTAATGTTTACTTTTTCGGGGTCCGCCATATTGGTTATTATATTTAGAGAAACACAATTAGCTAGTTTTGTCCCGCGAGTAGTATTTTACTTCCCATCTACCAGCCGACAAGTCGGTTACTGTCGGTTACCCCTATCCGCCACCTAGGTACGCGCCCAATGGCAGGCTATTAACTCCACACAGGTATAATTTATACTGGGTTAAAATGGGAGGAACTGTATACCATAATTGGTACATCGAGGAAATATTAAGATCGGATTGAAAATATTTCTTGCTAATACGTCGGCGAGGGGATTAGTTGAATAATTGATTTACATATGTTCTTTAACTTTTTGCCAAAACTATCGAAAATTTTCTCTGTAGAAATCCCAGTCATTTGTACACTATTGCCGTACAAAATATCAACTGCTGATTGTATTAGTGAGAATATTTACGATTGTGAATACATTGTGAATAAGTAATGTGTGATGTCAACTATAAGTGGTGGTAGTGAGAATGAAAAAAATACACTTTTTGTGTAGGTAAGGTTTTTCGTAATAACCAAAACACTTAACAGTTAATATTTTTAAATGTATATCTGCGTACTAGCACCTCGCAGGTTTTGGTTTGGCACATTCATTCAGAATGGAATAATAAAATATGCATATCAATATATGCATGGTATATGCATATGTGTGGTTGTGCTGTGTTTACAAATTCGACAGTTGAGTATTAGTTAAATCAAATGTTTCTTATACTACTGAACAGAAGTGAAATTAATAAATTGGAAAATAAATTGTATTAAAAATAGTAGGTAGTTGTTTAGTTGAAATAAGCCTAATACAATTCGGTAATTGAGTTATTGCTTTTATTGCTTAACAAAAAGTCTTTAGAGTAGACGGAGCCACGAAAAATATAAATTTGTAAAACAAATTAATTCGTCGGCTACTTCCCCAGTTTTCAGTGAACCAACGTCACACAATGAATTATAGCTTCAAAAGGGCGCCATTGAGTGACAAACCCAATTATATAAAATGCTATTTGAACAATCTCATATTATATTATATTACAGCATATTTGAAAAAAAAATTACGTAATGCTAGACGTTTTGGTATATACTCGTACATAGGACTGTACATTCTGTATTTATTCGCTTTTGCTTTCAAAATAAAATAAACAATGGATTAAAGGAATTTTAGTATTTCATAAGAATTATTTATAATTCCAGCGCTTTAATCTATAAGGAAAATAAAAGCTTTTCTTAAAGTCTACAAATAGAGAAAAATTGGGTAACGCCAACCGCCTACACTGTAATAATACACTAATATTTTGATTCCATTCATCTGAGTTATTGAAATATTTACCATTCCATCTACATAAAGTTCATGTTTTGAATATTAGAAAAAAACTTGTTCGGACAAAGACAAATAATTTACAAAGAGTATATTGAATCGAGTCCTTTTTGTATTTTCAATTATCTCCCAGCGTTTTCTTCTTGTATTTTGAATCCCAATTTTAATTAATTTTGAATGCCGTCGTATCATTTTTATTTTTCATTTCGAGTCGTCATTTACCCATCCCGAGATTTAAAATAAAAAAATATCGAATAAAAGTTGTCCATTCAACTATTCAAATACAATACCACATACTCGTATTGTGTATTTAGCACAATAGACAAAAAAGTAGACAACAGAAGAAAACTAAAAAAAATAATTTTTCCTCGCCATCATAAAATGAAATATTAAGATTGATTGAAAAATACTATTCGTATTGTGTAATAAAATTCTTGTGAAAAAGCTTATATATTTGTAGGTATTAAAAGCTTTGTGTATTCTAAAAAGTAAACATGTACTAAGTTAATGGAATATAATTCCACTAAACCTTTCAAGAGCAGAGCAGGATTTTATATCGATTGGATAGTTAATCTCTTTGTATATAAACACAAAAGACTCAAAAGAAAATGTTTTTCAAGAAAGCTTAGCACTTTTATTTAAAACATATACTTAAGAAAAATATTAAATTTTTGGACAGTAGGAATTTTTACTACATCGTCTTGAATTGAAATCGAAAAATGTAAAATCGTTTTTAGGATGGTGATTGAATATTTGTTTTTAGCCTGAGCGTGTTTATTTATAACTAGAGGAATATCCGGCATTTCCCGGTAAATATTGGAAGTTGTGGAATCACCGGGAGAAAGTTTATAAATTTACACATACAAATAAAATTGGAGTATCTACATATGTTTATTGGAGTTAAATGCTTCTTTTTTAATTTTTATGTTATTTATAGAATCCCTATATTTATATAAACATTTTGAAAATTTTCGCCTGTCTATCTGAGTATTAGTAGATCCGATATTAACAAAATTCAAATAACTTATAGATGGCATCTAGAGAAGCAAAGCAACTTGCACTTTAATTCACTTCGATATATCTTTAGTTCAACTCAATAAATGATGGCAGGCCATACTAAAGAAAAAATGATTCAGTATAGAAAGAAAGTTGTTTATTTTTTTAGGGTACACCACTAAATTATATTGGATGATCTTGACCTGGCTTATCAAGTTCAAATTTGTTTTTATATGTGCATACCATCGCTAATAATATCATAGAAAGTAATCCGGGTAAAAATACGTCTCAGGCTTGTTTGTTTTTTCCGTAATATTATGTAAGACTTCGTCAAATAATTGTAGGTCCTTCACAGGTAAATCATTTAATTATTTGCCTCCATTATTGAGTTAAACCCAACAAAGAATAAAACAAATCAAAATGCACCCATAATTCTTAATACGTTAAACGGAGTAGTACACAATGACACTAGTAGGCTACTGTAGAGGGAATACCACTTAACTTGACCAACAAAAGTAACTCGAAGATTCGGTATTGCACCAAAACAGACCCAAAAATAATTTATTAATATTGAACCAAATAACTTAGTTTTGGATTGCTATTAGAGAGTAAGAGCTGGTATTGATTCAGCTGGTATTCATCTAGCAACTTATTAAAATTACAAAAAATTGGTTGAAACCAGCAAAGGTTTCGCACTCAATGCCACGAAGGGCCCATGGTGCAAACCAGTGATTCTATCCTAAATCGCGAACATGTGCTGCAGCCTTAATAAACTGAAGTAGTTTTGGCCATGGCAAGGAAGACAGCTGATCTTCCGCAATAGGCCTAGAGTCAAATAATTGCAATCTAACTCCGTTGAAAGCAGGACAACTGCACACGAAGTGTTTTAGTCGCCTTCTTAACACAGTTAAATGGTAAGGAAGCAACTGGTTCGGAACCGATAAAATTAAACCCCCTCAATGCCACAATGGGCAGGAAACCACATGATCATCACTCTATTACTTGAACAGGGAAGATGTATAAAATATTTACAGTCCTTAACAAATTTTGGCATAGTCAAGGGATTATCCAGCGAATTCAGCACATGAAAACTGTCTGTACAGAAAACAAAGTTTTTATTTGTAACAGCGAGATTCAATATCTCAATTAAACAGAGCGTTAGAGCAATTGCTTCCGCTTGAAAAATTGTGCAGTACCAACCCAGGCAGCCTAAAAAATTCAGATCAAACGTAGGGAAGTAAATTCGATAAACAGAACTATTATCGGAGCGAGAGCCATCAGAAAAGAGGAATATCGAAAGAAGTTTTTTGACAACTCCTTATGTTTACATAATTAGATGTTTTTTGTTGAAGTTTTGCCGGTGTTAAAGCTACAAAATATTTCTTTTAAAAATTATTTTGATTTTACCTAACAAAATTTGGTAGGTTTCTATAAAATTATATAAAGGATTAAATATATAAAGCTATATGGAAAAAGGGTATATTTAATTTAAATTTTTATTTATTAAAATTGTAATGATTGGAAAATTTAATTAATCTACTATTTAGTGGAAAGTGTGACTTTTGTCTATCTGATTCATTTAGGAAATTCCTATCATTTTAAATACCAGAAATCTGTGCTTAAAACTTGCAGACATTTCATATTAAGCTAGTGTTACTAAAAACATAAATGTTTTAAAAATATTTAATTTTAGATTGTATTTAGAAGTCAGAACTTACCAAATGTGGTCTAATAATGCCGCAAAAAATTTTAGTGACCCACATACATATATACTATATTTATAGTGAGTTTAACATTAAATTTCTGCAATTTTTAAGCAGACATTTCTGGTATTTAAAATCTTAAGAATGTCCTAAATGAATTAAATACACAAAAGTTAAACAGATAAATTAAATTTTCCGATCATTACAATTTTAATTTATAATAATTTAATTTAAATAGACACTATTTCCGAGCCCGTGAAAATTCTAGTAAGTAAATTGCAATAAACCTTTTAAGTATTTTATATTATGGCCAAAATAACAATCACTCCCATAGATTTGTGAAAGGTTCGGCTATATTGGTTATATAAGCCGAGGTATAGGGCACGTTATCCAGAAGAAGTTTTTACCAAACGGAGGATTTGGAATCTTGCTAATGGCCGTTTTCCACTTAAAATATTGAGTATTTTCTACAAATATTGAGTATCTTTCTTTTTCTATTTTCTAGTTAATGGGCCTCCATAACAAGCACTGCCAGAGATTTGGGCTAGGTTCGGGTATATAGGTCATATGTGCCCATAATTATGAAAGTGGTCTAAGTCATATATTTCTTGTTTCGAGATATTTAATGAATTGCGTTTGAACGAATTAAAAAAATATTTTTATATTATGCGAGACTATAATTTATAATTTTCTTAGTCTTCATTAATGGAAATTTATTATGAATAACAAATTTTGTATAAATTTCATACGAAAATGTTGTTTTTAAAGCTCTAATAGACTTAGACCATTTTCAAAATTAATTGAATGTTTTATAAATGACTTAAAGTAATAAGAACTATGAGTTTTATTTGAAATAATAACTTTAATGAAATAATTCATGAACATTTATCAATTATTTTTAAAAAGTAATCCATTTTTATCATTTTTTCTAGTTTTTAAGATTCTTAAAATGTTCCTGATAGAACTAGAGGAATGTATGGTAGTAAATACATAATATCTTTATGTTTTTCTTCCGTTACTGGTCTAGGGGTGGTGTATAATGGAAGTAATTTAATATTTTCGATATTTTTGGTCTTACTTTTTTAGGTGAAAGATCCAAAACGTGGGATTTAGAATCATCTAAAGAAGTTTTATAGAACATTTTATAAGGTTCATTTTTCAAGAATCTCATCCATTGAATTTTCAGCCAAGAGACAGATTCGCCCGCGGTATTTTTTACTCTTCTTGTTATTGATTCTTCTAGTGACTTCGTTGAAATAAAATCCGGCTGCGATATTCGTTTTATCGAAAATGGATTTCTACTTCTACACTTTTCTATCAATTCATAATAATGCTCAGGGTTGTATAAGTAAGTTGCCTTTTTTATTTTCATTTCTATCAAACCGAAATCACGGTCATTCGATAGAAAGGAATGACCCGATACCAAAAATTTGTGGTCTACCGTTTCAATATTATTATTATTTGACTGAGCAATTTTCAACCATGTCAATGCTACTTTAATGTTACGATTTTGGCCTGAACAGGCATCACTGTAAGCTATTACGTGTTTTTGAGTAGTTATAATATCCTCCAAATGCGCTAAAATGCATGATGCTACTTCCTGTGCACCTCTTGAAGCGGTAGTTTCATCCCATACATACATATTGACAGTGTCATTATGGAAACCCAAGTTGTATACGTACATATTTCGCTTGTAATAGGCTAACGAAACAGACCGTTTAGGGTACGGAAGTGCTTTTTGCAAATCAAATGAGAATCCATAGTATTCGCTGGAATTTTCTTTTCCTTTTTTCTGGTCCTCTGCAAGACAGTTCCTAGCTCGTTCGGCATTTTGTAAATGTACATCATGACTTTCTCTAAGATGTAATTTCGCTTCCTCATTATTGCATGATTCGATTTTTCCATTCAGTAAATCGCATTTTTGGCATGTGTCTTTTCGAGGAGTAGGGAAATTTAAGTTAAATTCAGTATTAAATATTTTCCAGTAGATCCATTCCTTAACAATGGATTGGTTATTTTCCTCACATTTCTCTACATAAAGGCTATACATTTTACGAATATCTAGGTCAGGACTCAAATATTTTCGACCAAGAGACGTATGCCAGTCGTAACACTCTATTTAACCAATGTGTGTGTGGTGATTTAGAAAATAAAGCAATATGGTTGTACATACCGATTAATTTATGATGCTTAAAAATTAATCACAATAAATATAATTTTTAATTCTCTTGTAAACTCGATCAAATCAAGATCTAAATTGTAAATGCGATTGTTGTAAATAATAAAATTATTGATATCAAAATAAAAGTACAACTGGATTATATAACTGGATTTTATGTAACTGGATTATATTGATATCAAAATAAAACTTAAAGGGGAGTAGAACCTAGGACGCTACAATCATTTATTTTACCAGCTTACTATGTGGTTCAGAAACGCGTCGAAGAGGGCCATGCGCTACTTTCAAGTTATGTTTATATGTAATATCTTCAAATTTTTGACTTAGACCACTTTCATAATTAACACCTAATGAATTCCGTATAACGTTGAAATTACATTCCACTATCTAAAGGTTCGTTTTTGACGATATCGTAAAAATTACATTAAATGCATATACGAGTTTAAGATAATATGGATGTGAAATAAGTGACAAACTTCTTTTTTTGAAATTTTGACTTAGACCACTTTCATAATTATGGGCACATATAAGCCAAGGTATGGGGCACATTATCCAATAGAAGTTTTTTCAAAACGGAGGATGACCGTTTTACAATTAAAATTTTGAGTATTTTCTATTGGGGGCCCATTAACAAGCACTGCCTGAGATTTGGGCAAGGTTCGGCTATATAGGTCATATAAGCCAAGGTATGGGGCACATTATACAAAAGAAGTTTTTTCCAAACGAAGGATTTGGAATCCTGTTAATGACCGTTTTACACTTAAAACATTGAGTATTTTCTATTGTGGTAGGTCATAAAAGCCAAGGTATGGGGCACATTATCCAAAAGAAGTTTTTTCGAAACGGAGAATTTGGAAACCTGTTAATGGCCATTTTATACTTAAAATATTGAGTATTTTCTAAAAGGGATCCATTAACAAGCACTGCCAGAGATTTGGGAAAGGTTCGGCCATATAGGTCATATTAGCCAAGGTCTAGGGTACATTATCCAGAAGAAGTTTTTGTCGAAATGGAGAAATATATAATAATAAAAAATAAAAAAAATAATGAAAATAAAATAATAAATTAAGGTGAATAAACAAATTTAAAAGATACAGATAATATGTCGCGTTAAAGATAATCTTCAACCAGTTCAGCCAAATACGTCTTTAAAGTTTTCTTGAAATTGTAAACATTCACAGATCTAGTAATAACAGTCGGTAAATGGTTATATACATATGGACCAAAGTACGATATGGATTTTATACCAAATTCAGTTTTGATTTTATAACATTTTAAAATATTAGAACGACGGGTTGTATGGCTATGATTTACATACTGAAACTCAATGTTTGATAGCGTTGACGATAACCGCAAACATTTATACATATATAGAGAAACATGAAATTTGAATAATGCGTTTATTGGCAGGATTCCTTCAGTTACATTCTTATACAGCTCGACGGAGGGAAACAAGTGTGGAAGCCTATAAATAGCTTTGCAGCTTTTGTTTTATAAAATTTGCAACCTTTTTATCTTTGATTTTCCAATTTGACCAAAACAAGCAATCGCAAAATAGAATCTTGTGTGAATAAATGAAGAGTAAATCATTTTTAGAATATGTTGTGGAACAAAGGAAATAAATAAACGGACTGACTTTTAAACTCAACGTATGAATGTGTTCATTCCAAGACATATGCTTATCAAGTAAAACTTTAAGATATTTGAGTTTATCAACTCCCTCGATAATACCATTTGAAACTTGCAAGGGTTGGAAATCACAATGAGGGAGGAATGGGAATTGAAAGATAATAAATTTGGTTTTGTTGAGGTTTACAGATATTTTATTTACATTGAAATATTCTATAAGTACAGTAACGTTGTTTTCCATGTGTGTCATGGCTTGGGAGCAATCTTTGGAATTATAGAATATTGCGGGGTATCATCAGCAAACATTCTAATTTTCCCAGCCAGAGGTAGGTGTGATATCATTTATGAAAATCAGAAATAGAATAGAGCCAAGTACACTACCCTGAGGGACGCCGCAATTAATAGTTAGAGTGCTACTAATTATACCATCTAAAGCCACAAATTGTTTACGATTTTGAAGATAACTCATCAAAAGATTATAAGCCAAGCCCCGAAAGCCATAGCAATACAACTTATTTAGAAGTAGACGATGATCAATGCAGTCAAACGCTTTATGCAGATCTAAAAATAGACCACATACATACTCCTGATTATCGAAAGCTCGGTAAATCAGATCAGTAATCTCAATTAAAGCGGTATCTGTGCCAGACCCCTGTCTAAAACCATATTGATGACAGTAAAAAAAATCTAAAGCGTTTAGATATTCAGTCAGGCGAGTTGCAATTAATTTTTCAAGTATTTTGTCAAACACTGTCTGTGTTTGACAAAATACTTGAAAAATTAATTGCAGACAGAAATTGATCGGTAGTTACTAGCAGACAGAAATTGGTCGGTAGTTACTAGCAGCTTTGCAGTCTCCTGATTTAAATATTGGTGTCACTTTTGCAATCTTAAAACAATCAGGATAAATGCCGGTTTCAAACACTACATTGAATAAATCAAGGTTAGCCTTGGCAGTGAAACGAAATCGCAAGGTTTCGTTTGCAGACATTATTATGCAGTAAAATTTAACGTTCAATCAATTATCCGTTCGCACAATGAAAAGAAAAAAAAATAATGTTTGTCATCTTTTACACAATTTATTTTATTAACAAGTAACAGAAGTGTTCTACTATCATATAATATACGCCACACACAATTAACATCGTTAATTGATTGATTGATTGGAGTGTACGATCAAGCCAAGAACTGTCTCCCGGATGATGCGGGCCCACCGTACACCCATTATACATTAACAATACCGAGGGATTTGAAAGGAATGTTAATTTTATAGATGCGACCCGGTTACACACACCTATGTAGCCGATAGTTAGTAAAATTGTTAGTACAATTTATATGATAAATTAGTTAGCACAAGGCAACACTACTTAACTATGTGATTGGATGCATGTTTTTCTCTGGAACCCTTGGCCGGTTACTCAGGATCTCTAAATCTAAATCAGAACTTAATTAATTGTTACTATTTTTTCCATCGGTGGTTGCGGGTAGGGCGAAATTTCGTTCCACTATCATGTTCCCATGCGGTCATCCAAATTTGTACTTAATGCGGTCATCCAAATTTGAACTTACCATAGCAAATGCTGCTTGACGTTGTTGTTGAAGTTGTTGCGACTCTCCCTTCTTGTCTACTCGCGCCCCCCGGCATAGTTGAAGCCATACGGCATAGTTGACAAAGAACCATTTGGCAAGCGTAAAGATCTTAATCGGTGACGATAGGTCACCGGCATAGAACATATTTTACTAGCTTCTTATTTGTATTTCTTCTACACTTCTGGTTTTCTATAATAATATAGTATGCTCATGATCTAAACTGACGAAGGATTTGATATACCTACCTTAAAAATATTGGGATTTTCTCAAAAACGATCAAGGAGATTTGAGAAAGATTCGGCTTCATGAATGACTTAATTTGTTTTCATCTGAAATTCCATGATTTTTGAACCACCAATGATTAACAGCGCCGTACCAACGATGAACAGTTATCACACTTATACGTATAGAGAAAAAAGTAAATACAAATCAAAAATGTAAATTTAAGTTTAGAATATTTTTTTTTTTTTTAAATTTTGCCAATGGCTTTATTCTTGAATCTTTCTACATAAGAAACTAACAAGAAGTAATCAAATCTTAAGCTAAAATTATTGCATATTTTAAGTCTTAACCAATGTTAATACTTATTGTTAGTGCTCACAATTTAATTAATTTAGACTATACTTATATGTATATATCGAATTAAATTTACAGGTTCACAAGTTCAACAGTTCGAGTGGGTCTGTTCTTCTCAGACGTCTAAATCGCGACTGTTTTAGTATCTCCCTGGCCAATTGGGATGTGCTTCTAGTTTTGAGTAGTATTTCGAACTGAATTCTTTAATTGTTTTTTTAACGGTTTTAATCCCAAGGTCGTGATGTATATTACTATTTCGAATGTACCAAGGGGCATTGGTAATACTGCGAAGTATTTTCGCTTGGGTTCGTTGCAGGAGTTCTCTGTTTGAAGCGCTGGTGGATCCCCATAACTGAATACCATATGTCCATATGGGTTTGATTATCACTTTGTACAGTAAAACTTTATTGGCTAATGATAACTGAGATTTTCTTCCCATCAGCCAAATACATTTTGGAAAATGTAATTTTTATTTGATTGCGCTTTGTTTAAATATGATTTTTCCACGTTAACCTAGAGAGCACCCAACCGTTTGTTGAGGAATATTTTTATCGTTTAATTTCACTGGTGGGCAGGTGTGTTTGTTTAGCGTGAATGTGACGTGAGTTGATTTGTTTTCGTTCACTTTTATTCGCAATGCCTTTAGCCAGTCCACGACCTTGTTTAAATGATTCTGTAATTCCTTTGAGGCAATTTCAGGATTAGTGTGAGACACCAGGATGGCCGTGTCATCGGTAAATGTTAATATCATTACTTTGTTGGTTACAGGTATATCAGCTGTGTACAACAAATATAATATTGGTCCTAGAACGCTACCTTGCGGGACACCGCATTAATATCATTTAAGGAAGCAGTTGTGCTGTTTTGTTTGCCCATGTATTGCCTTTGAAGAAGATAGTTTCCCAAAACTGAGTGAAATTTTTTCGGTAGAAGCTCTTTAATTTTGTAAATTAGTCCATCGTGCCAAACTTTATCAAAAGCTTGGGCGATATCGAAAAAGGCAGCAGAACAATATTTCTTTTCCTCGAAGGTGATTTTGAATGCATTTACAATTCTGTGTACTTGCTCTGAAGTACCATGTTGGTTTCGGAATCCAAGTTGATGGTCTGGAATAATGCGCCGTTCTTCTAATATTGGTTTCAATTTCGTTAGTAACATTTTTTCAAATAGCTTTGAGGTTGTGGGCAGCATGCTTATTGGACGATATGATGAGATTTGCGTTTCATTTTTCCCTGGCTTATGTATCATTGTGATCGAAAATATCTTTCATTTTTGAGGAATATAACTGGTTCGCATGATCGCGTTGAATATAAATGTTATTAGTTTTATGCATTTATCCGGCAATTCCCTTATGATTTTTCCAGTAATGAAACCCTGTCCTGGTGCCTTTTTCGGGCTTATGCAAGTTTTAATTGTATTCTTAACTTTCTTCCAGTTATACTTTATAGGTTTGTAGGATAAACCATCATCCATTTGCTGACGTGGCACGAAATAATTATCTTCTTCGTGTGGGACGAATACTGTTGTTAGATGAGCAGCAAAAGCATTGGCTTTTTCTTCATCAGTTCTCGCCCAATTTCCAGTTGGTAGTCTAATCGGTAGATTCGAATTTGTTGTGGTTTTTTGTTGCTTTCTACAAGGAATAATCTGTCCTCTCGGTTGCCGAGGGATCACTTAAATAGTTCTTTATGCGCTGGTTTCCTTCTTCCCGTAAAGCAAATCTTAGGGCCTTAATAGCTCGTTTCAATTTCCATTTCAATAACGGTGATTTTGTTTGCTGCCATTGACGACGATTTTGTCGCTTTTCGTTGATTAGTTCCTGTATATTACGTGACAGTTTATTAACTTTTTCAGAACTGCTTATGCCGGGTGTAGCCCTTTCAGCGGATAATGTCATGACATGTTTTAGATTTTCTGCCGCCACATCAATATCAGCTGGTGTGATCAGAGGAATATTAAGTAGACAATTTTGTTTGACTAGCCTCCTATATTGATCCCAATTTAAATATTCTGATTTTATTTTTCGGAAAACTTGTGTTGTGGCAATATTCTGTGTATTTCCTTTACTTGCAAGTTCAATACTAGAATTATTTAACGTTTCAAGCCTGTAGTTACGGGCGGATACATGAATCAAGTCAGTTTTTGCTGCTTCCCGCTGTTTGCCTCTAAATTGGTAAAACATTTTCTCACCAGAATGAAAATCCATGTCGTTTCCAGTTACAAATACTTTGAGTGAATGAGTTGTTAATTCAAATTTATAATTTTGATTGTGGGTTTGGAATTTGCACAAACTATAACAAACTATACTTTTTTGGAATCGACTTGACTTGTGCACTGAACCAAAGGAAACTACACATGTATTATTGGCAGAAGTGAGTGCCGCCCTAATAATACGCCGAATATCGTCATTATTATTAGTTGAAAAATCATTACCTTCAAGTATTAATCATAAATCGATACCTACTTTATGCCTCCACTCTATTTTACCGGATTTTCTGGAATTTGTGAATGGGAAAATAAGTAGAGGGGCATTTTTGATTATATCTGCTTCTGAAATTGCTGGAGGCAGCGGTTCATCCAAAAATGTTGAATATGCATTAATTGAGGTTGAACTAATTGTTCTTGAACCAATGATTCATTTGAAAATGCTGAGGCAGGTATAATCTGTTTTGAAACAATTTCATGATTTTTATTTACTGATTGAAAATTGTTTTCGATTTTTAGTTTCATAAATAAACTGTTGATCTTTTATTCATTTTTACGGTAATAAATAATTTTTAGATCAAAAAATTGTTTATTTTGTCACACTTTACTCCAGCATGTGGATTGAACCCCAACCCTTGCAAAATTTGTCTCAATTCGTTTATATTAATATAACTTTTGGTTTGTTATTATACTTTGAAACCTTGCACGGAGACTCCATCACTAAAAACAAGGTAAACTAAACTAACTAGAAAATAAAACAGACTAATAAGTTTGTACGAATATATTTTCCAAATTTCGCAAAATGTTTTGAAAAAACGTTTTTTAACAACTTAATTTATGTAAACTAATAACACTATTTTCACTATCACTCACAAAAAATTATATTACCATTTCTAATAATATTGATTTAACATTGAAAACACATGCCCCATACCTTGGCGTATATGACCTATATAGCCGAAACTTGCCCAAATCTCTGATAGTGCTTGTTAATGGGTCCCCAATAGAAAATACTCAAAATTTTAATTGTAAAACGGTCCTAAGTAGTATTTTCATTTTTTATTGTGGTTCACCAAAACTAAAAATCTGTCGGATTGGGGCAATAGAGTTTTAAAACGAGCATTCAATGGGCAAAATATTACACTATTTTCACAATGATCAGTATGTTGCAAGTGGCCGAAATATGGCTTTTGTCTTGCAACTCAATAGCATTTACCCAGTTTTAATATGTTTTTATTGTACTGTGCCAGAACTAAAAATCTTCTTTTTTCCTAAACCTTCGCGTAGCAATTACGAACAAACCCGTGGAAGGAAGTATCCAATTTAGTCCAGTCGTTTGTAAGTTTTAAGCATCCGAACAAACCACGATCCATTTTTATATATGTATATAGATAAAACAAAAAGCAACAAAAAAATGTTTTTCGGCGAAATTTTTTTTTTAATGTTTCAATACTTTTTCAGATTTCTTGCTGTTCGCATCATTTCGTGTTTTTGTTACTGTAGAATCGAATAATTTGGTAAATATTGCCAACGATTTTAATGCATCAGATGTTTTTAATAGAAAATTATGAAGATATTAAAGATATTTGGAAAACTTTTACGATTGTCTTAAGGTTTAAATACTTGAAAGCTAATACTTTAACAGCTTTATGTACAATTGTTAAAAACGCACAATCAGATTCGGTTGATTTATTAAACGAAGTTTCATTTCAGGAATGTCAACCAGGTAAATTTGATATTTTTGACAATGAAAAGCGGCTACTAAATAAACCTTTATATATGCAAAGTCCGTATTTCTTAGGATTTAAAAAAATTTCAGACGACGTTGATGAAGAAATCCATCAAAAGAAGAAAACTCGGCAAATAAATTTTACAATCCTACTCTATTAAATACGCTTTTAAAAAAGTATATTACTTACCTTCCTTTTTGGTCCCGTTTGTATCATAAGAAAAGATTAAGCAATAGTCATGTCGAAAACTACTTTTCAACTGTAAAACGAAGAACCAGGCATAGCTTAACATTAGGAAAGTTACCCATTAAAATACTACGATTTATTAAAGAAATGTATAAACGAAATGAATTTGTATACGATAGGTTCTCACTAAATATCCCTAAAATACATTTCAAAACCTACAAAAATAAAGAAAAATTATAATAACCAAAGAGGAAAAACCATTGGCGCATCTTCTTGTCGTTAGCGAAGATTGGGCAAAACAAAAACCGATATGTCTTTCTCCTTCTACGCCAAAATCTAAAACTAATTTTAGTCAGCATATAATAAAATTATTAAATTCGATGACACCACCTGAAGCATGGAGTAGTTACACGGCTATTTCAAATAAAAGGTCGCACAAAAATGAAACAGGGCCTTGCACTAAACGTGCTACTAAATTAATTTTAAATCAAGAAAGCTCGAACCTTTACAAAATAAAAGTGTCACCGGCGAAAATTATTTTTATAAGTGTGCTTTCGATGCGTTTACATCTGTATTTTAAATTTAAATAACTTCGAAGCAGGGACAGTATATAACGATTTTCAATCAAATTGATACAGCAACAAAATTTCGGTTTTCCTGTTTAACAAAATTGTATGGTTTAAAGCGAGACTGCTCTTCAAACATCACCACCGTATCAAATTTTATTCTTGATTCATACACTTTTAGTAGTATACAAAAAGTTCAAAGTTGTGATTCTTACAATAATTACAATACAACACTAGATTTTATGAAATACTATATACCGGTTAATCCATTTAAGTTGGAAGAAATGGGATTGGAGAACTTGGCAAGTTGCTTAGAAGAAAATGACTCCATTTGCTCTCTTTGTAAAAATAATTCAGCAGCTCAAAATATTTTCGCTAATAATACGATAAGCAAGTTAAAATCACAAAAATTCCCACGACAATAAATATTTTTAGCAAGGCATTTAAGATTAAATCATTTGTAAATAACATATCAAATGGTGCTCATTATGCATGTTATTGCTATAAAAATCAACATTGGGACGTTTGTAATGACTTAAATAAAATAATCAAGCAAAAGAGGATATCTAAATTTACTAAAGTAATTCCCCATTTGCTAGCATATGAAAGTATTGAAAATTAAATCCATCATTCGACATATTTAAATATAACCAAAACAAACATAAACAAAAGGAAAGCATTAATTAGCCCCTGGTATGCCCATTAAATACCATGTTGCCCCAATCCAAAATATTTTTAGTTTAGGCACGGGGGTAAGGGGCGCCGGTTTAGATGGTCTTAATATACTAGCCCAAATGCCAACCTCACCTGCACGTGGTACTTCCTGCTAATTAACTAACGAGGCTCTGACGACCGAGATACGACGGAATAACCGACTACCGAGAACATATCAAATGATGTTCTCTTCAATGAACCACTACCAACTTGTACTGATTAGGTTGGTAGATGATACATAACCAGTTTTAAAGCAATGAATACAACGCAAAAAGGAAACAATACCCCAGGTGGTAAACCAACTATCCAGTTGGCTAATCCACCCTCTTACGAGGCTGGCTCAATGGATTCTGGGGTGAGCCTATCATTGCTAAACCCATTCGAAAGAAGTTCAATGTTGTTAAGATCACCAAACAATCATACTAACTCTGGAAATCAGCAGAAAGACGAAAACGCTAAACTCTGTCGAAAACTCAGTGAAGTAGATGTTCTTTTAACCCAACTAAGAAGCGAAATTGAAAAACTAAAAAAAGAAAATAAAGAATTGAAGAAGCCCAAACCAATGGAGATTTCTGAAACCCCGCTAACTTGTTATAATGAAGCAAGTACTCACACCAGTTATAACAATGAGTTCCATACTGATGAAGAGGATCTCATGAGAGAAACAGATTGGGTACTGAAAAGGAAGAAAAGACCTACCAAAAAACGAAAAGCAGAATTCTCGCCTGAAGTTGGAGATCATTCGCAAGCTAATGTATTAGTAACTGGTGATACTAATACCAAACGAGCTCACCAGCAACAGTAACAAAATCGGCAACAAAAGGTTGTACCGAAAGAAAAGGCTCCTCCGCCAATTAATGTAATCGGCATAACAGAATTTGCTAGTATACAATCTATAATGAAATCATTGATAGCTAAGGAATATAGAGTAGTGTCACTAAACAATAACGTGTGGAAAATCAATACACCAGATTCCGATACATATAGAGCTCTAGCAACAAAGCTCAATGCGGAAGGTAAAGAATGGTTCACATACGAAGATAAAAACGAACGCGCAATTAAGGTTATGGCCAGAGGCCTTCATCCAACGTGTAAGAAGGAGGACATAATTGAGGACCTAAACGCAAAAGATCTGCAAATAGAAGATGCAGGAAACATCCTAAGACGAGAGAGAGTTGAGAACAATCAAGTCAAAAAAAGGGAGCTTCCACTCTTCATGCTTACGTTTAACAAAAAGGAGAAAGTTGTCTGTCATATCAATGCTGTCTTCAGACTAAAATATGTCCCACGGCAATGGAAGGTTGCTGAAGTAATTATGATCCCCAAACCAGCGAACGGTAAAAAGTCGTACAGACCGATTTCACTACTTCCTGTAATTTCAAAATTATTTGAAAAATTACTGCTCAATAGACTCAAGCCAATAATAGAAGAGAGAAATTTGATGCCACCACACCAATTTGGATTTAGAGAAAATCACTCTACGATAGAACAAGTTCACAGAATAACGGATATAATCGAAGACTCACTTGAGAATAAGAAGATATGCTCCAGCATCTTCTTAGATGTAGCACAAGCTTTCGACAAAGTTTGGCACCAAGGACTTGAATTTAAATTGCATCGAATGCTTCTATCTATTCTAGCTTCTATTCTAGCAATTCTATCAAATGTTTAAATCTTATATCGCAGACCGACATTTCCGTGTAAAATATAACCGGGAGTTCTCTGAACGTAAAATATGGCCACGTCACTTGCATCGGTCGTGACGATAAACTGTTTTGAAAAGTCAGGATAACACAAGATAGGCGGATTTATTAACGCTTTTTTAAATTTTAGAACTCCCGCATCAGAAATAGTATGACCCAAATAACTAATTTCCTTTCTTAAGAATTTACATTTTAGTTTATGAGCTCGCAAGCAAGTGAAAACTTCGACTAGTTTTTTATTGTGGTCTTCTAAATCACAATGTCGTCAAGATAAACAAAACATTTTATGGTGTTCAAACCTGACAATACCGAATTCATCATCCGTTGAAAAGTCGCTGGAGCGCCTCGAAGTCCAAACGGCATACGATTAAATTGGTAATGACCTAGATTTGTGCTGAACGCTGTTTTTGGTTTATCTTTTTCACTTACAGGAACTTGATGGTATCCATCTACTAGATCAAGTGTAGAGAAATAATTTGATTTTCCAAGTTGGTCCAAAATCTCCACTACGTTTGGTAATGGGAATGTATCTGGAATGGTAATTTCATTTAATTTCCGATAATCCACAACAACTCTCCAGCGTTTGAGGCCTTCTCCCGATTTTTTAGGAACAACAAGTAATGGTGAGTTCCATGGACTATTAGATTGTTCGATAATATTGTTTTTTAACATACGAGTATCTTCAACTTGGTTATTTATTTCTTCCTTTGCAGCAAAGGGTAATCTGTATGGTTTAATATTAATTGGTCTGGCGTTAGGGATGAGTGTAATTTCATGTGAAATAGTATCGGTTTTAGTGATTTCATCACCTTCTAAATAGAATATATCGTTAAAAGACCGACAAATTTTGATAATTGAAGTTGTTTCTTCTATATTTAGATGATTGGTGTCAATTTTAGTTTCTAAGGTTTGAAGTCGATTTTCTACAGGATTTTTCCATTTGTTTAATTGTAATAACTTATAATTTTCTAGAAGCGTTGGCATTATATTTATTTCTTTAATATCGACTGCGAATTCATTTGTGTTTAAAATGGATAATGGAAATTGGGAATTTAAGGTTTTTATTATACAATTTCCAGTGAAAACACCTAGTGAAATTTCATAGACGGACATAGGTATTCAGAATTTTTCGGTAACAAATGACAAATATTCAAAATTTTTTCGACTCGAGGAGGAATAGTGTCGTTTACCAAAAATTTGGAACACAGAGGAAATTTATGAGAATAGCAACTTGATAAAGGAACTTCCAAAAGTTTATTTGTGTAATCAATTTTACAACTATAGCATTCGAGAAAATTTTTGCCTAAAATACCCTTAGAATTTATTGGGAATTCATTACTTACTATGTGAAATTATTGAGGAATTGATTTATCTTGGCTCAAAAATATGTTTCCTTCGCATAACGCTAAGGTTTGAATTTGATTATGCGTGATGCCAGTGATAGTGCATTTTAAATCAGGGTGACACATAACATCTTCTTTCATACAATCTTTTTTTAAAATGCTGATATCTGCACCAGTATCAATCAAAAAACTCGAATATTCATTCTTCAATATGTCGATATTTAAAAAAACATATTTATGGTTATTATTATTTAGTTTAATTGAATAATCAAATGGTAAAGGAAAATGTTCGTTTGGCGTAGGTGATACTATCTCTGAATTCGAACACAATTTTAGTGAATTTCGCTTACTCGAACAAGCGTGTTCGCTTCTTTCTGTACGAGTGGACTCTCGTTTCCCGAATCCTTAACAGTTTGGACAGATAAGTTGACATTTTGAACTCGAGTTGCTTCAGCATATTTTCGTTGACGACAATTTCTGATGTGATGTCCCATTCGCTTACAATAACCACATACTGTTGTTCGCTGATTTGATAATTCTGGTTGGTTTGACTGAGTACTTTAATTTGTAATAAATGATTTATTGGAATTGTCGAATGTTCTGGTTTTATTCTGGAACTCGGTAGAATCTCTTGAGTTCCTACGATAGCAAGTTTCCGCTGAATGCCCATTCTTCTTACAAATTTGGCATTTTAAATATTTTATAGAAGAGCTAGAAGGTGCATTCGAAATAGAGGATAGTTTATAATTAATAGTATCCTCTTCTTCTATTAGATACAGCTATTCTGCTTTAGATACAGCTTCTTTTAAAGTAGCAAATCTACACGCTTTTATAATTAGTTGTAATGAACTGCTAAGACCATCTACGAATGATTTCAATGCTGTGGTTCCATTTAAACGCTGTATAATTTCAGAAGATTGTTCACCTTCTCGTGCGTTACAGGCAGTATTTAAATCGTTCAACAACTCATCAATTCTGTAGGCATAAGATTTAACGTCTTCGTTCGGTCGTTGAATTGCCCTAACTAATTCAACTTGTAAATACTCGATAGGTCTATTTTCGGAAAATTGAGTGTTTAATTCGCATTTCAGATCAGGACATTTTACTTTCTTTTACTCTAGTAAAATAAAGTATAGTAATCATGAAAATTTTGGACCTTGAGATTTTTAGAGATTTATCTGTTTTGAGGTCCCCTGAGTCCGAAAAAGTGGGCTTCGAAATGGTGTCTGTCTGTCTGTCTGTCTGTCAGTCTGTCCGTCTGTCAGTCTGTCAGTCTGTCTGTGTCCTCTCCACAGCCCAGATGGTTTAACCAATCGAACTGAAACTTCAGATTTAAGCTTTTTTGATAAATTGGGAGGCCCCAGTGAATTTTACTCCAAATCGGCTAACCGGAAGTGGCCACTCCCTTGGTCCATAAAATTTATTTTGCAAATATTTTAAAAAGTATAAGATTTACAAAAAACTACTTAAAACAAAATGTTTCTAAAAATTAAAACCAAATAAAAATTAAAAAAAGAAAATTAAAAAAAAAATAAAATTTCTCAAAATTCTCTGTTCGTAAAAGAAAGTCGTGTGTTGGCCACACCTCAATTTTTTTAAATGTTTTATGTTTGAAAATTTCATGTGCTTTATCTTGCAAATTGAATAATATCATTTCAATTAGTGCTTCCTCGTCAAATTCACCATTTAGTTTTTATAGACCATTTCACAGGCTGAAATGAACTTGTTCAATTTTCTGGGATTACCATTAAATTCTGGTATAATTTTTAAAGCAATATTCAATTTAGCGACATTTTGCGATTTTGATTATTGGATAATTTATTTATAGTACTAGAATGTGATTTCGAGGTTGATGGCGTTATCACAGATTGTTGTTCAAGGTCAGTGCAATTTTTACTGATATAATCATTACTGTTATACAAAACTTGGTTACTCACCTGATTTATATTTCCCGAATTATTATCTTCACTATCATTTGACGTATCCGATAGTTGTTGTGATATGTTTATTGATTTCCGTTCTATTTTAATCGATTGTATCGTTTTTTGATTTTTATTTATTTTGTCATCACCAATGGAAATCATAAAATTGAATTAATTATGTATATGTAAATAGAAGGAGAAAAAATGTATAATACAAATTTCAATTGAAATATTAAATTCAACTTACCATAATTATTTGTGGTACATGTAATTTTTTTTTTATTTTTTTATTTTTTTTATATAAGTTAATAAAATAGGATGATACTGTTGAAGTGTTGGTTTTCCATGTGTAATTGCTGTCCAAATCTAGGGATGCCGCATGTCAATTGAATACCGTTAAATGTTGATACCAAAATATGATTATCAATTGTCCAAATGTTGTATTTGTAAATGTATTAGTTAATGTTGGACCGTTTACCAAATGTTGTATTGTACCTTCCCTTAGTGTTGATATTAATTAAATTTAATGATGATGAGTGTGTAAATTATGTTGATATTGGCCAATTGTTGCTTTTGGTATTTGGTTATTTATGATATTCCGGTAAATGTTGGTAAGGTTGTTTATGTTATTCCAAATATTGTATTTGATATTCCGGTAATTTTGTTCCAGCTTTGCAGTTTGTTAATAAAATGTGTTAATCGTGTAATATGCGTACACAAACCCACGTTTAGATTGTTCTCGATATGTATGTATAGGTACATCAAATTATAATTTTACGATCATATGATGCACGGTAAAAAATGTATTCTGGTATATAGTTTATTCTTTACTCAAGGCTTGAAATACCGTTTGCTTGTATACCGCTGTCACCAAATGTTGTATTTGCGAGCGCATGGCAATGAAAAATCCAGAATAGAACACAATTTCACTTTATAATGTTAGTTTATTTGAATAAATAAAAAGAATTGGTTTTGTTCCAATCTTATTAAATCGTTTATTGTTATTTAAATTTTACATTAATTTTAATAATTCATAAATGAAGGTTTTTGATCAACTAACTTACTTAAATTTTATTTTGATCTCAACTCAACCGCTATACATTACAATATTGTTTTTATGCATTTGTATTGTTGATATAATACATTACTAAACAAGTTCACATACACTATCTAATATAACTTTATATAAACCAATTTCGCATATAACAATTAAGTAAATAATATTAATAATTATCTATGTAATGTGTATGTGTATAATTTATAGTGAGTCACCTAAGTGTTCACAACACGAATATCTCGGCACCAAAATGCAGACATAAGAAGTTTGTTGGATACCACCAATGCAGTAAGAAGACTTCAAAGGAAGAAACCTTTGGAATTGGGCAGTTGTATTTAATTAGGATAGATAAAAATAATTACTACGTAAATTCAAACAGGAGTAACCATTGGGCTACTGCCCGTCAAATGTGAATCTTCATTTAAGAAAGATAAATTACTAAATGATTTGTAAATCAGTTGTAATATTAAATAAAGGAAAAAAAAAAGTTTAGGCACACCACAAAAAATGATTAAAAGTGGGTAAATATCATGGATTCTTAAGACAACGGCCAAATTTCGTCAACTTGCATCATATAGATGACTTTCACATCAATTAGCACCGGCTTGAAGGTTTTGGAGAGTTTTTTTTTGGGTAAAAAATTTATTCGAGTGTACATTGTGAAGCTTATTAACAAAATTGGTATTTTACACAAAATTAAGTTTTTGGACATATATTTATGCGCTTGTACATCTTTTAGAAGTGTATTTAATAAACATAAAGTTATTCAAATAAAATAAGCCTAAAATAACTTCTAACATTCATTTCCAATTTTCCTACTACAATAACCTATTTTTAAATTACCTGCAAATTAAGGAACTCAGCGCCATTTGGATATGAGCCCCAGGGTTCTTGCAAACAATTTTAAAAGGAACAAGGACGTTGTTCTCTATTATATCGAATAGCACGAATCTCAGAGATTAATAATTAAATATTAATTATTATTTATTGTTTATTATTAAATAAGTATTGACAATTATTAATTGTTAATTTTTAATTAATTATTATTAATCATTAATTATACGGGTCGAAGGGACAAAAAAACCGTTAACCAACTGACTACTGGAACACCAGACGTTTTGTTTCTCTTGGAATTGAAAGAGGATCCCTATAAACGGGCTTTCCGTTGAGAGTGAAATGGGGGGGGGGGTTATATAGCCCAATCCGAGAGATTTTTAGTTTTGGCACAGCACAATAAAAACTCATTAAAACTGGGTATATGCTATTGACTTGTAAGACAAAGGCCATATTTTGGCATCTTTCGGCAATAGTAGCCCCTTGTATGCCCATTTTGAAACTATATAGCCCCAATTCGAGAGATTTTTAGTTTTGGTGCACCACAATCAAAAATGAAAATACTGCGATTTATTTTTAATTCTGGTAATTATGATTTTTTTGTTTTAAACCAATTTGGTTTTTAGAAGTACATAACTAAAATATTTTATATTCAATTTTCTTTGTTTTTCATTGATTTGATTTTAATGAAATTATATTTATTTTTATTAAATACAATAAAATCCTGGGCTGGGATAACTTCACACATGAGTATATGTTGCATAATTTTAGTAGTATTTGTCTGATTACATTTTTTTATTTTCTGGGATAAAATCCTGGGCTAACTTCACATGCCTTCTTTTGTACAAATGTACAAACCTGAAATTTAATCGTAATACATTAAATTCTTTTTTAAAAATCACCCCTCAGTAGCGCTTTTAATAAATTGAGAGGATTCAACGAACAAATTATCATAATTACCTGTTTGATAATGTGGATTAACAGGTTTGAAATATTATTATCTTATGAATGGATTAGGGAGACAAAATTTGTCCTAAACAATTATTTTCTAATTATCAACCAAACAAAAACTTTCTATTCGAACATATTTAACGACAATCTTGCAAATTAATTAAATTACCATTCTTGCCATTGTACGATAAAAACCAGGTAGAACTGGAACAATTTTAATAAATTATCACATTAATTTTCCCCATTTTCTTGTGCGCCTTCTTGTAACAATAATTAAAATAATCGTATTATACAAAAATTTAACCACCCGCTGGTAAATCTTCATGATTTTATTATATACATATAATCGTTAATTTGTTACAATAAGCTGTCAAGTTGTTAAGCTATTTATATGAGGGTTCTGATTTGTATTCTCCCTCCTTTACACCGACTTACATATATACGCTTAATTTAATGTTTTAAAAAAAAAACAGAAGGCCTTTTATATTCCTCGGCATTATTGTTTCTATTTGTATGTATTTAAAATGGGAAAGTCAATTGAAGACTATGTAGCCAAAAAATGAAAAAGTTCTTTATAATGGTCGAGTAATTATGTAAATTGTAAAGCTGAAAAAAGGCGACGTAACGAGGGATAAGGATAATTTGAAATATACGTAATTATTGAAGAAATAACAAACTGAGTGAACGAACTTAAATCAAAGAAAAATGTTACATCAGTCAACACAGTCCTATAACAAAAAAATATCTCTAACTATATGTTTGTATGTTAAAGCTAAATTTTAATAATAATCGTCGAATTATATAGTTTTTATACTAGGTCATGGATACGGTGGCTGAATAACATAAATAATTATAGCTTTCTACACTTGAATTTTATATAGAAACGAGAATATCTTTGGGTTTCTTTTTTCTTCATATTCATATGTATGTATGTACATGTACATATGTATATTATACTTCACCTTAATATTGTATAATTATTTCAATGTTACACTGTATATAAGTACTTTAATGAAAAATAGAACGGAAAATGAGGCAAAAAGTAAAAGCTCAATAATTGAATAGAAAAATTTTATCTTTGTGCTTTTCTACGAAAGGAGAATTTTTTACACTTGGTATGATTATGTGAATGGAATATAGTAAAAAAAATCATTACTATATATACTTATGTTTTATATGGATATTACATATATGAACTATATGTATAATACAAGTAGGTATGTAAGCCAAATGTATCAAACGTGTTGTTAATCTAATAACAGGTAGGATATAATTGTCATAGATTGACATAATAATTTTTTCAAAATTACTTCAGTATTTTTTTATTGCGACACTCGAAGTAAGAAGTACCAAAACTATTCATTGTGAAGACTTGGAAAGACATCGTGTGTTAGTCATCGTAACCAATCGGTGTGAAGAACAAAATAAAAAACAACTTTATAATAATTAAATTTCCATTTAATAAATACGAAATTTATAAAGTTATTTTAAAATAATAAAATTATATGAACCCGAATAATTCAGTTTTTTTAAATAAAAATCTCAAATCTAAACACAAGTTTCTTTATCACTTTGGCCCCAGTCCCAGTGGGACACCCTGTATAAGGAAAAAGAAATATAAATATAGTAGACATTAAAATAGGAAATCAAAGGAAATAAAATGACATGTATGGATAAAATATGTGACGAGCCGTTTACAAAAACAAAAAATAAAATCAATAAATTCAAATTGTAATAAAATATGAAAATTAGGTAGCGCATGAAAACGAAATTAAAAATGACCCAAAATCGGTAAATTGTTTGTAAAATGACATGATCGGCAAAATGTTTTGAAATTAAAATTAGGTTGAAAAATGAAATCGGTTGTAAAGCGGATTATGTGTAACAATTCTAAGAAAACAACATTCAGCAGATCTATCATGAAATGTTGTTAGTGTAGAATTATCGAAAATTAACCCAAAGTTTGTATATAAGAACAGAAAATTTAGTTGTAAAATCATTATAGTATCAAGTTTAAACTTATCATTGTTAATATATCAAATCGAACAAATTATCTAAAGTTATAGAAATCCAAAGTGAAATAAAGTTAAACGTAAAAAAAAAATAAACAGATCTTTATACATATGTAACTTAAGGAAGCGGAGAATTAATTAAAATCAGGTAAATATAAAATAACAAAACTGCCAACCTACTAACAATAAGGTACCGTGTGTAAGAGTTAAGTTACGGGTTAGCCCTTCATAGGGAGTTGGATTAAGGGGGTGTCAAAGCTCTAAAATTCTGGCTAACCACGCCTTACTGTACACACTTTTTCTCCAAATAACATAATTTTCTCCAACAATACTGACAATAACTTAGGTAATAGCCCCCATCAGTAGCAAGCTCTAAGTAATTCAGTAAATTAGTAAATTATCTCATATTCGTACAGATTATCGACTAACATTCACTAACAGTCGGACTGAACCCTCTGTATTTAAGCAACGTTTTTATAAAATTATTAATTACACAAAATTTCCTCGGGGTTTGAATCGAATATTACATTAACCTCATTCAACACAGTTTTGATCAGTTGACTCCCATGTCAGTGTAATGACAACCAAAATTACCATTTAAAACGTGGTTAAACAGACATTATAGGAATCTAGGTTGAAGAAATAACATTATTACACATTAACTGTAATACTTACAGGATTTTTTTTATTTATTTATTCGAATTACTAATGTGACTAATTATTTCAATAATAATTGAATATTTTAAAATTTTATTATTTTTTTTTTAGCCTCGTCGCCAATTTGCTATGTTCCGAAATTAAGAAATGAACACACGCGTTTATCATAATAATTATAATATTGTACACATTATTTATTACCCTTTATTACGGTAAATACAAAATTATATTAATTATTAAATTTATTGACCAATACTGGATTCAGCGAATGTGCTGCTGTAAAGGAGCTTTGTATAGGTTATGACCCTTTAACCTTACTCTTATTCTTTTAAATTTTATTTCAACTCATTATTATTCACTTCATTATGATTTTCTTTTTGAATGATTGATTGATTTGAATGCACGGCCAAGCTTATGAAGCAAGAAATCCCGTGTTAGTGATGTGGCCATTAAACTGTCACACCAATTTTATAATACAGGTGAATCCTTTCCCCACTGAAGATACCTAAGCACTATTACAACAAGGAGAGCACAACCACCCACGATACTAAATAAATGTGACAGCATCATGTCCACCCCTGGCGGGGTCCCACCGTGCACCCTTTCACACACAACAAAACCGAAAGATAGGATAGGATAGTTAGAAGTGACAGAATCGGCCCGGTTACAGACACCTAGGCCTATAGCCGATAGTTAGTAAATTGTTAGTAATTATATATGTAGTAAAAATAGTTAGCACAGGACAACACAATTTCTAAACTACAGCTTATTCACTACTTGTTGATCCTGGAGGGTTGATTCAAGCTAAAATTTAAATCTGAAATTCGGGATTAATTTTGATCCCTATAATACCTATAATAATGATTAATTCTAGAACTATGTTTATTCTGAAAATTAGATTATTTATTAGCAAATTAAGGAAGAGATCCCTTTAAATATTTTAAAACTAAATTAATTAAAATATGTTAATGGACAAAACAGAATATATTACACATTAAAAAAAATTAACATTTTATTTAAACAAATATGGATACTTCCCAATTCAAGGATACAAATTCAAGAGGAATTGATTTGTCACACCAACTTTATGACACAGGTGAATGCTTTCCATTGATGACCTCGAAGCACCATTACAACAAAGAAAGCACAACCACCTCCGACACTACATAAATGTGACAGCTCCATGTCCAAGCCTGGCCGGGTCCCACCATGCTCCTTTCACATACAGCAAAATCTAAGGATAGGATAGGATAATGATAATAATAATAAAAATTATAAAAATTGATAAAAATTGTTAGCACAAGATAACACAAAAAATTCTCTGAAATAAATTATAAATTATTCCTTAAAGAACAAATAAATAAATTTTAAAAATATTAATAATATTAATATAGTAATATATTAAAACTAAAAAATCCAAACAGAAAACAGCACAACGGTAAACCAATGGTTGTCATCGTGATTATCATACATATTTCTGCCGTCTTACTTTGGTCACAGGAATTGTTATTAGTATAAAAATAAAAATGCAAATTATGCTCAAAATAAAAACCGAAAATAATTTTCTTTTACTTATATCAATCGACATTAAAATTAAATAAAACCAACAAAATTTTTAAAACCATCACTAGAATAGTTCTATACCAACAAAACCTGGTTTGAAACTATTCATTCCGGAATGAAAATACACAGCACTGCCGCTGTAAATAGAATTCCCAAAGTAAAACTACAATTATTTACAAGATAATAAAATGCCATCCAAAAACTAAAAACTAAAGGTGCTTTGCACATGAAAATTAAAATTAAATTAAAATTTCTAGTAAATAGGTTTCTTAACAATAAAAATATAAAAAATATAGAAATATCGATACATTTTCAACAATTAAACTAAAATAAATATTTTAATAAAAAAGGAAAGGGTTTCTAGAGCAATAAACATAAAATAAAATCATAGATTGATTAAACATATGTCTTGTAATTAGGGTTTACCAACAATAAAATAAAACATCCAAAAATTTTAAATGAACGAAAACAATTATTTCACAATTTGGCATGCATAAATAAATTCTTCGTTGCGTGTTGCAAA
Source organism: Tipula vernalis (assembly GCA_958295665.1). NCBI lineage: Eukaryota > Metazoa > Arthropoda > Insecta > Diptera > Tipulidae > Tipula > Tipula vernalis. The sequence continues at coordinate 164,540,391 of OY282559.1, forward strand.
ACAAAATTCAATTCAACCAAAATCAAATGTTTCTACATTAGTTTTATTTATATAATTTATTCAATTTGTAAATTCTTAATTTATTCTAATTTAATTAAATAGAATTTATATAATTAAAACTTCAGATTTCTTTATCAATAAATAAATATAAATATATCCATAAAACTTTAACTCAGTTCACGGACATGTTACCCTGCCAAATCAAGCATGCAAAGTAAGTAAATAATAAATCAATGCAAGGAAAATAAAACAATAATTTCTTAAAAATTTATCGGTGTGCCATATAAGTAATCATGACGTTTGTGTGTGAAATCTGCAATCTAAACTTCAATAATTTCCATTAAGTTAATAATTAAATTCAAACCATTTAGCCACCATTTTTCCACGTTGCTCACATTCGTTTAATCGAAATTTTGCATTATGTGTTGAAAACCAAATCTCTCAATTCAAATCAACATTTCCAAATTAGTATTTTATTATTATAGTTAGTTAATTTATAATTTTATAAAATTAATTAAATTAATTTAAAACCAATTTGATGCAATTTGTAATACCCTGTAAAAGATTATTAATCATACCTAAATATACTATTTTAAATGAATTGTATAAGGCGTTTTCCAATTCGACTCAAACTTATTCGATTATACAAAGTATAAGAATCCTATTTGAATCAAATACACTAAAATTTCATTCCGCTTGAATAGATCATGTTTTATCAAGAATACCATAGTTGTTTCATGAATACACAAAACACAAAGAGAAAAAACAACACCAACATACAAATAACATAATCTTATATACTAAACCACCAACACACCTTGAAGGTAAATATTTTTTATCATCATTCATGTGCGCCGCAGGAGATTTATCATGTTTTCCTAATATTATTGATACCCTTATAGCGCACATAAACCTATAACTGATCTATGTATCAAGATACAGGAAAATATTTGTGATGACTATAGCAAAACCAACAAAAAAAAAATCTTTGTTTTGTTGTTGTTTGCATATTACAAGACAAAAACCAACAATATAAACATAGTACATTTCCTTAATAGAATCTATACAAAGAGCAAACGAGACGGCTGCACAAACCCATTGTTGGCTTTGTTATATATCATGTTTCAAGCAAATATTTGTTTCGATTGTACATAAACTATAAACACAAGAACGCATATAAGTGGGCGTAAAAATAAAATCTAAAATGAAATTAACTACGACGTATTTCTATTTAAGTTAAAATCATTTTAATATTATCCAATTATTAAATTTAGTAAATAAAATTGAAATTTAATTTCATCTACAATCATAACCAGTTTTAAAGCAATGAATACAACACAAAAAGGAAACAATACCCCAGGTGGTAAACCAAACTACCCAGTTGGCTAATCCACCCTCTTACGAGGCTGGCTCAATGGATTCTGGGGTGAGCCAATCATTGCTAAACCCATTCGAAAGAAGTTCAATGTTGTTAAGATCACCAAACCATCATACTAACTCTGCAAATCAGCAGAAAGACGAAAACGCTGAACTCTGTCGAAAACTCAGTGAAGTAGATGTACTTTTAACCCAACTAAGAAGCGAAATTGAAAAACTAAAAAAAGACAATGAAGAATTAAAGAAGCCCAAACCAATGGAGATTTCTGAAAACCCGCTAACTTGTTATAATGAAACAAGTACTCACACCAGTTATAACAATGAGTTCCATACTGATGAAGAGGATCTCATGAGAGAAACAGATTGGGTACTGAAAAGGAAGAAAAGACCTACCAAAAAACGAAAAGCAGAATTCTCGCCTGAAGTTGGAGATCATTCGCAAGCTAATGTATTAGTAACTGGTGATATTAATACCAAACGAGCTCACCAGCAACAGCAACAAAATCGGCAACAAAAGGTTGTACCGAAAGAAAAAGCGCCTCCGCCAATCAATGTAATCGGCATAACAGAATTTGCTAGCATACAATCTTTAATGAAATCAGTGACAGCTAAGGAATATAGAGTAGTGTCACTAAACAATAACGTGTGGAAAATCAATACACCAGATTCCGATACATATAGAGCTCTAGCAACAAAGCTCAATGCGGAAGGTAAAGAATGGTTCACATACGAAGATAAAAACGAACGCGCAATTAAGGTTATGGCCAGAGGCCTTCATCCAACGTGTACGAAGGAGGACATAATTTAGGACCTAAAGGCAAGAGATCTGCAAATATAAGATGCAGTAAACATCCTAAAACGAGAGAGAGGTGAGAACAATCAAGTCAAAAAAAGGGGGCTTCCACTCTTCATGCTTACGTTTAACAAAAAGGAGAAAGTTGAAAATATCTTCAACATCAAAGCAATTCTCAATATGAGGGTTAAAATAGAACCGCTTAAGAAAAACACGAGGCTAATAATACCTCAATGCAAAAAATGCCTAGGTTTCAATCACACGCAAAAATATTGCAGACGGGAGCCAAGATGCGTAAAATCTGCTGGAAAACACAACGCGAAAGAGTGTACAGAAAGTTGAAACACCCCTGCAAAATGTATAAACTGCAAAGGGCATCATCCTGCAAATTATAGAGGCTGTGAAGTAGCCAAAGAACTTCAAAGACTAAGATACAAAACGCATCAGTTTCCTCAAAACCCTAGGGTTACCAGAGAAGAGAAACCAACTAAAACCCAAGCGGAGCCAAAACCACTAGGTATTGGTACAGAGCGAAAAAGTTATTCACAAATTGTACAGCAATCATCTAATGCTACGAATGATAACTCCCTTGAAAGGATTTGTCGAAGCATAGAAGCCATAAATATAAGGCTAGCAAAGCAAGAACGTGGTCTAGAAGCTTTATATAAGCGTCTAGATATGCATCAAACCTTGAACGAGGCAACAGCCCTCATATACTAAAATGAGCAGATCATTAAGAATTGTCACCTGGAACGCGAACGGGCTAGCGCAACATGTTCCAGAGCTAGAAATTTTTGTAAATTTAGAAAAAATAGATATGTATATGCCTTATATCGGAAAGCCATTTGACAAAAACATCATTTATTAAAATACGTGATTATGAATGTTACCATGCTGTTCACCCAGGAGGAAAACCCAGAGGAGGATCAACAGTAATAGTGAAAAAGAATCTCAAACACTATGAAGAACCTAGTATAGAAGAGGAAAGTATGCAAGTTAAAACCAGAAAAGTTGAAACTAACAATAATAATGAATACAGTATTTCCTCTATCTACTGCCCTCCACGCTATAATCTAAACAAAGAAGATTATAATAGACTCTTTAGATCACTAGGATCCAATTTTATTATTGGTGGTAACTTTAATGCAAAAAACACCTATTGGGGATCAAGACTTACAACCCATAAAGGAAAAGAGCTATTCGAAGCCGGACGAATAAATAACTGCGAGTTCCACTCTGGAGGTAAACCAACATACTGGCCTGCTGATATAAATAAAATACCAGATCTCATTGATTTTTATGTAACGAAAGGGATCTTCGAGGATTACATGTGCATCGAAAACAGCGAAGGGATATATTCCGATCATACACCTGTTATCATGACACTCAGCACAATGATAATTAATAAGGATAACCTGCCTAAATTAACAAATAATAGAACTAATTGGGACCTATTCCAAGATCTAATTGAAATGCAAATAAATCTACGAGTGCCGTTTAAAACACCGGTGCAGTTGGAAGACGAACTAGAGGTATTTAACAGTACTATTCAACAAGCAGCATGGGAAAGTTCTCCTGCTAGTCACACCGAATCCCGTAGGAATCAAAATTATCCTATTGAGGTCAGGGAGTTAGTTAGAGAGAAACGGAAGGCAAGAAAAACCTGGCAAAGGACACGCGCCCCGGAAAACAAAAAAATCCTCAATTTTCTATGCAATAAACTAAAACAACTTATAAAAGAAATTAAGAATGAAACTATTAACAAGTACTTAAATGGTCTCACCGAACATAAAGATACTGATTACTTTCTTTGAAAAGCAACAAAGGGATTAAAAAGAACCAAAACGCATGTGCCGCCTATTAAAAATGGGGAAGGAACCTGGGCCAAAAGCGACAAGCAAAAAGCTATTTTATTTGCAGCTCACTTGGAAGACACCTTTCAACCGTTACCTATGCAAACAGCAGATGAAAACATAATAACAGTTAGCAAAATTGATGAATATAATATTCGATGTGTAACATTACAGGAATTAAAAAATGAGATCAAGTGTAATTTGAACGCAAAAAAAGCTCCAGGATATGATTTAATTACTGGACAAGTCGTAAAAGCCATTCCCGAGAAGGGACTACGAAAATTGGTTCAAATTATCAATACTGTCTTCAGACTAAAATATGTCCCACGGCAATGGAAGGTTGCTGAAGTAATTATGATCCCCAAACCAGGCAAACCAGCGAACGATAAAAAGTCGTAAAGACCGATTTCACTACTTCCTGTAATCTCAAAGTTATTTGAAAAATTACTGCTCAAGAGACTCAAGCCAATAATAGAGGAGAGAAATTTGATTCCACCACACCAATTTGGATTTAAAGAAAATCACTCTACGATAGAACAAGTTCACAGAATAACGGATATAATCGAAGACTCACTTGAGAATAAGAAGATATGCTCCAGCATCTTCTTAGATGTAGCACAAGCTTTCGACAAAGTTTGGCACCAAGGACTTGAATTTAAATTGCATCGAGATCTACCTAAGCAATTCTATCAAATTCTTAAATCTTATATCGCAGACCGACATTTCCGTGTAAAATATAACCAAGAGTACTCTGAACTAAAGAGAATATCAGCAGGCATACCACAGGGTAGCGTACTGGGTCCTATATTGTACATCCTGTACACCAGAGATATGCCAAATACAGAAGGTGCCACTATAGCAACATTTGCAGACGATACAGCTATTCTGGCGACTGGAAAGTGTATATCAGAAGCAACGACCAAACTTCAAAAAGCAACCGACACAGTGAGTAGCTGGACAAAGAAATGGCGCATTAGCCTAAACGAAGCAAAATCGGTTCACGTAAACTTCACAAACCAGAAAGTTAACTGGATTCCAGTGAAACTTAATTCAAGACCGGTTCCAAATGCAAATACAGCCAAATACCTCGGCATGACTCTCGATTGCAAGCTTAGATGGAAAGAGCATGTTAAAAAGAAAAAAGAAGAATTGAACATTAAATATAGGAAAATGTATTGGCTAATAGATAGAAACTCTGAGCTTACAATACATAACAAATTGCTATTATATCAGCAAATACTTAAACCAGTATGGACCTACGGTATTCAACTTTGGGGTTGTACCAAGAAGACAAATGTACAAATGATTCAATGTTTTCAAAACAAAGTGCTGCGTGGCATTGTTGCACCATGGTACATTAGAAATGATAACCTCCATAGGGACTTAAACATGGAATATGTAAGTGAAGAAATACAAAATCATGGGAAGAAACACATTCAGCGGATATCTCGGCACCAAAATGCAGACATACGAAGTTTGTTGGATACCACCAATGCAGTAAGAAGACTTCAAAGGCAGAAACCTTTGGAATTAGGCAGTTGTATTTCATTAGGATAGAGAAAAATAATTACTATGTAAATTTAAACGGGAGTAACCATTGGGCTACTGCCCGTCAATTGTGAATCTTTATTTAAGAAAGATAAATTACTAAATGATTTGTAAATCAGTTGTAATATTAAATAAAAAAATAAAAAAAAAAAAAAATAAAAATCTACAATCACACAAAAGTCAAAATCGTGCACTTAAGCAAGAAATCAATAATTTTATGTCCTTATCCATAAATATAAAACATTGCATGATAAATGCATCCCGGTGGATTGCATTTTCCAAAATTACACTTTAATTATTGTGTCACTACACTTTAATTATTATTTCACTAAAATTGAATGTTATTAGAATTAAAATTAAAATGTATATACATATATATGTACATATGTATACCATATAAAGTATATACATAAAACTACATAAATAAAACAAAAATAAAGATAAAGATAAAATAAAATTAAATTTTTGAAGAGGATAGAAAAAAACGTCTATCTATATCCTCTTTGACGAACATGTGCTCACCCCATTATGATTTCCTTTTTATAAAAAAAAATCCTATCATTATTCACTTTATTGTAATAATTTTATATTCACTTTTCTTTTCAAATTTTCAGATTTTATTGTTTAAATTTGCACACTTTTTCCCGTGTTCACTTTAATGTTTACGTATAATAACACGACACGAATTCACGCTAAAACGGTCCCTGCTCGGGCGCCAGTTAATTGAATTTAAATACTAAAATAATGTTTAAAATATATTTTTTGTTGTACCTCACTAAAAATTCTTATTAACTACATATTTTTATAAACTATAGTTTGCTGACTAAGTGTCATGCGTTTTACTTAATTTAATACATTTAATAGAAAAGTGCTATCTAGGCCGGATATGCAATATTTGATTCCTTTGCAAGAATTCTATGGGATCGTCTACGAAAAGTGTTTCCATGTGGGGTCAGACACGTTTCTTGCAACGTGATAATGTTTGTTATCTTAACTTGTACTCAAATGAAAAAATATATACATATGTAGATTTAAATATAACCGTAACTCATAAAAAAACGATAACCATTAAATTTTTAGTTTAGTTGGCGTCAACCTTTTACCGTATACAACATAATCCATCGTCCAGACCTTAGCAAATGAAGAAATATGAACCTGTCTACATAAAGGAACTTTTTCATAAGACTTGTTGAATATTTTATTTAAAATAAAACAAAATATAAAATGTTTCGTGCATGTGCCGCATCCACCAAGCCTTAACCCCCCCATCCCCACCCAACATCATTTTTATTTTATAATATCCTAACCAAATTCTCCGATTATTTTCTTCATAATATTAGCTTAACGTGTTTCATAAGAAAAACATTTTTTTTTGCAACTTTGGTACATGAATAAATAATGATTTCAGCTATATGTTTTTTTTCAGGTAAGCAAATTACGGTGTTATTGCCTATTGATTACGTAAAAAAGGAAGGTATGTAATATTTAAATTAAAGATTTTGTTTATGGTGAATAATCGACTGTCTGTGTATATAACAGCAATGCGAGTTAATTAGATTTTCAGTTTTTTTAGCGTTAGCATCTGCTAACATTAAAATTTTGTTATATAAAAAAAAAGATTTTTTTTACAGCATCGGTGACATTTTTAATTTAGTCTGTGTGAAAAAATGTAATGTGGGGAGCACAAACAGACCGCTTTGATTAATTAATTAAACAGTATTGATAAAAATATTATATTTTTTAATACGATAATTCTCGAGTATTTATGTAAATTTGTTTACATATGAAATAAAATATTGATTGGTTAAAAATTAATTTATTGTGGCGACAAAAGTAAAAAAAAAACCCAAATAGCCAAACATCAACCCATTTTTTCGGGAAAAACAAAACAATTCGATTATTTAATAATTAATCTAGCAATTACAAAATTGAAAAAATGTTTTCCAAATATTGAAATTTTTTTGTTGTATGAATTCGATTTTGATTAAATTATTTTTGTTTTGGCTTGTAAAATACAGCGTACCGTTAATCATACAATTTCGAATTATGATTTTGATTGGGTTTGATGGACACAAAATCCAATTTGTGTTTACAAAGGCGGTGCTGGTTTTGTGTTATTAACCCAAAAGTGACAAATCAAATTCAATTTTTATTATTAAATAGGATTCCAAAAACTCGGTTATTTTTGAGTTCGATGGTCTTCGAATAGTTAAGCGTTTGGATAAGTAACGTATGGGCAAGAAAATTTAGACAAATGTAAACTGTATAAATTCAATATTTCAAATTTAGAAAACTGTATTTCAATTCATTTTAAAAAGTTGCTTATGAGATGTAGTGATAAGGCAATTTATGTTTTTTGATTGATATCCTTTGCTATAAACTTTCTGCTTAAGATTTGCCCAAAAACCCTCTATTTATCCTCTAGGCACATTTGGTGGATTTTCCTCTTTTGGTACAAAACGAATACTCAATCGACGCATTTGATCTGTGCTTGCTTTGGTGTAATGGGCCGAGGTTAAATCCGGCCAAAACAGCGTCTTTTGGCTTGCATGGTAGTTTCTTATAATTTTTTTAACTTTTGGTAAACATTCGACCTTGTATCTTTCACTGTTAATGGCTAATCCAGCTTTAAAAAATGCAGGTTCCTACATTCCGTTTTGACTTATTGCCAACAACAGTAAAACTTTGTCTGGAAATTTCTGTTTGGGTATGAACTTCACTTTGTCGTCGATATTACATCTGCCATTGTCAAAGTAGGCTATGGGTTGCCATTCGTTGCCATTTAAAGTAAAATAGGTCTCATCATCTTGAATCACAATCACATTATCTTTTGCTCGAAAAGAATTTTGTACAAGTTTTTTAAACGTTGTTTCTGAACCTTTATTTGTTGTTCGGACCCTTTAGGAACAATTTTTCTTTTTCTTAACGTAATGTTCATTTAGTTTAAGCATTTTTTAACATTATTTTTGTGGCACTGGAATTTAATTGCGTTGAAAAAACGAAACAAGATGGCGAAAGTGTAAGGTTGTCGTGATAAAGCGCTTAGTTTGTTTTAAATATTAATTCATAATAAATTATTTTTATAACTTAAATTATACACAAATTGCTGAAATATTGATAAATTGTTTGATTAATTTAAAGCAATATAAAAAATAAACTTATCTAACTAAAATTATCAAGTTCAAACTGATAAAATCTGACTAAACATAACAGTGCAATTTCTCTGTGTAAAAAGTTGTTTCCGTTGAGTGATATAGTCCGATCAGATATAAGAGTTCTGTTGTTGTGTACAGTGCATATACTTGTATAATTATGTCTGCGTCTGATTTAAATCCTTCTAATCATGAATTATTAGAAGCTATACGTGAAAACCGAACATTTATAAGTACATTCGCTAATTAGTACAGTTAATAAAGTGGTCGCCGAACAACAACAAATTAAAGAACAAATGTATACACTGGATCATCATGTAATGGACATTAACATTCAAATGGATGAAGTTAAGTCCGAATTAAATGTTTATAAACAACGTGATCTCGCAAATGATGTTGTTATTACAGGAATGCCAAAGAAAATCGACATTTACAAGCTGTTGGAAAAGTAGCCAGTTTAATTGGGTTTGATATGGAAAGTGTTCAATTTTGTTATTCTAAAGTTTATAAAGATAAAAAAAATGTGGAAAAATGCATTATTTTTGTTAGATTTGTGTCGTGTGGTCGAAAATCGGATTTTTTGAAAAAGTGCAAAGATAACGGCCCTATACTAGCTAAACAAATTGTGACTACTCTCAGAAATAACAGTAAATTGTACATTGGTGAAAGATTGACATTGTACAACACCAATTTGCTGAGAGAGTTAAACAAACTAAAAACATCAAACGTCATTGCGAATAGCTGGTCACACAAAAATGTTATTTTGCAAAAATAAAACAAGAATCAACGGCCATAAAAATTAGATCAATGAACGACATCAACAAGTTACGTCAAAAAGCAGGAAATGAAAACACGGACAACAATAAATTGGATGATTAAAGATGTTGACGTTTAACTTATTCATCAATATTTTTCATTCATCAATATTTTTACTTCGACTACTATAAAATAAAATAAAAAACCGTATTTTGTAATTTTATAACTTTTTTGTTCAAGCTGGGAGCTTTTTCTAATGGATAATTATTGTAATCTTTAATTTTTATTATTTTATTCTTAATTATTTTTATATTTTATATTAATATTAAATTTTTAATTTTTTTTTTTTTTTTTTAGTAACAAGATGTCATACGATATAGAACCGGTGAACAAATATTTTAATTCTTTTAAAGATTTTCGTAAATCTGTTAAATTTGGTAAAGCTGGAAATTTTAATATTTTATATTTGGTTGATATTAAACCGCATTAAAAATAAAGTGAACGATATTGAATATTTTTTATATAAAATCAAGCATAGGGTACATGTAATTGTTTGTGTAGAGGCATTTTTGGAGTCTTTGACGCTCCTTCTATTAGTCTCAGTGATTACAGTTGTTTTTATCAAACTAGGCAACGTTTCGGTGGTGGAATTGTTGTTTTTCCACATAGAACTTTGAATTTCTCTATGCTAGAATCCGAAGAGTTTCTGGAAAATGTAATTTTGATTATTAAATCGAGCAAGCCAAACTTTCAAATAAAGGCTGTTTATCGGCAACCGCGTTCGAGTTCCTTGAATTCTTAGATTCTAAGCTCGATAAATTCCCTAAAATATTAGTTATTGGTGATTTTAATTTGAATCTTTTTAATTCAAATGATAGGTATATAATTAATTATAAGGCTCTGATTGCTTCACATGGATTTAAATTTATTAACAATATGTCCTCGATATACTACACTAGGCAATCCATGAATAATAATCAGACAGTTAGAACCTTGATAGATCATGCGTTTACATCTTACAGTCATGATTATAATGTTGTAATTGATAACATTGATATAAGTGACCATAAGTTTATTCTGATCAATTGTAACATGTTTCTGGATAATGTTCTTCAAGTCATTTCGTATGTTGATTATAATGCAACATTTGAATAAATTAATTCTACTGAATTTTCTTCTACCGATTTTTATGGAAATTATAAATCATTAATCAGTACAGTTGATAATAATAAAAAAAATAAAATTGTTTCACTGAAAATTAAATACAAAAATCCACGGTTTAACGCTGCCCTGAATAATTTAAATAAAAACAAAAAGAAATTCTATAATCTCCCAACTAACATTTTACCTTATAAATTGTCTTTTAAGAATATTTTTCACTTAAAAGAGCCCTAGAATAACATTCTCCAAGAATGTTTAAATCTGAATACTTATTAGCTTCTTGTCAAAGAAATGCCGATTTATAAACGATATTATATTCTTACATGGCATTTTTACACCTTGACAGATTCTGTTGTAAGGCTGTTTCTTACACCACACTTAGTATACTCTTATTGTTTTTAGTGGAAAAGTTTTCTTAGCCAAGACATATTTAGTCTTACAATTCTCTTAATTTCTTTTTTTATGAGTGTTCTGTAGGATTTCTCTTGACCAAGAGTTTTGTAAGATTAAAACATAAACAAATCTTTATAGAGAACGCTATAAGATTACGTATTGTTTAAATTCTTTAGCAAGAGCCTTTAAAGTGTATTTCTTTTAGAAAATATGACATTTGTTTGAGTACCGCAGAAAACAAAACTTAGTGATTGACGTAACTCTAAAACTAATTAATGTTAAAAATCGAGTGTCAGATATATGGTATTACAGTTTTATTCAGTTTTTTTATTTAAAATAATATAGTAAATATGTCTCTTAATATATAATATGTATTCGCAAAATATTCTCTTAATACTCTTGGATCAATTTTTTATAAGAAAAACTCTTAGCTCTCCCTTATTAGATACTTACTATATTCTTACATAGGAAAATAATTAAAAATATTATTTTAGGAGACATTTCTATCAGTGGAGGGCTCAGGGTAAATCTCATTTAACTATTTGACGACAAAGTATACAAATACACAGTTTAGCAACAGTATAACCGATTTGTTGTATCAGGTGAATCAGGCCAAGTCCAGGAAATGGTGTAGAATTCTTTGCATGTATATTTTATATTTTATGCAGGTCAAAGTTAACCCTATATTGAGATTTTTTTTTACAAGCTCTTTCAGACCATATGTTTCAATTATTGGTGATCGTTGTAGATGGTCAGCACAACGAACGAGATTACACACAATTGGACGCGGCGTTGTGCTTAGCGCCGGGAATCGAACACGAGACCGCGGTGTGTCTAAGTCGTCACCTTAACCATCACTACATGACCGGTTTATTACAACTAAATTTGTCTAATTTTGGGTAAATGAATATGAAAGATGAAACAAATTGTAGTTAAATTATTTAATAATATACGTGTATCAGCAAGCTTTCACGGCTGGTAATATACATAAGTGTTGGTTTTGATATATAACATTAACCATTTTGTACCAAAACTTTGTTTAACATTCGAGAAATTCCATTAGTTTATTTTATATGCCTCAAAGACGTAGGAAAGATGTGTCTCTGAGTAAATAACTACTTTGTGATATAACTTCAAAACAAGGCAAAATACAGCCATACGTGCTGCTGGTGGTTCAGAGGAAGTTCGTTGTAAGATCACAAACACAGACTTCTTTCGCTTAATGTTAACCTCTCACAGGTTTCTATAATATTACGTTATATTGAAATTGATATTGCGTATAGCTGATCGATTATTGGCCTGTTTGGAGGTCTCGCCCGGTAGCACAAGCACAGCTCAATCATTATTTGGTTTTATAATTTTAATGGTAAAAAAAGAAAATATTATCAATACCTTAGTATGCCAAAACTATTACGGTGTCACGGTAATGCCGAGAACTTATTTGAAATGCTTATTACATACACTGCTCTGAGCTCATTAGAGCTGGCGCTTCATGATTCGAATTTAAAATTAGTTATGCTTCCGTTTCTAAAAATGTCACGCTTCGTCCCTGATATATATATATATATATATATATATATATATATATATATATATATATATATATATATATATATATATATATGTATATATATATATATATATATATATATATATATATATATATATATATATATATATATATATATATATATATATATATATATATATATGTATATGTATAGTATATAATATATAATATATACAAAACAGTCATACAAACTTGTTATTATAATATAATTGTTTTATAATATCGAGTATCAACAGATTTATATGACTTTACATAATTTTGTTGGTTAATTTATATTTATTTCTTCAGTTTTACCGAAGTATATAAACTCAAGCCGACCCTGGAAACTAATTTAACCGTTTTCTTATAAGACACTTATAAGATATTTCACGTAGAACGTCATTTCGGCCATTGGTTTAGGAATTTCCATTATTAAAAGAAACATCCATTTTGTAATTTTTTAGATACATTTTTTTCAAATGGAATATTTTGATATATTTTGGCAATTTTAGGAACTTAGCAAGTGCTTTTATAAAGTTTCCTCTCATAACAATTACTATGTAGTATTTTAATTAGACCATTTTATGATATTTCTTTTTTTTGATAATTTGTATTTTTTTAAATAATAATAATTCTTTATTTTATTATTCGAATTTTTAAGAGCGCAAAAAATTAGATGAGGTAGCTATTATTTTTAATTGAAAAATTTGAATTCGCAGCTAAATTCTATGCTAATTTCAATGTAAATTTTAAATATATAAAAAGCAATTAGTTTTTCAAGTATTATCTGTTTTAATTTAATTTATCTGTTTTATTTGTCAGATGATATTACCAAGTTTGTTATAAAACTGAATTAAGAATCATTAAAGTTGTATAATCCTATAACATAATTTTCTAAGATTATAACGATGAATTATATAGGAATACAACGTAAGTCTTAAAACGCTCTTACATAAGAATATATATTCTGTTAACAACCTTACCAAAGACTACTTTACGACTATTCTTATTACTTATATCATGCTTTCTCAAGAAGGTTGAGCCTTATATGACACTTATGTACACCTTATATGCCGCTTATTTTAACCTTATATACCCAAATAGTTCGCCAGAAGACTCTTAAAAGTTTAATATAAGATGCATTTTAACTCTTATATCAGGCTCATAAATTTCAAAATTGTTAGTTGGGCTGTCAAAAAAATATCCTAATAATACGTTTTTCTTAGAGCAGTTCAAACTATATAAAAACAAATTCAGAAAAGAAATCCATCTATCAAAGAAGAATTATTATTTAAATGAAGTACTGAATCACATAACCAATCAAAAGAAATTATGGTCAATCCTAAATGAAATTCTTTATAAAAGGTCTCATAATTACATGAATACCGCTATTGTGCTAAAAGAAAACAATGTCATCATATCCAACCAATTGGATGTAGCTAACAAGCTCAATAAATTCTATAACAGTGTTGGTGATTCAGTATCTAATTTTAATTCTAATTCATTTTCTTTGTTAAACCCCTTATCTCAGTTCCAAGTTTTACGACTTTTGGTTTAGCTACTCAGGATGAAGTTCAATCAATCATTGATAACTTAAATGATGGATCTGCGAAAGGCGATGACTGTTTATCTACCTCGGTTGTAAAATACGCATGCCCTAGAATCATTACCAGCATAGTTTTTGAAATAAATATAAGTATTCAGGAAGGAAAATTTCCTTGTTATCTCAAAATCACTAGGATTGTTCCCATATTTAAATCCGGTGACAAGCATGACAAGTCCAATACTAGACCGATCTCGGTATTACCAGTCCTGTCTAAAGTCTCTGAACGTTTCTTATTAAACAGAATTTTAAACCATCTAAACAAATAAAATTTAATTCATCCTAAACAATTTGGGTTTCAAATACAAACTAGCACTCTTTCAGCAACGCTTAACCTAACTGAATATATTTATTCCAATATAAACAATAAGAAAAAAACGTCCTGCATTTTTTTTGACTTGCGCAAGGCTTTCGATTGTGTAATAATAAATATTCAGGTTCTTGCTGCAAAATTACGTAATTTTGGGTTTGACGGTAAAGCCTTGGAGTTAATACATGACTATTTAAGAGAGCGGAGATATTATGTTCAAATTAATCGAGTTGAATCTACGGTCCTAGATCACAGAAATGGCGTACCTCAGGGCTCCATTTTGGGACCCACGCTATTTCTTATATATATTAATAGTTTATTAAATCTTGCACTTAATGGCAATGTTCAATGTTTTGCAGACGATACGGTAATTCTTTATAGCTGTGACAACTATCATCAACTAAAAGAACAAATGGAAGCAGATATGTGCCTGGTCAATGATTGGTTGTTATGTCATTCTCTACAACTGAATGAACAAAAATCAACTTTTTTAATTTTTTCATTGCAAACAAATGCGGATATCTTCGATTCGATTAACTTTCAAGGCAAAACAATTTATCGCTCTGAGCAGGTAAACTATCTTGGCTTACGTATTTCGCAACAATGATCATGGTCGCCACATGCTGATTATATATTGTAAAATCTAAAATATCACCTTTTATTGGTCTTCTAAAGCAATGTTTTCGTTATTTGAACCCTGTAGTCAAGCAAAATATATATTTTAGTTATATTCATCCCCATTTTACCTACTTACTTCCAATTTGGGGTGCTTTAACATTGTTGAAGGTAAACGAACTTTCTGTATTGCAAAATAAAGCTTTGAGAACGATTCATGGATTGCACAATCTGTATCCAACTAAGCTGTTATATATTCCCACAAAATATTGCCATTTAGTAAGCTTATAGATTATGAGTATATATTCTTAATATACAAAATTATCATGAAACTAATTCGTACTAATAACTTTCTTATATTAAACCAGGATATAACGAATCTTAGTAGTCGATCATCCTTGTGTTATCGCCCCTTTCCATATAAATTTAATATTGCCTTGGATAGTGTGTTTTACAGAAGGGTGTTACTATACAATGGTTTAACAAAACTTATCGATAAAACCATTAAACCACAATCGTTCAAAAATACTATATAGTTAAAAATAGATTATTTCTTGAATACTGTGCGCAGTACGAAATTTTACATGGATTGATTCATGTTTAGGATTCCGAAGTGCTTCTCTACTAAACTGTTTTTACCTGATTAAATTTACTTTCTTGTTTGAATAGCACCTGATATTTTTTATTTTATTTTTATTTTCATTTATTTTTTTATTGTTTCGTGTCTTATTTCCAGCATGACCTAGTTTAACAGGAAAAGTGTAATAATAATATTGCATCGTTTTTATGTTTCATCTTGTTATGATATTCAAAAAAAATAAATATTCTAATGTTTTTTTGTCATCATTTAATTTGCATTAATTCGTTGTAATGTTTTCCTTGATGAATATTTTGTATATTTTTTGGAAAAAAAATAAAAAAAAAAAAAAAAAAAAATTCCTAAAGAACGATATGATTCGTGCTTTGTTTAATGATAACGATGACTTCGGACCACTTCCCGCTTTTCTTTGAACTGCATTTTTATTATTAAATCTCCTAATTAAATTATAAATTGTGAACAGAAGTTGCTACCTCTGGATTTTTTTCCTAAAAAATTGGACACAACTTTTCGCCGCTCAAATTCGTGTTGAGACATACATATTTTCATGGCTAATGAATGTTTCGAATCGACTAATTTTTTCACAGCTTGTTAGGCTGTGTTCCAGTTGGTTAAAAAGTTAAATATTTTAACTGTGGTAAGAAATATTTAACTTACCTCATTTTTTAACTGATTTGCTGTACCAAATGCAACTAGCTAAAAAGTTAAAATTTTGACGTTTAGTTTTATTTATTTTTGTGAAGTAAAAATAATTTAATTTTAAAATGAATAATAATATCGTTAAATATATACCGAAAATAATTCAGTTGTATGTTTTATACAAGCAATTATTGAATTTATTTGCAAAATATTACAGTACATACAGTTAAATTTATAAAGGTAATCTAGAGCAGATTTCACTAAAAATAGACTACGAGCCTGCTTAAAATTTTTCAGAAGAAATTTTACATGAACTCGCAGTATACATAAATAAACAAAAGATAACAAATTTTAACTGGTCGCCGACCACATAAAATATTTGTGGTGAATAAAATGTCAAAAATTTAACTTTTTAACTTTTTATGCGATATTTTTTTCGTTTGGAACACAGACTGATTTTGTCCAAATTTTCTTGTCCATACGTTATAAAGGTATTGAATGTAAATATATGTTTTTCAAGTGATTTACTACAAAGCTGTTGCTCACTCACGTTGTTAAAACTTTCAAAAATTGTTAGAAAGTAAAATATCCCAAATAAGAGATCTAAGATCAAGGAGATATTCAACATTCCATAAAAAAATCCCTCTGTCGTCCAAAAGGAGTACTTTATTTATTGTAAATCGAAGCTAATTGTAGAAAACATCGTTATAAAGCATAAAATAAGGTGTCATTCAATAATGATGTATTTTGCTCCCTAGGGACTAAAGTAAATGTGTTACTTATTAGATGTTTTAATCAAAAAATCTAATAATGGGACAAGAAATATAAGTAAACAAATCTCGTCTCGCAAGGCAGAACATCTTAAGTCTATTTTCATGATTTTCCAGTAGATTAAAAATAGCGTAGAAAATGTCTGAATTGAAAAATATGAAAACAATTTTATTAAAATTGATTATTTTAAACAGTGTGGCCATATATTATAAAGTAAATATATTCGCCATTACCCACTTTTACTATGGAAAATTTTGGACTCATTTTTTTGACCTTCATTTGAAAATACGGGAGGTTTATAGTAGTTTTTTCAAGTTTTGATCGATACAGTGGCTTTCATGTCAAAACATGACAGTGTTCAAAATGAATATAGTTAATTTTTATGACATTTTACAAATTTCATACTTGTCATTGGAGAATGAGGTATTATTTCATAAGTTAGTTTTGTTTTATTTACACAATAGCAATGCATCATTTTATTTTTTAATTTTTAACCATCATTACAACTTGTAGATAATAATCTGTTATCTTAGTATCGCGTGAGTTTAGATCGGTTTATCGGTTTTTTAAAACCACCATCGAAGTTTTTTTATACATACGATGTGCTGGAATACACAGAAACCCTTGTGTTCAAATATCCAAAGTGAAATCGCTGCCGTTTAAATATCCAAAAATAATATAAGTAAAAAGTTTTATTAATGAATTTATTTTTTTAAACAATATTTTCAACAAAGAAGTAGACGAGAAAATAGAATGACAGAAAGTACTAAAAAAATCGACAGCGGATGACTAGTTTAAATTTATCGTCTCCACCAAAACCTAAAAATAGTTCCAGTAGCCCTAAATCTTCAAGACTTGAACTTATTAATATGCCGCCACCACAGTTGGGAGTGTAAATTACACTATGTAATTTACATGAAGCCATTTTATATATTATGCATATATCTATACGTCGGAGGCATACAACACCATGTCACAAATATAAAATTCGTTGTAATAACTGAAATAAGTTTTTTTCATCAATTTTTTGTCCATTTATTTTTTACATTAACGTTATTTTACTATTTTTAATACTATTTTATAATACTTTGGCTACCACATAAGTGCATGTTTAAAATTCAAATGGGAGTAGCGTTTATATTTTTTAATGGACATAGTGTTTTTTGCCCCTCAAATTAAATCAATTTTCAGTGCCACTATATCCTGACGATTCCATCAGGAAAAATTACAATAAGACAAATTCGATTCAACACACAAATATATTTTTATATTATAATAATACAAAAAAATTCAATAAAAATTATCAAATAAACAAACAAAAAATTATTGCCCATCGGATTATCACAAAATAGTTATTATTTCTTTTCATAAAATTAACTTCAAATTAACAACAATTTAATCTTCATCTGTGTCATCATCGCATGGGTAATCAGAGATAATATTTGCATGTCTTAGGGTTTTGTAAAAAGCATGACAGCCACTTGGTATAAAAAAGGTAGAAGTGAAATTAAATCGTTATATTTCTTGGTAAAAATTGGTTTTGTTGATGTATTAATTATTTTTAAAGTTTCTGGGAATTCAACATCAGAACTCTGACATCTTTCTCTCAACTGCTGCCAGTTCCAAGGTGTTAAAATAATCAATCATAGCATTGATTTTCTGTCTTTTCCTTTCAATTAGGGCATGCACAGTATCAGCCTCCAAATCAGCTCACATAGTTATTTCCTCTATCTGTGAGTTTGGAATGTTACAGTTAGCCTATTTTAATACAGCTGAAGCAATTTAATTTCCACCACGGTCACATTTGGATTCATCCCACATCATACATTGGGCAGACATATCTGGGTATTGATTTTGGTCGCAAAATGAGGATTGAGGATTGAGAATTTTGTATATGTACACGGAGTATAATATACATTTTTCTATTGTGTGCCGTCAAATATTTTTATTGTATTAGTGTGTTTTCTCATGATGGTAAGTATCAAAAATAAGCTAAGCGGGTGAAATCGGTTCAACTTTTTGTTGCTTCCGCTTGCCTTGAAATAAATATATCAATAAAATAAATATAAATTAATTAAAATTTAATTTTGGAATATGTACATTAATAAATAAATAAACACAATATAAATGTTCTTTTAAAATAAAAGTGCAGACTTTTATAATGGTGACCAACGACAGCCGTGTTTACGGCATTTCAACGCGCTTCATAATGGAGGCTTGGTACGATATTTCGTACCAGGCAAAAGGTACGTACCAGAAAATTAAGAAATCGGACGTGCCACATTATTTTATATATGTATTTTAATTTTTTATTTTTGTGTTAACGGTACCTACACCACCCACATACCAACGCATCTGCCACACAAACGGAGTCACAACTGCTATGAACACACAAACACACACACGTGGTGCAAACAATGCCACGCTCGATTTGTATAAGGAGTCGCACCATACGGAGCCACCAATATCGACATTGTGCCGTACGGTGCCGTTTACACACCCATATCCGCTTACGACAAGACATTGGAAAAACGGTATTGTCATACAACGGCATCATTGCCATAATCGTCATTGCAGAATACGCGGCGCTAATATCACCGCATCATCATTCAAAGGCGCACATGTGTCCCGACTACATCATTATCATCAACGCCACCATCACGAGCAGCACTTATCACCAGTTGGCAGTGATAACCTCGCCATTGTCATCATTAATGCCATCGTTATTATCTCCACCATCGACGAGCAGCAGCACTAGCAAAAAAAAAAACCACCAGCAGCGCCTGAATAACAGCTACAGCGCCGAACAAGAGCAACAGCAGTGAAGAGAACGGGGCATTACCACAGCATCATAGCGACCACCATCAACGAGCAGCAGCAGCAGCACCATCATCACCATTACTAACAACAAGGACACCATCAGCACCGGCAACAGCACTGTCACCTCATTTTTTTTTATAAATTATAATTTAGAGTTTATTTTTGCCACCATTTTGTTCCGGGTTCATTTATTATTTCCTTTCATTCCGGGTTCAATCTTTTTATTTTTTTCGTTAGCTTCTTTGTAATAATTTTTTTTTTTTTTTGTGTTTTACTTAAATGGCTCGCTCCAACGTCGGATGTTGTTTCTGTAACCGAAAGAAAGACAATATTATTGATGGCATTGATTATTTTACAATACTTAATTACAATTTGTAAAATATTCTATTCTAATTTCAAAATAAAGAAGAATAGCTTAATCCACAAATGTAGATAAAAATGTAATGGATTACTAACTGTGTTACTTACCATCAGTAACCCTATTCTGGTAATTCCCGCAGAACGGGGAATATTTTTTTTTTACAGCAGTTATTCCCAGATACATACATATTTCCAACTTTTTATTCCCCATTTTTTTAAAGAGGATTCTGTAAATTGGGGAATAAATATATAGGGGAAATAAATTTAGTTGTTTCAAAATTATTATAATAACTCTTATTTATTATAATACTGTCTTTAAAATTATTAACAGTATTAATATTATTAATTATTAATAACAACCACATATAAACAAACATTTTCGTTAAAAATCTATTTCCCATCAATTCTTTCATAAAATCGGTGTGGAAAAACAAACGTCAAAACTGCTATAATGGGAATAATTTTTTCCCAATAAAAAATTTTTCCTGAATACCAGAATACACTTTGGGGAAAAGGGGATAATACTGCAACAAAATTTAAAATTTCTATTCCCCGGGAATTACCAGAATAGGGCCACAGGAAGAACATTTCGTTTGGTTTTCAATATACAAAATGTATTCCTTCGAGATGTCATCAAACAATAATTAAAACTCGTAACACAAAATGCTTATATAAATATTAATTATATTATTATAAACGTGTTTAATTACACACAGCAGTTTATGATAAGATAACACAGCTAACTAAATGAACAAAGAAAAAATTCAATTAATTGTTATTATCTCTTTCAACGCTGACTAATATAGGACATAGTTTTATATGAAACTAAAATTTGCAAAGGTATATGAACTTATGTCCATATAGTGTCTTTTGCCTCTAACGGAACCTACACATGGTGTTATCATAGAAAAAAGATATAAGAATGTTTCTTTTCATGTATTAAAATGGGATTCGAATTATTAAAATCGATAATTATAGACTGGACTGTATGTGCTCTAGTAAAGAAAGCGACCAGCATATACATAGTTTTAATTATGTTCCTATCCTTGTTGTACAATATTGTGAAGGAAAACAAAGGAGATTCTTTTGTTTTTATACTATACGCGTATAATAAACAAAACTTTATGAATGATCGAAACAATAAAAAACGCAACCATATGATTGAGTTCCACTAGTATGTGTGTATATTACGAAACGAACGATCGTTTCAATGCCATACCATTCGCTTATAGATTTTTTTATTTTTTTTGTCAGTGTATTGAGAACTGGTCGTAGATCTAGCGGGAAAAAAATTAAACTATTTGCTAAATTTAAGCAAAGTAGCCACAGGAAAATCGTCGGGCAAAGCAATATTCAATCTCGATTTGCTTAGTAAACTTGTAGTAGGTGATGCAGTCATGCCCATGGTCGACAAGGGGTTTTTGATTGCGGATGAACTAGCCGAAGCCGGTAAAGAAATGATTCGGCCAGATTTTTTATTCGATAAATTTTCAAAATCCCAAGTGGAACGGTCGACAAAAATTGCGTCCGCAAGGGTGCATGTGGAAAGAAGAATTGCGCGTCTTAAACAGATGAGGGTCCTATCTGAGAAATTCGCGCTAGTATAATACCATACATTGATGACATCATGTTACTAAAATGCAAAATTGTGAATTAAAACTTTATTAATTTCAATTAAAATTGTGTACGAGCTGCAATTCGATATATTTAATTTCAAATTATTGCTTATTATTACTATATGAAATTATTAATCGCGATATGTAATTTATTTTATCACTTTTAGGTAAATTATTATTTATGGTGGAAACAGATGGGCAGAATTCTGCAAGCAGAAAAATTAGAATACACACGTTTATACGGCATGAAATACATGAATTCTGCTTTCCGAGCAGAATTCTGCTTTGTGTCTCTATTTCTAATTTTTCTGCCGCAGAACAGGCTGACACTACATAAAAAAAAAAAAAATAAGAATCGTAACTGTGTTCATGCTATTATTTTCTTTTTTTTTGCTTTTTTTTTTTGTTATTTCAAAATATTATGACATTTCTCAAAATGGAAGAAAAACTTATTGAGTTTGTGCGAAAACAAAAATGTTTATACGACAAAAAAGACGCTAAATATAAAAATGTATATTTACGCGATAAATTGTTTAATGAACTGGCTGTAGAACTAAAAATTCCACGTAAGTAGTTTTAATATTTTTGACAAACAAATATATTTAATACCAAATTCGATTTGCCAAAAAGTGGCAAAAAACAATAATACCATGTTATTTTTTGATTTAATCAACTTTTATTGCTGTTTTCTGGTAAATCTAATTTGGCATAAGTAACCAAATCCTTATAAATACTTATTATGTATAAATACAATTTTTATTTTTAGTTGAAAAGGTGAAACAACGCTGGAAAACATTGCGGGACAAATTTCAACGAGAAATTAAAAAGGAAAATCTAAGTTCGGGAAGTAAAGCAACCAGCCCCAAAAAAGAGTGGAAGTGGCTGAAACCGTTAATGTTTTTAAAGGATGTGGATAGTGCAAATGAAAGGTAAAATCTAAACAATTTTATTCCAAAATCTTTTATTTATCTTTTTATCCTTCATTGTATATTTGTAGAACCGCGGGAAATTATACAAAGGTGGACGATGAAGAAGAAGTTTTTATGGAAGACGTCGAATTTTTAAATTTCGGGGACAATTCTAATAACGATACCCAAGCTAGCGAATGTTCGTCAGTAGGAACGTCCACGTCAAGAACGCCAAATTCAAATAAAATGAATAAAGTGGATTCTGCGTTAGAATCGGCAACTAAAGAAATGGTTGAAATTATTTCTTTAGCCAAAACCACGTTTGCAGTTCCACAGCCGCCGGAATCCCCAGCCCACATTTTTTTTAAAGGGATCGCTGCCCAAGTAGACCAGGCAAATATGTCTCCAATGAGATTTGCACAGCTGCAAATGGACGTCCATAGTGTATTGACACAAAATTTATATCATGATAAATAAATTAATTAATTAAACTGTTTTTGTTTTAAAAAAAATGTTTTATTTACATATTTTCTGAATTACGTACATTATTAAGATAATCCTTTAAATGATCTCTTATTGAAAATGCATCCCTTGTTGAATTAAATCGCGTCGCAAATTTATATTGTGGCAAAGGGTTGACTTCTTGTCGCCAACTGCCTTCTATTAGATCTCCTTCATTATAAAAATGGTCGACAAAGTTATTAGAAATATAGTTCGAGGAATCGTGTAGTTTGATAAAATTATGGAGCACTACTGTTGCTCGAACAATTTTTTCGGCGTTCTCTGGAAACACGTTTAGCGAATTTGTAAGTACTCGAAATTTTGCAGTCAAAATGCCAAACGTATTTTCTATTTTAACCCTAGCTGAGGATAATTTTTTGTTATAGACTTCCTTGTCCTTTGGAAGAAGCCGCCCAGGATAAGGTCGCATCGAATTTTTTCGTAATGGGAAAGCTGCATCCCCGATGAAATAACACGGGAATTCCTCATTTGTATTTGGCAATATCATTGCTTTTGGAATGTTGATAGTGCCCTTTAAAATTTGTTCGCTAAATGCACTTTTTTCCAGAATTCCACCATCACTTTGGCTGCCATATGCTCCGATATCAACAGCCGAAAACAAATAATTGCTGTCGCATACAGCCATTAGCACGATACTGTTGTATTTTTTGTAATTGTAATACAACGAGCCACCGTGTGGTGGGCATTTGATAGCAATATGTTTGCCGTCGATTGCTCCAACTACGTTTGGCATTTTGGTGTTTTTATAAAAATCTTTAGCTGTTTTCTGCCACTCCTGCTCTGTAGGAGGCGACAAGTAAATGTCGCGCAATTGGTCCCAAATTACCTCACAGACTTCTAATATAATTTCCCGGATAGTTGACACACCTATTCTGAAAGACCACGCCAACACCTGCTAGGCTGCACCATGTGCCAAATATCTGAAATTAAATACACATATTTATAATTGACTTCACAATGTTTTACATAACTAAATGTTTATTTTAAAAATATATACTTACACTAATGTTATAACCAATCGGCATTCTGGATCAATCGAATTTCGAACAACATTTTCTTTTTTCAGGTATGGGCTTAACAAATTATTTAAAATTTCAAACTGTGGTATGCCCATACGGGTCGCTTTTCTAAATTGCTCCTCATCTTTTTCTTTAACCACAAGAAAAATTTGAGAAAAAAAGCCGTGCAGCTCCCTTTCATTCTCCGTAAAAATTGGCCGAGTCCACATTCGCCTATTTTTCGTTTTATGCTTCTCGCACAACTTTACAATTTTTAAGAATGAACAATAGCACAAATAAATCATTAGCATTTTATTAAAATAATCAAATTTAATTAATGAATTCATTTTAAAAAAAAAAAATCGCTCATAAAACACATCCAAACACTTTGACAAATCAAAATAGAAATAAAAAAAAAATCTGCTTGTCCAAAAAAGACGCTCATGTATTTCACCTGAAATTCTGCCGGCAGCGCTGCTAGCAGAAATTCTGCTCATCTGTTTTCAGCATTAAGAATTTAAATTGACAGCAGAGTACAAGACGATGAGTTTAATGTGAAAAATCGAACGAGAATAATGAATATGCTGTTTTTTATGCGCGGAATTTTTTCCACAGAATATTTTTTTTTTTACGTTGACATCAGTGATGCCAACATAAATGAATGCGGCTGTGTTTATGTAAATGAGATTAAAGCAGCCGTGTTTATGTAGATGAGATTGGATGTTTTTGCATTTTATATATTTGAATGAGTCTTATGTGTTTGTGCGCCAATATACGTGATTGGTATATAGTGGTGATGAACGAGTGATGAATATTTCTGTAAATAATTGAATTGAATTTCTGAATAATTGAAATGATTGAGTGAGTGAGTCGCTACAACTTATTGAGCAGAATACTGCTAGCATTGTTCTGCAAATTTGAAAAATGTTATCAAACCAGCTTCTGCTTCTTGCCAAGTGATACCATTTTCAGCTATTTGTACGTCTTCATCAGAATCTGAGCTTACGTTCTCTGCTGCGTTGGGATTTAAAACACTTTCGATAAGTTGTTCATCCGTAAAAGTTTGCACAGTTTCTGTGTTATCATCGACATGCAACCAGTCAGCAATTTCGTGCTCTTGAATGTCCACAAATTGTTTTGCATTAGAATTCAATATTTCGCAAATTTCATCGTAAGGCGCGTTGTTGTTACTTGGTGTCTGATTATCATTAAACCACAGTTTATTTCAGCCGTTTGCTAAAGTTGAACATTTTACTTCAGTCCAGGCAATCGCTGCGTTAAATATTGCATCTTTGATGTTATACGATTGTTGAAATGATTTAACTGAATCAGCAGCAATCAATTTTTTTAAAAACTGTTTTTTAAAGTGACAATTGAAATTCTGAATTATGCCCTAATTCATCGGGCGGTAAACACAAAACAATGAAATTTCCACAATCAAATAATAGCTCACTTGTTGAAGGGTGAGCTCTACAATTGTCTAATAATAGTAAACATTTTTGATTGTGTGTGCCATCTAAAGTTATGAAATGCGATTTAACCGATGGTACAAAATTTGATTTAAACCAGTCAAGAAATATTTCTCGGTTCATCCAAGCATTCGACTGGGATTTATATATTACCAATAAGCCGCTGATATTTTTCAATGCTCTTGGTCGAGCATATTTGCCAATAACCAATAATTCCAATTGATGCGTTCCAGCTGCATTTGCACAGCAAAGAATGGTTAATCGCTGTTTGTTATGTTTGAAGCCAGTAGCAGCAGCTTTCCCTGATCCCGCTAAAGTATATATTGGTAAACATCAACAGCCCAGTTTCATCAGCATTATAAACCTGTTTACGAGTGAGATGATATTTCTCTACAATTTCTTTAAATTTTGTGCAGTAATCGCTTGCTACGATTTCATCTGCTGATTTCTTTTCACCTGAAATATCCAATTTTCGAATACCGTACCTTGTTTTAAAACGTGCTAGCCAACCGTCCGAAAATACACACTGCTCAGTTACTTTTAGAGAGTCATAGAAATATTTAGCTTTTTCTATGATGATGGGGCCATTTATTGGCATTCCTTCACTTCTCATACACAAAATCCACTCATATAAAACAGAATCGAGCTGCTCCAGTTTAGCTTTATGCATTGTTTTCTTAGTTTTAGCGAATTTATCATTTTCCATTTTAGAAGCAAACTTTAACAATTTTTCTTTATTACTTTTTATGTCGTATAAAGTTGAACTGCCAATATTATAAATATTCATCAATGCCTCTCGAGATTCACCTTTCTTCTGTTCTGTTTATCTGTTAATAATTTCAATTTTATCAATGATTGATAACACATTTCTCCATATTAATATTTATTTATTTACAAGTTATTATTTTTCTTTATTTATTAAATAAAATTAGTATTTTGTTTATTAAAATTAGTGTTAATTACTATTATAAGGTATTGAACTACATATGTATCGTCAAATTAAATACTAATACAAATATTCAATATTTCACTAATCTAACTGTGTTAATCTAACGACTTTACACATTCAATTCAAATAGAGTAATGCATAAAACACAAAAAAAAGGAAAGGTAAGTAGTAAGTATATTTTTTGTGAATTCCGGTGTTGTTCCGGTTAATTGGATGCCGGATAATCGGGCTTTTACTGTACTAGCATTATCAGAAACCACAGCATACACGTTTGTATTATAGTTTGATTTTGCCAATCGGATAGAGTCACTACGACATCAGCGAGACGATCGGCTGTTTCACTTTCAAGGTCCCAAGCATTCACAAACGCACGATCACCATTTGCATTGTGCAGCATTGTTACTGTTATTTTTGTATTGCTTGAAGTATTTTTCCATCCGTCGATGAGCAAAACCGAATCACAATAAATTTTAGTTTCTTGTAAAATTTTTTTATAAATTTCATCCAAAACTGATGTTGACAATAATTTTCTGCTGGGGATAAATTTAGCATAAGCTGGTCTTAATTTTTCAATCATCTTAAAAATAACTGCTTTATTGAGCTATTCCTTTGAAACAAAGGACACTACAAACTGCTTTATTGAGCTATTCCTTTGGGACCTGTTATAGTTGTATAAGATTGTGACGCTTTTTATAATATTGTGACGTTTCGATATCAATTGAGTAATATAAATTTATATTGTAATCGCATCTTGTGATAAAGAATTTAATAATTCAATTGTACCGTCCTGAAAATTTTATTTAATTAAGGTAAAGAGATTTTGTTTGCTTTCCGTTGGACCGCCGCAGATACAATTTATAAAAAAAAAATCAATAAAAAGATTTTTTTTGACTATAGGACTTGCCCCATGAAAACATGTCGGTTCAAAATTTAAAATAATCATTTCCGATTTTCCACAAAATTATTAGTCGTTCAACGACGGAATTATCAAAAATTAGTTTGAGTTCATGAAAGCCATTACAATATTTAAAAATTTGTTGAAATTATTAATTTTTTTTATTTGATCGCCCGAATTTTGAAATGTCTTTCGTAAATTCCACTTAATGTTTAAAACGTCTGTTGTTGACCTAATAACAATTCTGTAAAAATTAGATGCTGCGATTTAAATTGTCGCATTGACGTATTTTCATGGGGACCCTTAACAATTACATAAAATTAAAAATTAGAAAATTTCGATTTCCAACTGGTCATTGTTTGTCTCTTTAGTCAGCCATACTTTAATGAAATGCATCTCGGTTCAAATTATTCAAATTAATTTTCAATATAAGTAACCTCAAAAAATCTAAAAAAATAAAATAATTTTTTTTACATTTGAAACATATTTCAGTTATTATTTTTTTAATTAATACAATTATTTAGCTTTCTCCTCATAATAATTATAATGTTCCGAATTCATTTAAATAAAAAACAAATAATTGAGCGTTAGCATCGATATGAGTGGATAAAAGAAACAGCTTTAAAGACTTTTATCACTCAAATGAATTAGATCGGATATAAGAAACACAGGTTTCACCAAAATCTCCTCCCTCTACGGTGAAATAAATTCGTATATTAAATTATGAAATTCTAAACATCCAAAAATAACAAAAATATACCGCATTAGGTTCTGAAATAACAGTACCACCAAGTGGTAGGTTCGAAATTTCATCCAAGTCAACAACTTCAACAATCGACCGCGAACGATTTGATTCAGCAGAATATGTATTGAGGTAACCTTCTTTCTCATTACGTCGTTTGCTGTAATTTTTATATAACCTATTAAAAAACTACATAATACTTTTCGTTTGTATGAAAAAGCTTACCGATGAATTTTAAGTCTCGAATTAGCAGTATTTGTCAAGATCTTTTGGCAAATATCACATTTTGCAGAGTATTTCTCATTGATTTTCAATAAGACAAATTTTTCCTTTTTAAAATCAGTAGATTGTTGTCGAGCCATTGTTAATTTTAAATTATCGTGTTTTCTTAAAATTACAAAAATTGTACTTCACCTGTTTACACCACTTTAAAAATGTGTTAATGCGGATGCGGTATTTGATTTATAGTGTACTAATATGTTAATTGGTGTTCGATTTTATAATTGGTACAATAAACTGTAATACTGACGAACTTCGGATTTGTATCGTTAAATATAAAATCTGAGAACGCAGTTATGTTGAATCTTGGTTGAACTATTGATTGACTGATTACATTTAGTTCATGATGTGACCAAGATTTTAGCCGCTTCGATCAAATAGTGTCTTCAGGACCGCTTAAAATATAGACGCAATTGTTTAAGAGTAGTTTAGCTGTTCTTGCAACATACGATGTATAAAATTTAATTTTTCATTTGTATTAGAGTAAAATAAAA
The DNA here is from genome assembly GCA_958295665.1 of Tipula vernalis. Lineage (NCBI taxonomy): Eukaryota > Metazoa > Arthropoda > Insecta > Diptera > Tipulidae > Tipula > Tipula vernalis. The sequence continues at coordinate 164,569,561 of OY282559.1, forward strand.
TATACCAACGCGTCAAATTTAAATTTAGGTATGGGAAAATGACGGCTGTTGATAGTAGCTATCGGGAGCGAATAAAAAAAGAACGCGTAGATTCTGCTCTGTAGTCAGGAGAGAATCTCTGAATATGTATATTCAGTTATGCAAATTTTATAATATGCGAAATGGGTGTACCTTTTAGTTTCCGGAAAGAGATTTTCAATGTAAGTTTTTTCGTTGTTTTGTACGATTTTTGTAAAAAGGGTGTTGAGAAAAAGTAGTTTCCCCTCTATCCCACCCCTCCTTCCGCCACAAACTGACTATATTATTGAATGATTTCAAGTTTCAAGACCGATTTTATTTATTTATTTTATTTATTTATTTGTTCAGCGATTTCACAATTTTTCACGAGTACATCTTTTGTTCGGCACCCCTAATTAATGTATTGTGATTGGAAGTTAGGTTCTCTAAGAAATACAAGCCATTTTATCGTTCGTATATTTAATATAATAAGGCAACTTTTCTATAATTGTGAACAAACTTATTATTTATTTATTTTTAATTTATATTTAACAGTATTTTCGTAAATATTAAAAACTATTTTCATTAATTATTAAATTGGATTACAATTTCAAATCTAACCGCAAAATTGAAGTAAATTACTTTAGGATTATGTCCAGAAACTAGATTGTTTTCTATAAATATCAATACAATTATTCTCTAAGGTAAGATCACAAATGGTACACTCTTCGATTATTTATTATTAAAAAGAGATTAATTTCTTGCACCATTCTTGCTCTATTGAATTTCAATCTGAAAACTAGGTACCACGCGCTTTGAATGATAAATGGTTTTGTAAAGCCAGGTATTAAATACTTTATTAAATAGGTTTTCATGTATTTTTAGTTTGGAATTTTTTCAGTGGGTTTCCAAACACGTATGGCGCAAATAGCAGCGTGAGTTACGGAAAATAATGAATCGATATTTTTTATTTTCCTTATTAGAAATTAACGCATTTTTCGAGATATTTGTAGTCTTACTTTCAGAATTTTACAACAACAATGCCGTGTATTTTCATTCCGGAATGAATATCCGGCTATAATTGCCGTCTTAATTTGGTAACAGGATTAGTAATTAGAATAAAAATAAAAATGCAAATTATGCTCAAAATAAAAACCGAAAATATTTTTTCTTTTTTTTTTTATCTGTTGGCAATAAAAATAAAATAAAATAAGTGTTCAGGATCAGAAGCTGAAAATAAAATATAAAACTTATATTTATTATTATTATTTAGTAGTATACAGTTTATACTTATCTTATAAGAATTTTCTTTAAATAATGAATTTTCCTGAAATCAAATTTATAGATTTTAGTATTATGTATATTATTATTAAATTTCATTAAAAGCAGCCAAATTACATAATAACATTACTGTCAATAACATTTGACAGCTGATCATTGTTTTTATTAATTTACTATAAAGTTTCTTTTAACTTACTGTATTGCCATCTATGATTGGGCATATATAACTAAAGTTTATTTTATTTACCATTATTATACGAAATAATGGTGAAGTCAGTTGGCGGTTTTAATTTTATGACAAAAATGACTTAACAATTTTGATCGGTCACTTAATTTTTGGAGAACGAACTGCGAGCATCAATATTTTTGGAATTCACAAGTTGTTAAAATTATTAATAAAATATTTTGGATTTATAACGTTTGGAAAAAATAAATTGTTTTATTTTATTTCAAAAAATCATTATTGAGAAATACATCCGCACAATAAGAATAAAATGTTTCAAAATTATTGCTAGAATAATTCTATACCAACAAAAAACTGGTTTGAAAATTTTCAAAAATCAATGTATAGGATTTTTTTTTATCCTAATAAGTTAATTGGTATTTGATGGTGTAATAGGTATAATAAACTGTCATACAAAACAACTTCGGATTCATATGGCTAATTGGCTAGTCGAGTTGAGTTTAATCTAGGTTGAACAGCCCAATGTTTGATTAAATTTATGTTGTTTTCGATTGACCAAAAAATACTAAACTCATACTAGCTTACACGGTAGCAAATAGCACCGTAGATACTATAATAGCAAAATAGTATAATACTATTTTACCATCTACCATAGCCAGTTTCATACCGCAAAAAAATATTCATAAAAAACCGAAAATTAATGTCGAATTCTTTTCGTTTTTTCAAATCAATGTAAATTTTGTGGTGTGAAAAGTAACTGAAACCAAAATTGATGCAGTTTTGTGTTTGTATTGGTAATATAAAACATTTGACGTTTAAAAAATTTCGAATCGATTTTTGTAGTGTTTAGTCGAGTGCTTTATTCAACAATTAAAATTAAACAGAACAATTAAAACGATTCAAAATCGAGGCGCAAGAAACTATATATTGACAACTTTATTTAATTCAATTAAAATAATTAAACACGACAGTTAAAATGATTAAAAATCGAGACAAAAAGCTCTATATATTGACAACTAAAAATTGACATTGGTAACAACTGGCTTATTATGTATTAATCGGCTCGTTCGCACACCTGAATTCGGATAGTTCCTCGCGGTTGGGGGTTCCTGATAAAAGACCGATTCGCCATCGTACAAAAATCAACTGGGTGTGTTTCAAATGGGACAAAAACGTGGGAGACGTCTGACTTGGAATTCATCTTGCGGAAGAGCACAATCTCAACATTTTAATTTAAAACATTATTAATTTAATTAAATCAACAATAAACTTTTATTCACAAAAAGAATTCTGTTTTTATTTTATGAGTGAAATCCAAAAATTTTCTTAATTTATCGGAATTAGCTATGTAAAACTAAATAGTGCAAAAACTATAATTTATCACTATACTAAATAATTCTTAACCTATAGATACCTTTCATTCGTCGAATTGTAGAATAAATAAGTATAATCTGTTATCCGTTAGGTTGGACTTCCGATTTGTTGTTTATTAAATTCTCTCGAATACGGGGAAAAAAATACCACTCCGGAACGCCGAAACTATTTCATTAGATGTATAATTATTATATCTTTTTATTTTAACTGATATGGTAGGAATTATATTATGACGATTATTAGTATTATTACTAACGGCTTTTATAAGGCTTTTACATCACATCACTGCCAAAAATTATTGGTCGTTCATAGTTTACGGTTTTTCTTTTTCAAACCACGCCACTGTTTTTAAAACGTGTTGGAATTGTTATTTTATTTTTATTTGGTAGGTCGTATTTGACCATTGACGATTGGACCGTGTGCTCTAGCGGAAAAAGAAAGAACCCTACGCTCTGCATAAATTTGACATATTTTGCCTTGTCTCGTTGATTTTTTGTAATATTTATCTAAATTTTTTGTTCAAAAGTTACAAATATTCTTTTCTGAACGTGATTATACCTTTAATTTGGATTACAATGGATTCCGATTCCGAAAATGAAATTAAAAAATCTCGAGATCATTGTGGGGTGCCGCAATGTAACAATTACAAAACGGAAAGCATATACATGTACAATTTACCTAAAGCGGTTCGCGAATCTCGTATGTTATCAAAAAAGTGGAGTGTCATACTTAAAATGGGTAAACCATTTCCAAGTCAGTTTAAGATTTGTAGTGAACATTTCACTGAAAATCAAATAATGATACCTACCCGCCTTCCAAACAAGCAACATTTTACTAGATTGGTTAAGGATGCTTTTCCTAGTCTAAAGTTACCTAGATCATCAATAACCATAAAAAGGCCACAAAACAACCGAGGAAAACGATTAGAACGTCGCTTGAGTAGAATAGAAATGTAAACAAAAAAATCTGAAATGGAATATAATAATAAATAATAAAATACAACACAAAATTATTTTAGGTTCGAGGTGAACAATGCTGTCGCTTTCGTTGAGAACAGTACTACTGCTGCATTTAGTTCAGATATACATGAATGTCAACCCCATTTTGAAGAAGTAATTATGAGTGTGTCCGTTCAAACAGAAGTTCAGACTGCAAGCAAATCAGTACAGGCTAATATGAAGGAATTTGTTAGTCCCATTTTTTTATGGGATACGGACAAAAAATTAAATACTATGACTGGATTATCAAAAACTAGTATTTTAAACCGCTTTACTAAAATATTTCAAGATGCTAGACAAAATGATGACTGCTTCATGCCAGTGAAGGACAGAATACTGCTAACGATGTATAAGCTTAAAAACAATTCCTCATTTGCACACCTCGCAATTTTGTTCCAAATTTGCGATAAAACAGCCAAACTATATTTTGCTGACACCATACAGCTGTTAGCTAAAGTTATGCTGAAACTTATACATTGGCAGTCACGGGAGCAAAACCTTCGCAGTTATCCGAAATGTTTCGAAAAATTTCCGAATGTAAGAACTGTGCTCGATTGTACAGAATTTAAAACGGTGACATTCCAGTGCTTAACTTGTCGCACTTGTACATACTCGCATTATAAGGGAACACACACCTTAAAACTACTAATCGGAGTCTCACCATCGGGGCTCATAAATTATATCAGCAAAGTTGCGACAGGTAAATCCTCAGACAAAGCCATATTTAACATTTCGAATTTGTTAAGCAAGCTAGAAAAAGGCGACGTCGTAATGGTCGACAAAGGATTTTTAATAGCTGATGAATTATCAAAAGCGGGGATAGAATTAGTGCGGCCGGAATTTTTATTTAACAAATTTTCGAAGGAGGATGTGGACAAAAATACGTATATCGCATCAGCTCGTGTGCATGTGGAACGCAGGATAGCACGACTTAAGGTGTTTAAGGTGCTTTCGGATAAAGTAGACATAGCCGTGTTACCTTATATAGATTATATAATTACTGTTTTGTGTGGTTTATCAAATTTGGGTCCTCCCATATTAACCGATGATAAATTTTGATTTCCAGCAGATTAAATAAAACACGTTCTACATTTTTGTATTTAAATCTTAAAAAAATATTTTTTTAAATAAATAAAATAAATAATGTATATACCAACGGTATTATTAATCTAAAAAATAAATATGTATAAAAAAAATCTCGTTTTCAATTCAAGGAACATTAAATTTCAGGTATCCTAAAGCTAAAAAATAAAAATATAGAATTCAATGCAACAAAATTAAAATTAGTTCAGGTAATCCATTCCAAAAGAAAACAACTACGTACGAATAGTAGAAGATAAATGAGGTATCACATATAAAAAATAAATATCACATAGCTTAGGTATAAATCTGTCTAAGAAACCATCGTCTCTATAAACTTTTATAGTTTCATATGTCTTATCAAATGAACTGAAAATGATCAAATCACAATGGTTCAAATTTGTGATTGCCAACCCCAACTGGATTTGACCATAATAGCCATGTTTGTTGGCTTAATACATAATTCCCCCGATTTGCTTTGAGATATTTTAGATCCTTCAATAAATTACTTGCGGTTAAATTTCGACCGTTTACAGGGGATTTTATCTCAATTAGTTTCCACTGAATACCATCATACGCAATAGCATCAGGGCTTATGGCAAGAAACGGTACATCAGGACAGATCATAAGGCCGCACTCAAATAACAAATAGTGATGTTTTAAAATTTGTTTTGCTAGCTTTTCAGCATGTTGGCCATACTTTGTAGCGCTGTTGCCTTTAAAATTACTATCGTAAATAGATTTAATTTTTTTGGCCAATTTGGTGCTTTACTGAAATAGTATGTAAATAATGCGTATGACACACTTCCAGTAATCCTCAACCGTCTTTCCGTTAACCATTGTGCACTGCTTTGAGATTTGGTCGTGTTAAATATTTGTAAAATGTCTTTAAACGATTTCTCAACATTATTCTGAAAGAATAACTTGACCGTTGACTTTAAATGAGGTTTCATTAAATTACTGGATTTGCGTAATTTGCAGTGGCTTAGCATAAGCTTGCAAAAGTCTTCTAAATTTTCGTGATTGATATTCACGCGGCTCTTTGATCTATTGCCATAAAACATTTTATAAATTTCGCCATCATCTAGATTAATGTAAAAAGAATGGAATTGGGTTTATTAAATTTGAAATTATTGGTGATGGCAGGTCAGGGGAACTATTTGGGAATTCGATTCGAACGTGATCGAGTCTTCGATGTATTAGATTCCTATTTGAATTAAATCAAATTCATTCGTTTCTTATTTAAATCAAATATGATTCTTATACATCGAAGACTCGATCATGTTCAAATCGAATTCCCAGATAGCCCTGCAGAATTAATAAAATATTATGTCATATTAAATTCGTCTCATATACCCAAAGTTAGTTTAGCTATAAAATACCTTCTTCTAAAAGATAATCATCCAGTTTTTCTTCACTTACTGCATCATCCTTAATTAAAGTGGTTTGTCTAGCGCAACACAACTCAGATGCGTTTACGGCGGAATATTTTTTTCCAAACTCACGGCCAGCTTTACCCCATTTTTGTTTCAGTTGTGTACAACTGATCTGTTCTAAATTTGGCTGCCTAAATTTTGTTTGAAATATTCCAATTCCTGTATTATTAAACAGCATTATGTTCTACCATTCCCATAAAAAGAGTTATTTGAAAATATAAAAATGTTTGTTTTAGTTTTTTGATCGTAACTCTTTTTATGGTAACAGCTGTACAATATATGTATATGTAGATATGTATATGTTTTTGATGTAACTCATTTTAGGGTAAAAGCTGTACAATATATATTCGTATCTATCCGCGTATATGCAATTTTTATTCTTACCTGTAAATGTGTATAAGGCATGCAGCAACATGCTTACATTTTTGCCCTTCCCCGGCTTTACAAGAGCAAATACATTTCCAGCTTGTGTGAAGCCCAGTTAAATTTTCCAATTTCACTTCATGGGGGGATTAAGTTATTGAGGACGCCTGTATTACCAGTCCTAAGACAGAAATAACATTTAAATGAGGCACAACGCCTATAGAATAAACCCACCCAGCATTTATTATTTGTTCTCCTGCTTTAATGGACCGTTTAAATCCTCCGAAATATTTAATTATTTCCGAAAAGGAAATAGTAATTTTCTGACTGATGTCAGTAGTACGGATTGTTGTATTGGCCTTTTTCATACTTTTTGCTAAAAATATGAGAATAATATGATTAATTATTTAAAAGAATTATTTAAAAATGTCATATCATAATAAAAATTAGTTATACATTATTTATACTAAAATTTAATAATCAACAATAATGTCCTTTAAAGTTAGATCTAACCAATATTTACAAAAATGTTGTTAGATAAATCTAGCATATTAACTATTTAACATACCGGTTGTATACATCTTTGTGCATTTAAGAACACAAATAATAATTAGTAATTGATACTAACAATAAATTTATAAATATATAACAATAATAAATACAAAAACACAATATTTAATTTGCCAAATTTATTTTTACATAAAAAATCGCTGGTGGAATGTCATTCCATGCAGAGCGTAGGGTTTACATTATTTCCGATAGGTATCGCATTTTGCGGTTTTCCAATCGTCAATTATTAACATTCTTATTTATTCTTTTTGTATTTATATATTTCATTACATTATTAGGGGCCTTTTACGTTTATATCTGTATATTATTTTAATAATTATTACCCGTGGTGTCACAATATTCTAGTTTATATCTTCACAATTTTAGATTCCGCACACCATTTCCACCCACCTTACCTATCTTTTTTTCCACTATTAATATTAAACATTCAATTATTCTTATTTTATTTATTTATTTATTATTTTTGTCTTTTTTAAAACACCTTTCTCGATCATCAATCCAAAATTTTTTGCCCTCGTTTTCCTCCCAACAAATCGGAAGCCAAAAATATTTATTTTATCGTTATATACTACTTATGTATATACCAATTAATATACACCACAGCGTCATTATTTATTATCTAAAATAACCTTATTTACCAACAAATAATTTTGTATTTATTACCCTTATTTTACAAACGCCTTTAATCATTTAATTTATTTTATTTTGTAGTTTTATAAAAAAAAATTAATTTGTTTGGTTTTTTTAATATGGAATATCAAAATCAAAACTAAATAACAACCAACGACAATTTAAATCACAGCTACGTCGTATAATACATATATCCAATATCTACATTTATATTTATGGAATGGAAATAAAATATAATCAATGTAAGTAAAGTGCAACGTTGTCATTTTCATTTAGTTATATCAATAACGAACTTATGTCGATTTCGATTCACGAAAAATTGCTCCGTAATATATATGTGTGTGTTTTTGACGTTTATATAAACAAAACCTATAATTTTTATAAAAGATCGATACTCTATAAAAAACAACTTAACATATTCTAATGTTATATACATAACAACATAACAACAACAAGTTAATTCTTTAATATAAAATATTTACATAAAAGTAAACAGGAACACGAAATATATATAACACAAAACACAAATGACACTTTCAAAATGACAGTTCTATTTGTGTTTGTGTTAGTACATCTGCCAAAAAATCGAGATACGTAAACCAAGAACAATTTTGCTCGATCGAGCGACTTTTCTTGACGAATCGAACAGTTTGACAGCAGAAAGAGCAAGCCGGCTTGCTCTTTTTTGGTGAATCGAAAACCACATTAGCTATGTAGTCGAATCTGCCATCAAAGAAGTTGATCTTGGAATAATAGGTGTTTTTGCAAAGTGTTGATATTTATGTTTTTATTGGAATGGAATATTATGCATATTTAAATTATCCAAGCAATGATTTTGGTGTAAACCAAGATTTTCATGTAAGTTTATTTCAAACCTAGAAATATAAAAGTACACTTTATAAAAATAAATTAAGCAACACTATAAAACATATAATGAGATCTAGAGTAAGTAAATCAGTCAACGGTTCAACTTAGATTGAATTCAACTCGACTATCAGCGTGTACATGGCAATATATTTAGCGAGCGGTATAAATATCACATCCGAAGTTCATCAGTTTATTAAACCTATTATGAGTTAAAAAATTAGATTTTTCTTAGTGTCCTTTTGTACAAAAGTGTTTTTGTAATTTTACTTGATTATTTGTTTGTTACTTTTACCGTTTTACCTGTTAGATATAAATACAATAACAATTATTGGATTGCTCAATTAAAACAAATAAATCGAACAATAATAAAAGAAGAATAATTACATGGTTGTTTTTGTGTGTCCGACGAGAAGAAAACAACCATTTTTGTTTATTTTTATACAAAATATAATAGATGAGTAAAGTAAAACTGTATATTTGGTACAAAATGTATATGTAAATGTTCTACGTCATTGTCGACATTTTCGAACGGCCCGTAATTTCCGTGCACATAACGGAGGAGCCATCGCCAATTCTCAATTTATAATAAACACGTGGTAAAAAGTTTCAGGGTATGTCTAATTAATTTGATTAATCTACCCATCAGCCTCATGCATATATTGAGATGGATCTACGCCATTTTACCATAGTGAACACTTTTTTCTTAAATATAAAATCGAATTAAAACAACAATTAAAACATTATAAACATAATACTTCATTGTTAATAAATACTGTTTAACGTAGAATAACCAATTATAAAAAAAAAAATAATAATTATTTAACATGGAATATAAAATTAATACACTATTTAATAAAAAAAATCGTGGAACCTAATTAGTAGCTTTTAGAAATAAAAGTTTTTAATTAATTGGATATAAACTGGGATTCAACCGGTATATACGTTGTAACATCCATGGCTCCAGCCCTTCCCGAGAAAAGTGTCTGTGAGGCAACACCTGGCCACACCACAACAAACTAAAAGACAAAAATAAAATGTTCTACGTCCAAAACTGCAGTTAATTAGATAATTAGTTTTTTTATATTTTATTGGAGATTTTGTTTTTTTTGTTTTTGTATTAAAGAAACTACCTTAAATGTTATTAATTTACAAATGTTAAAATTACAGCAAACGATGTAATGGCGTGCTCGATCTCAGATTATATATATATTTAATGATATATTCATTAAGGATATAAATCAGATGTCACATATTCTGCCGAATCAAATCGTGATGAAATTGTTGACTTGAAGCTGGAGGACATTTCTAACGTACGACTTGGTGGTACTGTTATTGCGGCTAATGCGGTACGATTTTTTTTACAGTTTGTCGTCAATATCTAATTGTTGTTTAGAACAGATACAGTAATATCAAAATGTTATGTAGCAAATAGTTTAATATACGATTAATAAACCTATCACACCAAGCGTCGGCGGTGGGCGTCGAATTTAAATATTCTATATTTAATACTAAACATTTTGCTTATGTAGTGATAGGAAATCATAGTTTGTGCAAAAATATAAACTAGCGATGAACGACCGTTTGTTTTGCCACTTGGTTTCGCCGCGGGGGATGAAATTTCATTCGATACATTTTCTTAAAATTGTAGTTTTTCTATTAAAAATGTAAAGTTTGTAAATAGTTTTATGATAGGTCCTTGAAGCTTTTTTTATTTTAACCCGTGGAGTGAGCAGATTTTGATATAAGTTGTGTTTCTAATTTCCGATCTAATTCATTTGAGTGCTAAAAGCCTATAAAGAGGTTTCTTTAAACGACTCAGATCGACAAAAATATTCCGATTTCTTAGATTGATTTTGGTTTCAATTTACTCAAATCGCAGATGCTCACGCCCAATCATTTGTTTTCTATAGAAACGAAGGCAGTAAATTATAATAATTATGAGGACAAAGCTAAATCTGACGGTTAACATAACCTCAAAAAGTAATCACATACATACTACTTGTGCATACGATTGGGCATGAAAAACTTGTGTTTTTTTGACAGCCCAATCGAACTCGACATTAACAAATACGGTATTAATTTTTTATGTTTCGTTTTACTCGTGCAGACACCAAATAGAATAGTACATATTTGTACATGATGTTTGTACATTTTTCTCGCAATTGAAATATACTATGTTGAGATTAAATTTACACAAAATTATTCCGTTTTTGTAATCGTTGTAATAATTGCTAAATTTTGAAAGTTTGTAGGAGATTATTGTATCATTGTATTTTATGGTAACCTTCCAAACCGTTTCTATATCAAAAAATAGGCAAGCGCGCATGACGAAAGAAATATTAAATCGCTCCATAGACCTGTTATGCCTTATGCCTAAGCAAAATGAGTATTTTCAACCAATTTTCAAAATAATTAGAGCAATAAAACTTTGATAAAAGATAATTCGAAAATTGGTCAAAAACACTGAATTTGCTTGGTCAATTGGGCATCACCGCCATAGATGATACGATTTTGGAACAAATCGTAGATTATTTTACCAGCAGACGGTTTTGATTTGTCTATTTAATTACCTGTTGCACAAAGTTTCATTTAAAGTTGCAACTATTCGTAGCAAAATATAATAGAGTTTAAAGAAAATTTTAAAATTTCATGTCGGTTTTCCTTTTCAAATTATGTAATTTCTGTAAATTTGGAAATTATTAGTAAACATAACACTAAATTCTATTAATTTGTCCAAAAGTGGAAAAGTGCGGTTCTCAAATCAAGCGCAACTAGAATATTTAAAACAAAAATGAAACATTACAAAAATCTTTATTTATTTATTTAATTAATTCCTATATTTTTTTTTTAGTTATTATTAGTGTTACAGAGGTTTAACGAGACATATACATGTATGAGTATTTTTGACCTTTCAAATGTGAGCCGATTTCTAATCGACGAATGTATCCAACCCAAATTCGAAAATGTCCGCTCCAGTTGGGCCGTAGATGCGGGAATGTTTAATAACTTTAAGGCTAGTGTTGAGAGTTGTTGATGTTTCACCAACGCCGTACCCCAAAACACATCTGCCTTTTTTATTTTTTTGACATGCAACATGCTAAAAAAATTAGTTTTACTTTTGTATTCAAGAGGACTTTCTAATCCATCGCAATCTAATTGTTTTAATAAAAAATTGTTTATCATACTAATGTGCTCTTCCACTAATAAATTGTTGCCATATGTTGGGTGCAGGTAGTAACTTGTTAATGCATACTTATTAAGCGTCATTTTTTTACGCCCTTTCAAGGATTTCATCAGTTTATTTTTCAATGTAGAGTCCATCGTTGTAAGTAAATCGTCGTCCCATTTAAATTTTAACCATAATTCAGCTGCGTCAGCAATAGATGTATTCGAGTTTTGACAAATGTTGGTTAATTTACAAATCGGTTCGAGAATTTCCTTCATAATTTTGATTTTACCAATGAAATGTTCATCAAATATTTTTGACATAATAATGGACTTTAATGGTTTTGGGATTTCTTCTAAGAGGATAACTTTTCTCATATATGGCAAATTTTTCAAGAAACTTTCTAATGAATCACGATGATAGCATCATCTTGTTTCAGGAGGTAATTTCATAAGAGGACCACCATTTTCTAGAGTAGCTTTCTCCAAAATATCCCTTTTGAATACTCTTAACACTCGTCAGGCGGCGGTATAGGTACAATTGTACCTATAACATTTTTAAAAACTAATAAATCTTCTTGTAAAAGCTGTAACGTTTACACCGTTCCAATTGAGGGATTAGATGCAAAGATGTTTCTGGTTGCAATAAAAAAAAAAATTTATATATACAAAACAATAATGATAATAATGTTAATTTCGGGGAAATTGCATTAACGGAAAAAAAAAAACATTATTGTAATGGTATTATGAAAATATCAGGATCTGAAAAATGGAAAAAAAAAAGACGAGATGGACAGTTGGTGGCTAGGTCGTGTTGAGATAAGATCATAGAATTAAAATAATATAGTATAAAGCATAAAAATATGCAAAGTTAAATTTAAAGTAGCTAAATATATCATTATCCAGTGAAAAGTTTTCAAAATTGTAGAGTTAATACATTGAATATTTTTTGTATTTGAAAACGTGAAAAAAAAATAATTTAGCAGTGAATATGGTTTGTGTTATTATATTTTCCGTGCAATACCGTATTCCGCTAAAACCGATCGCGTGATTTTTTTTCCCCCTCTAAAACGTGTTGTGGGCTAAAATTAAAATAGCCCGGACCTCCTAAACAGAAAACTATTTTTTTTTGATATGTACCTTCTATCGTACATGAAAGTGTTTTAGTTATAGTTATAGTTAGAAAAAAAATAAAAATTTATATACGTACATACATATGTAAAATAAAAAAAAATTATAGTTCAGTATAAATATTCCGTATTTAATCAGTAATGTTCATTGTTGCGATAAGTGATGAGTGATGACACATAAACCTACAAAATGAAAACGGAAAAAAATTGTGTTATTTGTGCATCATTAATACCGGAAAAATCGTGATGTCGATTAACCTAATAACAATGTAATACTTGAATCCTAATAAATAATAAAATTTCATAAACTAAAGTCAATATAATTATTGCCGCCAAAAAAAAATAATAAAATTAATGTTCCAGTTAAAATAATATTGTAATATGTTTAATCACAGAAAAAAAACTGTTAATAATAATACGAAAGTTGTAAAATTGCATAGTGGTTCTAAATAATATCTCTAAAAAAAAATATGACGTTATAAATTGCACATTATAAAATTCCTTATGAATGAACGAACCAATTGCACGTGAATCGGAAAATTGAAAACTGCTACATTTTCTTATTAGTAACTACTAACTAGTCGTTTATTCAAATTGGTAATATGTAGTTTAAGTCCGATATAAAAACAACCTAAAAGAATATATGACGTCTTAACATCAATCAACGTCTTAACATCAAGCAGCTTTGCAGTCTAGTCAGATGAGTTTTTGGATTGTATTTTATATTTTCTTTTATTATTTTATATTTACACCTCAGTTTTGTTAATAAGTATTGATCATTGATAATTACCATTTATATTATTATTATGCAATTTTTTTTTCTTTTTTTCTTTTTTTCTTTAATACCAATTTTTTTTCTTTTTAAGTTTAGTAGAAATAAATAACTTTTGTGAAAATAATTTTCTATTTGAGTTTCATAATGGCAATAAAAAACCATTTCATTTCTTGTAAGATAAAAATAGGTTTTGTGAGCGATTTGAGAATGAGGTGGTAAGTTTGCCCGAATGGTAAGTGATACGTGATTGTCTCCCTTCTTGTTTTAAATTCCTTCCCCCCTATGCAGTCTAAACAAGCTAGGTTATACTTCAGGAAACCCCACCCCACTCCCTGAGCCGAGCCGGTAAAATCTCACGGTCCTGAAGTCCCTGGCCTAGTATTTTTTCGGATAACCTATTGTTTGCTAGTCTAAACGCTGACCCAAGCAATTCGTTACAAAGCCGGAGATGGTTAAAGTTTCATGAGATCTCTACATTTTTAGATAAATATTCCCACCCTATTCAGAGATAGGGGGTCGAGTAGTTTTCTGTATCATAACAGGCGGCAAAGGTACAATTGTACCTTTATACCTTTTGTATGAATATACTGAAACAAAAAAATTGATTAAGACTTTTTTAAATGTTTAAATGTTATTTTATTATAAAAAAAATTTAAAATATTTCAGTTACAGTTAAAATAAGGATTGTTTTTATTAATTTTCTTTACAAGTTTCGCACGTTGTCTTTACTATTACGTGTTCATCGCAAACGGGTTTCAAACAAACTCCACATGATTTCCTAGTTTTGCGTTGTTTCCGCTTTAGCTCTCGGCAGACATAGCAACTACCTACGATAGACGAGGCCCCACGACTACTATGAGGTGCTGGATGGCCAGCTACTGCTTCCGATGATACAACAATTCGTCGTCCAAGCACCATTTCTATTGCAGCTCGATGAAAATAGTTTCTCATCAAAATTGACTTTGTACTACGAGCTTCGATTGAAGGCTTACATGGCTGATTGGCAAGATCTTTCAGGAACTTTCTTCTTTGATCCTTTGTTCGGAATTGTGGGTTGTGCTCTCTATATATAATATAATATATATTAAATATATGATGCTAAACCAGTGATATCAATCATGTTGTAGAAAAATGCCAGAGGCCAACATAATGTTCTTCGTTTCATTGAGTAATCTCCCAACATTTTGTCCATCACGTCGATCTCTGGCTTTACTACTTGTGTCTCCTCGACTACTCCTGTTTTATGCATTGATGATAGAAGCACGACTGATTTATTTTTTTTGGCACGTATGAACAGAGTGTTACATCACGATTATATGCAAAATTGGACGAATATATAGCCCTTTCTTTGCAAGGTTGCATATTGTGTGGTAGAAATTTTTATTTTTTTCTAACTGTGCCAATTAGTCACATATCCCAGGAGATTAACATTTTTGCCAGTTCCATACTTGTGAAGAAGTTGTCGGTAGTCACGTTTATTCCAGACTCTTTATACGAGCAAACTAGGTCCAATACTGTGCGTTCACCAACGTTAACTTGTCGAGGATCATCCAAAGGTTTTACAGTTGATTTTTTAAAGGGTTGGCGTTTGATGCGTCACACGCCCAAAAAATCTATATGCCATATTTAGCTGGTTTTGAAGGTATGTATTGCGTAAATCTAGTATTACCTCTAAACGAATACAGTTGTTCATCGACAGCGATGCATTCAAGTGGCTTATAGGCTCTCTTCAAATTACTGTTCAACATTAACTAAATATCCTGTATAGGTGCAGCTTTATCTGTTTGCATGCATTCTGCGCGTGTATTCTCATTGTCAAATCGTATAAACTTTAACATCATTTTAAAACGGTCACGAGACATGGCTGCACGCATATGAGGCAGAGCATCTGTAGTCCACATATCGTTCAGATTCTGTTTGTTGTCTCTGCGCACACCAGCAGCAATTAGTATGCCCAAAAAAGCATCTAGTTCCATTTCAGTAACTGGCTCGAATGTTTTTGTTGGTGGCCGTTTCGAAGAATCAGGAAATCTCTGTATCCGGGAATTGTTGTAAGTTTCACAAACTCTCTTCGCTTTTCGATTTGTTTCTCGAATTATGATGTCACACATCTCCTTCGTCATGATTGATTTGAATAGCACTTTTGCTGGCCCACTCCTTTGCCTTAAAACATTGTGAGCTCTGGTTTGTACACATGGCCAGAGATTACTATGCCATTAAGATCCATCTTTAGCAATCAAAATGTCATTCATGCCGTGGGGCACAGGCTTGTCGTCAATATTATCATCTGAGTCGTAATCTTCCTCATGCTCTATGATCATTTTTTGTTCAATATCTGACTGTTCATTAGTCGAATCATCAGCATTTGGTACGTAATTTTCGTCATCAGTTGCAACGTATGGTTGTTCCTCATATTTAGAATCTGATTCCTCCAGAATTTGTCTTAATTCATCGGACGTATACCTATAATCAAATTGGTAAATCAAACAAATAAATAATTTGTTGTATGTAATATTACTACAGTATAAGCTTGTCATGATATTACTAACCTGCGCCTGCGTCTTTCTGGATTACAACGGATACTAGGACCATTTTCACTATCACTCATTAAGATTAGTAGAAAAATTGACAATAAAATTTTAATTTACTAAACCTACTGTAACTTACTTATGTCGAAAAAGTTTTTATCGTTGAATGTGAAAATATTTATGAAATATACTTTTTATTTTATAAATCCTTAAAAAATGAACACTACTCTTGCCCAGTATTAATCGAGTTGTGCGAATATTTACTACAAAATGTTCAACATGAGTCGAAAGTAGTGACAACAGAAAAACAATTACATAATTGGTTTCATTAATTTTTCGATTTTTGGTAAGCCACCGTTATTTCTTAGAAAATTTGATACGTTTGCGTGAATAGTATAAGAATGTGTGTATACAAAATATGTTTTCACAAATACCATCAAATGTATTACAAATTATTTTGCCTTTCTAATGACTGTATACGTTCCATATAAATTAATTATACAATATACCAATACATTTACGAAAATCTAATGGTACTAAAAATTATTATAGTAATAAGAGCCTTAGTTGAATAGATTCAAATGCAAATCATCCAAGTCGATATTGACAGATTATTGAAATAATTGCAAAAATATATGAAATATCACAAGACATAATTTAAATAATGTGGAAATACTAATTATTATCTATTTATCGTAAAAAAATGTGCCTACAGTGAAGATTTCCATATAAAATATACGAAGGTACAATTGTACCTCTGCCGCCTTTTAGCGTTGTAAAATTATGCCGCCTGATGAGAGTTAATGACCCAGTCAATAACATCACCAGCAAACAAATTGCCTATGTGGCTGTTGCATGTACAATGCCATATAATATATGGCAACCCAATGGGATTTTATACATTCAATGGTTCAACAAATACAAATATCATCGAATCAGCAACAATTTGCACAATTCTCAAGTGTTATAAACTTTGTCCAACCGACAAAACGGAATAACTTAACAATTTTGTAAAATGAGTTGGGATAACGTCTGGCAATAAACTATTAATGGGTATATGTGTAACTGAGATACACAAAATATAATAAATTAACCTTAGAACCGTGTTTGGGGAATACAGTTCTCCGAGCTTTTTTTGATTAGTAATAGAACCTTTCTCTTCTCGCGCCGTTAGATTTTCTTGGTATTATTTGATTGTTTATTACATTACTTTTCATAAACAAAAAGAATTCAAGACGAATTTAGAAGTATAACAGGAGCACATAAGAAAAATAAATACACTATCAATTTCGTGTTATGGGGACTGTATTCCCCAAGACTATATTTGATGCACTTAGTATGAAAATAACATTTTGTTGCAAAAGTTTAGAATTTATTTCGTTTTGTTTATTTCCTAAAAGTTCATTACTAGTACCTAAACACAAAATAAATATTTTTATGTAATAGTTATAGTATAGACATTCGTCCTAGATTTATCATTATAGTATAACTAAAGGAAAACAATAAAATTTCTGATATTTCCAATGTTATCGTTGTGTTGTGTATTTTATAAGGCAATGATTTTAGAATGCGTTGCAAATATAATACTTACGTAATGCAATACACCGACAACATTTGAATGGAAAATTTTTATTTTGTTTGTGTTTTTAGTCAAATGAGAAATGTCTGGTTATAGTTTTTTTCTGATAAACTACCGTTTCGTAAGTTATTTTAGTTCTATCCATATACAGTTCGGTGAATCCCCAAAATTATCTATTTTATTAGTTTTTTATTTTTTCCCTTTTTGATGCATTGAGTGAAAAATATTTTTTTTGTATGATTATTTATTTTGTGCAGTGAGAGTGTATCAGTTTTATTGGTAACCATAAAAAGTTTATTTTCAAAATTTTGTGTAAAGCTAATTTTCATGTGTTAGATAATATTTACGATTTCGGGTTTTGGTAGAGCGGTGTTATTGTGAAGTGAAAATATTCGTGAGTAATTGTTTTTCTCGAGGTAAGACCGTAATATCTCTTAGATTCGTTTTAGTTGGTTCTGTTATATGTATATAATTGATGTTTTAGGTTTTGCTAAAAATGGATGCAACGGACAGATTGTTGTATTTGCTAAATCGCAGTGAATGAAGGAATTCCACCGAGGAAACTGAATTTCAAGATTTTTGGAACGCTAACATGGACAGTGGAAACGAAGACATGGCTGGGGCTACCCAATATGAGGATAGTGAAAGCGAAGTGGACGATGTAGATAACAATCGAGACAGTGATCTATCCGACCTAGATGGTCCGTTCCTAAACGAACCTCTGCTTCCAGAATTACGGTTGCAAGCATTGGATGCGGATGGAACTGATGTTCCCGATTTTGCAGAGATCATAAATATTGAAGAACCAGATCAGGCTGTCGCTCAAAATCGTGGACAAAAATATAAAGGGCAAGGTAGACGAGACAAAACCATCTGTTGGTCATTACCCACTCCGAAAGAAATAGACAGAACGCAAAATTTAGCGTTAAACAGAAAAGTGTCCAAACCTTGTTATTTGGTAACATTTGTGGAAAAAGACAAGGTGTTCAAACGTCTTATACCCGAGTCTCTAATTGAGTATATTGTATTGGAAACGAATCGAAAGGCAAGAAAAAGTATGAAGAGAACAGTCGGTCGGAACAACCAAAAAAACTACGGCCATGGCGCGACACAAACGCAAACGAGTTATATGCATATATGGCTATAATTATTTTTGCTGGTGCTGAGAAGTCAAATTCAATAGCAGCTGAAGATCGCAGACGATACTAGGACCCGCCTAGCCGGTTACGTGAAGACAAATTAGCTCCATTTCGCCATGTTTGGACGATATTCCAAAATAATTTAAATGGGCCTTTTTTACCATCACAAGAGCTATCATTGGATGAACAATTGGTATCAACGAGAGGAAGATGTTCTTTCCGGCAATATATACCGTCAAAGCCTGGAAAGTATGGCATAAAAATATTTTGGCTTCTAGATGCTAAAACTAACTATCCTCTAAGTGGTGAGATATACTTGGGCACCCAACCAAATGAAGAGAGGTCGACAGGAATAGCCCATCAGCTAGTGCTACGTCTTTCGAAAAAGTTTTTGGATAAGGGCTATAACATAACCATGGATAATTTTTTTACAAGTTACCCACTAGCCAAAGACCTAAGTAGCCGAAATGCCACTTTAGTTGGAACAGTACGACCGAATAAACCAGAAATACCGCTTGTTTTTGCCAAGAAAGAAATTGCAGCTGCTAGGGGTGTTTTTAGTTCCGCTTTTTGTTTTTCGGTTGAAATTTCCTTAGTTAGCTATACTACGAACAACCAGAAAAATGTTTTACTTTTATCAACTGCGCACGCTACTGATACTATAAATGAATTAACTAAAAAACCAGAAATAATTCACAGTTATAACGAGAACAAAGGTGGCGTTGATACCTTCGAAAAAATGTGTTGTTCGTATACGTGCAGAAGAAAAACTAATCGTTGGCCGATGATTTTATTTTTCAATTTGGTTGACGTAGCAGCCCTCGCTACTTATCGTCTATATGAATTAAGCCATCCAACATGGAATACACCAAAAAGCGAAAGAAGAAAAGTATTTCTCAAAGAGTTGGCTATGAGTTTGGCTCAAAATCAGCTCGGAATTAGAAGCCATACAACAAAAAGCAAATCGGTAAAATATGCTATGAGCTGTATTGGATTTAAAGTAAGTACACAGCCGTCATCTTTCCCTGAAGCGAGAAGTAACACCAAACCTGAACGATGCATACCATGTAAAGCCTCGCGAACCAATTCAAAAGACACAAAAACAACGGCTGTGTGCGATTTGTGCTCTAAAGCCACATGCTCGAAGCATTATATTCGGGTCTGTGAATACTGTTACATAACAAAATTTACAATTTCCAATTTGAAGAGGAAGATGTATTTTCATCAATTGATGTTTCGAGAGCATCTACGCCAACCTCCGGAATACCTGGGACATCTACAGCAGAACAAAGATCACAGACTTCTTCATTTTCAACTGGACCACTTCCCAAACAACGTCGCGTTACCGCTCGTTCAATTTCGCCCTTAAATTTCGGAGAACTATGATTTTTTTTTAAAATTAAATGAATTAAAAAATTAAATTAAGTGAATTTATTATAATTATTCCATTTATTAAATAAATGTACTACATACAATGAATTAAATTTGATGTTTTTTTTATAAAAAGTATTAATTAGCTAATAGATTTGACGTATGTAACATAAAATAATACTGGGGAATTCAATTCCCCATAACACGGGATTAAGTTGTTAAACATACACACGAGTCTAAGGTTAAAATTAAATAAAGTTAGTAAAACAAAGTTAGTATAAATCATCCAAATCCTATTCAAAAATTTGTAATAATAATTATAAGTGACGGCATTTTTCAAATTAATTGATGAAAATTTTCATTAAAAACTTATGAATTTTATAAAATTTCTAAGTAGTGATATAAGAAAATATAAAATTAATTATATTATACGGATATATTACAAGAAAGAGAAATTACATACATACAAACATATAAGGACTGTCGCGTAAAGTAAGGAAACCATTTTAAACAACTGTACTGAATCATTTACATAAAAAATGTTTAGGAATTTTCTGCTTTTTGTAAGTTTTTAGTCCATGATTTTTTTAATCCGCTGAACCATATCTTTTGTTGGTCTATGTTTCTTTGCTGTATCCCGAACTGATTTAGAGGGAGTATTTTTAATGTGTTTAAAACGTTTAATTCTAAATTCTTGTTTTGCGTTCCTCTTGGTCGCCTACTTTTTGGTTTGGATTTTACTGTGCCTTCATTGAGAAATAGATTTATCGTCTTGCAAACATTTGATTTTTTTGTTTTGCAATTTTTTGCGATCACGGAATACGAAGTCTGCTTATTTTTCTGCCATTCATGCACAATATTTACTCGAACAACTTCTCTTTGATATAATATTTTTCCTTTGTCACAAACAAATGAAAATAACACTAGTTTACTTTGTTTGAAAAAAACTGTACTTTTCAAAAAACAAAAAATAAAGATTAAAAAATTTTGCGTTTTCGATTTATATACAGGTAAAATCGTTTCGATAATTTACGCGACAGACCTTATAACTATATTTAAATGTTTGATAAAATACTACGAGTACTCCGATGCCGCCGATTGACCAATAGGCAACATATGTTATACTACTAGTATGTACATATTTATTACAATATTTTACGTACAATCGATTTGGTTTCAATATTGTTTTTTAACCAATTAATAATTATATATTGTGCAATTATTGTTTGAGATTTGTATTTTACATAATGTAATTAATTATTATTATTCACCCATATTAAAAATAAACAATTAAGTAAACTAACATATATGTATATATGTATATTAGTTGACTTGTAAAATGTTGTAAGTGTTTAAAAAAAATATCGTAAATCTAATACATAAGTAATAAATATCACAGTAAAAAAATAGTATTATTTTTGTAAAATAAATGTAGTAATTTCAAAATAATTCATAACTTTTCACGTGGATGCAACGGAATGCAAAACTGATCGCAGCTCTAGTTATGTGGGTTTCTGCATCTAAGTTTACTTTTGCTAGCTAAATGTAACTTAAAAAATTTGACGTAATAATACAAACGCGTTCTAATCAGGTAGTTTAATACCTAAAATCTAGCTCCTTCATACAGCAATAAATATTATACGAAATATTATTATTATCGACCGACGCTACATTTTCTAAGAAAATTTGTTCTAATTGACTTGGGAAACTAACAACGCGCACAATCGTGGATTTCCATCCATTTGTTGAAAATAAAACCTGAAAAATACGCTAGTGCATTAGAATGGGAAACGGAACAATCTTTATGGTTATTATTAACCGAAGGCCAGGTGTAATTAGAGATTCCTCGAGAATTTGCAGCGACAATCGATCGTTAGGTAGAGCATTGCTTGCTAACAGATCGATAAAATCTTGAGGTTTTGTTTCACAATTTCTAAAGTTCGAAACATTTAGAAATTGAGAACAAAAAGCTTTTTGAATGCTCTAAAAAATTTAGTAGGTGTCGGATTGGAAGAATTTCCGCCTTGCTGGCGAATTTTCCCAAAAATGTTTTCTAGGCAATCTTGATTAAGATGCCTAGTCAGAAGAAATGTATATCCTTCTGAACGTAAATTTTTTCTATTTTATTTTATATTTTTATTTTTATTATTGTCAGTTGGGCAGCCAACAGGATAAACCCTTTTATATGCTGCTTCACATATTATATACAATGTAAATACAAAATCATTCGAATTCAAAAATAATAATGATAATAATAATTACATAAATCAGTGAAACAAATAAATATTGAAAGTATCGACATTATACAAAACCATGGGGCTGAATACCAGAAATCAAAAAAATAATAATAATCTAGAACTATGTAGCTGCATAAGGCAGTAATACAATTTGTTCTAAACTGTGACCGTTACACGCTACGCTAAAAACACCAAGAGCAACAACGACCAAATTGAGCGAACGACGAATAGAAAAGACAGACAAAAAACAAAATATGAGAGTTTTTTTTGCTCTCTGAAATCTGAATTAATTCCACGGAAAACAATGAATTTAATTTCACGGCATTTTTGCCGAAAATTAATCATTTTTAATAAGAATTTACTTGTTAATAAATATTAGTACCAATTTGAAATAAACAACTTGTTTTATTAATTTCATAGAAATTTATATTTCGAAACTTTGTAACTAAAAAAATAATAAAAAAATAAATAAAGAATCCAACTGCTATGTAGTATGTAGATTGCACAATAGTAACTAAACTAATTACTCAATGACTATGATACAGTACATACAAAAAATAGTATAAAATTATCAGTATATTGTACTTCACAACGACACGTATTATCACAAAATAAAATGAATAAAAGTAATAATGATTATTGATTATATTATATACATAAATTGCATGTTTCCATTAAGGAATTTGTTGCAAATTTTTTGCCTTTAGGCGGTTCCGTCTCTCGTTTAAAATTAAACTAGTTTTTGAAAATATCCTTTCTGAAGAAACCGATGAAGCCGGGATACCCAAAAACCATTTTGCCAGTCGTGCAACCCTGGAATAAATATATTGCCAGCTTTGCCACCAAAGCAAAGGGTCTTCTTTCCGTAGTAATAGGCTTTCTTCGCTGTACTGGCGAAGTTCTATATTATGGCCTGACTGTTGGATTTTGATATAGTCGTCGCTGGGCACTGGACATCAAAATGACACCAAATTGGATTTTCTAAATCAATTTCATTTTCCGTAACGACATTTTCGTTGGGCGTTAGATTCTGCTCCTTTTGGATAAGGTCAGATATTAGCCTAATTAAACAGCCTTTTGCCTGTGCATTCACTGAATCTGACATGGTTCGATTTTTAAACCGCGGATCCAAATACGCAGGCAACTGTAAATTATAATTACGGTCGATATTTTGGAAACGATGTTCGATTTTTGCAATTAGAAAATTTATAAGATTCAGAAATAGTGGTCAGTCTAATGCTTCTCAAATAGAACTTTAAACTGTCTATTGTGACCATGATTTTGGATATGGTCACATTATTTTCGGCGCTTAATTCCGTCGTTAAACTATCAAATGGCTTCAAAATGAAACAAAGTTCCTTTAATGTTTCCATTTCAACAGTGGTGGGCATATCCATCGGAATATGCAGTAATGCTACAGCAGCTTCAGTAGGTTCCTAAAGTTTACAAAATCTGAAATAAAAAATTAAAAATTATTAAATATTTAGTGTACAGATTACATAGATAACTTCACCTCTCGAACATATGAAATGTCGAGTTCCACCTTGTATTAACATCATTTATAAGTTTTAATGGAACCGTTATCCCACTCATTTGAGTTTGTAGTTGCTTTAATTTTTCGGTTGCCCTCGGACTTCTATGGAATTGCTCAACAATTGTTTTAACTTTTTTTTGAATGGCCTCTATTTCCTTTATGCCATCTTGTATAACTAAGTTGAGAGTATGGGTGAAACAACGTAAATTTTCATACCCAGCTGAAATATTGGTAGCGTTATCGGTCACAATTGCATTGGCTTTTTTATCAATAAGAAAATTAGCAAAACAGTTGCGAATCAGTCTAGCAGAACACTGCTCATCAACCAGTCCTGAGTAATGAAGTTTCCAGTAATGGCCATATAGCTACTAGTGTTAATGGACATCCAAATATCAGTAGTGATGGACATTTTATCCGCTTTCTTTAAATGTTCGTTTACGTGTTCGTTTAAGTTATCATTGGCCTGGACGGGAGCGTATATGTTGGATATGCTTTGGAAAAATCTGTGTATTTGCATTCCATTTGGCCGTTGCCATCTAGTACCATCTACTGTCTTGCAAGCAATGTCAAAAAACTCAGTAAGATTGCTTAATGTAGAGCGTTTTCAATAAAAACCATGTTGTTTTGGAGTAATTTGGTTTTTAATTTCATAAAAAACAATATTGTAAATCAATTTTTCAAATATTTTGGCAAGCAAGTTCAACATGGATATAGGTCTATAGTTCTCAATATTAGCTGTATCTCCATTCTTATGGACTGGCAGTAAAAATGATTACTTCCATTTTGACGAAAAATGAGAATGATTTACAGACATATTGTAAAATATCGTAATCTGGACCACAATAACGTCCTTTAAATTCTTTAAAAATAAATTTGGTAATTGATCAGGACCGGCACCTTTATTAATATTTAGCGATCCCAGTACAGCCAAAACCTCAGATTCAGAAATGAAAGTTTCATGAGTATTAGAATTGCTGAAAACATTAATGTACATATTATTATCTTGTACGTATACTCATTGAAAATGTTTAGCGAAAAGAGTACAAATTTCAGTCTGATTGCTCGAAGCCTGTGAATAAACGAACATATTTTTAGGGAACTGAGAATAAGTTCTAAATGGTTCTAAGTTCTAATTTTTGGTGCTGCCAGAATAATTTAGGTTCACGTTTTATACTATTTTCAATAAAACACATATAACATTTCCAGCATTTCTTAATTTCAAGTTTAACTTTTTCCTATACTTAACTTTGATAAGGAAAATTAGATGATTGGAATACCAACAAGGAAATTTACGATTTTTCATTTTAATACTAATCGAGTATTTACTTATTAAAGAGAATATCTTACAGTAGAATATATCGACTGCACTATCAACCAACAATTTATCAAATAATGATTCCCAGTTAATGCATGCAAGATCATTAACCAAATTAACGTAGTCTAGTTTATGAAAGTGTATCTGCTGAGTCATAAACGAAGGGTGCTTTCTAACAATACTTAAAGTAATTGTGGCGACAAAAGGTGGATGATAATTATCACTTTTAGAAAGTAAGTATGTAGTAGGATTTAATTAGACGAACGCTGGTTGAATCGATATTAGTAATGAAAAGATCAAGAATTCTATTTTGAACATTCATAAAATGATTAAATTGAAATAAATTTGTCAGCTCCAAAATAAATAGTAAAGTATATGGTAAAGGGATTATCAATGTTCTACACAATCGATGAGAGATTAAAGTCTCCGACCACAATGAGTTTGGTATTAGCATTAAACATATTAACCAATTGTGCTACGTGATCAAAAAATAATTTGTAATCATTAAACGTAATATCTAGATTCACTTTAATCCAGGCATCGTCGATGACAAAACATTTGTTTAAATCATCAAGCCGAAAAGCACCAAACTCCGTATTAACAGCAATGACAGCACCCTCTCCATCATGGTTCTGATGGTGTGCAAAGTTACGATCTTTACGAAACACATTGAATTTAGAGTCAAATAATTCATTTTTGTCACTGTGGTAGAATTCTTGGATGTATTTCCAAGATGTGGAATAGTCACGGCATTTTTCACCATTTCGAAAGAAATATGGTCTTCCTCTAAATAATTTGACAACCTAACGAAATTCGATCCCTGATCGTTTATTATACCTCTTACATTTAGTCCAATGCTCTCTAGTCTGTCCAACGAATTATTCACTATCCAAACTACTACTTCCCGCAAATACTTCTAGCCATAACTACTAATATTGAAGTTGCGGGGATCCCGTTACAAGCTGCCACACCAAAGTCTACCAAGCTGATAATTTTATCCTGCTTTCTAAAAAATGTTAAAAATTATTTTATTGAGATTTTGTCAAAACAAACTACACACTCTTTCTTGATTGTGCGAAACTTATCTATTTCTTTTTTTAACGCTTAAAATATAAAATCATTGAACCCGGACGAATGCTGCAAGTGTTCAGTGATCCGTTGAAGAGTTGTAATGCTTGGTAAATAAAAATCATGACATAAATTCCTATACGATTTGGGACCTCGGAAGTAAATGGCTAGGCAGTAATTTTTAAACTCTGCACTATAACGACCCCTTTTAATCTGAGCATCTAAGAATATTTGCGTGTTAGCCGGAATATTTCGAACGCTATTGCTAATCTGCTCCCTAACTTTTCCACTATAATTTAAGCGTTTTATGCACCTATGCAACTTAACCTTACGGGGGAGTAGAATAAGAAATTGCAGGAGGAGTCTGAACACTAACACTACTAGAACGGACAGCCGACATATCGACGAGCGATTTAAAGTCAAATAAGTTACGATACCTGTCTAAAATGTCGATTTCCATGAGGTCATCGTCCTGCGACATCCATTTATGTTCACCAGCATAAAATATTGTTAATATTAGGGGCCGCTCGTAATGAAGCAGCGACAACGAATCGGTAGTTGACCTCTGAATTTTGTTACCTGAAAGCAGTTTGGTTTAGTTCTCGATCTCTTATCAGAAACGACATCCGCTTCTTTAAAATGCAAAATGCCTAATCGATGTTCCGAATAATTTTTCTGCTCCAAATCTTCTCTCTTGACCCTTGACATCCATAGTTTAGCTCTGTAATAAATTTTACGACTATTTCCAGTCTAAAATAAGTAGCTAACAATTTTTAATTTTAACATACCTCGCTAAATTTTTAGGAAATCTAAAAAAGGCCAAATCTGGATTTAGCTTCAAATTTGATTTGCATTGAAACGCTGCACAATATTTTGTTCTAAACATCCTAGAATATTAAAGAAAATTAGTAACTTCGTTATGTTATTTCCTAAAAAAAGAAAAAATTATTATCAATGCAGATAAATTGATTGTCCGAGCTGTATTATTGTGTTTCTCCTTCTGCAAGTATATAAAATTTGTTCTGAAATATAAATTATCAACAGGATTAAATTAAAGCAAGTTTTCCGGAAATCAGCTAGGAGCATTACTGATTAATAAATTATCTAAACCTATAAACTATAGTAAATTCATAATATATTTACAATAAACAAGCATTGAACACAAATTAACTATTCTTCAAACTTACTAGCAAATTCCATTTACATAAATAACACATGCAATGCAGTCAAAAAAAAATTACAATAAAACGAATATATGCTCCCTGGATCTTTACGATTTGTTCAAAGTTAAACGATGTTTTCCTATTGCCATATTAAAAAAGCAGTTGATCGAGCCGCTCGCGTTTTATCTAGCCTAACGGAAGAATACTTACGGAATTTCGGTTTGGCGTACGCCATTGTAATCTAATTTTAATCGTCGCGTTAACCATTATGTTAATTTGTTATCAAACTTGGTTTAATCTACTCTGCCGTTCTCGCATATATCGCACGTAATTCGTTGCTCCCAATCTAGTGGTTGCCCTCAATGAACCAAATTTCGCGCACAAATTTATTTGTTCCTATATACCAGCCCCACGGTTGCCATCTTCTTAATTCTTATAAACACAAACAAAATGTTTTTAAATTTTAATTGTACCTTATAAAAACAAAAAATCTGTGACCAATGGGTTTTTCTTAACCTAAAAAATATTTGGTAATCTTTTAAGAATATAATCAAAAGGATGAACATTTAAAATTAACATTTTAAAAACATAAAACACTTCACCAAATAAAATAAATTTTGATAAAAAAATAAAACATTAAATAAATTAACTATAAAAAAAGGTACCGTACATGGTTTGTACATACTAGGGTTGGCAATACCGGAGCAAAAACCAATACCGGTATTTCGGTATTATACCGGCATGAAAAAAAAACTTGTCTTTTAAATAAAAAATGAAAAAAAAAATAATTTGTTTTATTTTTTACAAATAGTCGTTGAATTAAATTTGCAATTATTTTAATAGATGTTGCTTCCTTTATCGGCTTAAAAATATCTCGATCTTCCTCATCATTTTGAACAGCATTATGTAAATATTGCAAAAGTCTTGTCAAATCAGTTCGTCTTTCTAAGATTCTTATTTTTAAAGCATCATAAAATTCGTCTGCGAGCAGTGATTGCTGTTCCTATAATGATTGTACCATAAATCCACCAGCGGTCAATAGAGTGCGACAAAGTCATTGGAAGAATGTTGAAATGCGATAAAGGGCACAAATTGGTTTCGTAATTTGTAATTGAGGCACGTTAGCAAAACCTCGTGCTACTAAACCTTTCCTAATGACAATAGACGTTGAAATTGTATAAAAAGACAACCCATATTTTGCAGCCAAGCGTGTTAAAACCAATTCTAATGAGTCATTGATATCGCTTTTGAAGAAACTGGTAATTTTTTTCTTTTTCGTTAAGTTGATTACCCTTTGGTGTTTGTTTAGAACTAGAAC
Source organism: Tipula vernalis (assembly GCA_958295665.1). NCBI lineage: Eukaryota > Metazoa > Arthropoda > Insecta > Diptera > Tipulidae > Tipula > Tipula vernalis. The sequence continues at coordinate 164,598,663 of OY282559.1, forward strand.
CAGCCTCATCATTGTCCCGTTTCAGTAAATTAACGTTATGTGCTGACCTTAAATGCATATGAAGCCCGCTTGTACTGCCTCCAACAATTTTAATGAATTTGGAACAACGATTACATTTAGCAATTTGTCCAGCTTTTTCACGTAGATAATAAAACCATGGTGAGGTTTTATCAATACTTTTTTTATGTTTCTCAAATATATCCATGGACTATCTACAAAACATTTATTAGTTTAAAAAATACACTGTACTTTTTCCTTGTGGTTTTCTAAATTACCTGGCAAGCAATATCCGCGAACAATAACTCTTTTATAAATTTGTGCGTAAAGATTTTGTTCACCGAATACAATTCAAACAAAGTATTAAAATTGGTGATTCTCTTGTTGTTATTTTTTTTCTTTTGCCTGTAAATTCGTTTGTCTTAAAAATTTGTGCTCAAACGTTCAATCAATATTATTTATTTGTATTTTGTTCCAAATTTCACTAATTAACATTATTACAGATAGTTAAAATAATGTTGTATTTTTTTAAAGTATTTAAGTCGTCTTAATTCAATTAATAACTCACGTGCCGAAATTTTTTAGCACAAATTTTTTTGACGTCTAGAATTGTTGGTTAGATTATTTTTTTATTTCGTTTTTTAACTATGTAAATTAGTTTTATTCGATTGATACCGTTTAATTTTATAGTATTGTAATAAATTCAATTTGTTGAAAAATAATTTATTTTTAAGTGATAATTTAAAATAAAAACAAAATAGATTACAATGAAGTTATATACAAAGCCAAGGCAATGCGTTCCTCACTCGACTGCGACATTTTAAAGTAGTACAAAGCGAAGTGCTTTCTCAACATAACCTACAAATCACATTTTTTGCACAAATATTTCATACTTACCAAAAAATCTAGCTCATATGTACGTTACAAATTTAAAATATCTCAGTTCTTGCTATAATTCACGTGTAAAATAGACCTAAATAAAATATTTGATAGCAACCGAATGTTCAAGGCCAACGCCACCGGTATGAAAGCGGCACAAATTTTTAACGCGGGAAATAAAAAACCAGTTTGGTGAAAAATTATAACCGTTTCATTAATTATTAATAAATAAATTAAAACGAGAGTATTTGAGCATTAAATTAGACTATAATAATTGAGTATTTATATAGGTACCTATATACATTTAAAACATCTAACAAACACTGAAACATAACCTAAAACCAATTTAATTAAGATATTACATTTTTTTAAAACAAAAAACATTGCAAAGTGTTTCTATATCACTAATTAGAAACAGATAATGTAAATTAATTAATTTTTTACGATATACATGAATTTAATTTAATTTTTAAGCTTATAAAACTTTAAAAAGGTTCCACAACTTTTTACTGTAGAAAGTAAACAACTGGTTTGGTAAAAATTATAAGATTTTGATTAATTATTAATAAATAAATCAGAACGGGAATATTTGAGCATTAAATTAGACAATAAATAATTGAGCAATTATATTGTACATACATTTAAAACCCAAACAAAAATTGAAACATAACCTAAAAAAAAAAATTGAGATTTACAATTTTTGACAAAACAAAAAAGTTTGTATAGTGTTTCTGTATCATTAATTAGCACCAGTTAATGTAAATTAATAATCTTTTGCGATATAAATGAATTTAGTATAATTTTTTCCTAAAATAACTAAAAAATCAAACAAAAGTATTTCGCTTTGAACTTAAAAATATTTAAGTTATCTATAGTCGAAATGTCAAAGTGAAATAAGAAAAGCTCAAATTCTTATTTTTTTTATTTTTCTTATTCCAAGTATAGTTACCGCTTATCTCAGCTTGCTCGAATAAAACCACATTCTATTTCTACTTATATTCATGATTATTTATCACTCAAATTTTTGTTTAGTGATACTTTATCGATATGAAAGAAAGGAAAAGTACGCAACAAAAAGATATCGCAATAGAAAAAGCGTGGTCACTAAACAAAAATTGGGTGATAAAGAATCGTGAATGTAAGTAGAAATAGAATGCTGTTTTATTCGATCCAAGCTGAGATAGCAGCAAACAAGCATAATTGAAAAACGAAATAGAGTACAATTTTATTCTTGAAACAAGAGACATAAACTCTATCGAATTCAAATCGAAAGTGATGTTACATCCCACCCCAGAACAAAACCTTCGAAAATTCTCTCAAGAGAGAATTCTCGGAAGTTGCTTTGAATACAATTCAATTTAGTATTTACAAGTATTTCCAATTGTAGCGCTAACGTTGTATTGCATATACGTAATATACGAAATGAGTAATAAACAAGGTGAGATTTTGTTCAAGGTGAGATTTTGTGTTTCTTTTCCTATTACTTAATTCACACTGTACATCCTAATTTAAAATATATTGTTTTTGACAGCACAAAATTAAAAATGAATTTTTTTTAATACCGAAATACCCATATTTTAGGAAAATAAATCCCGTGTGTTTCGGTATTGAAATTTGAACCGGTATACCGGTATTTCGAAATTCGGTATACCGGTATTGCCAACCCTAGTACATGCCTACTTGTTGATATCACAATAACAATAACACTAATTAAACTGTCAATATATTGACAGTAACTATGTTCCTATTTGACAGAATTATTGCACTGTTAAAAATATTTTAAAATTGAAAAAAACGTTGTGTGGCTAGCTTCATTATATCACAAAAATACGGGAGGATAAAAAATCGTTTAATCCATGCAATGGCGGATATACATATATACTTTATAATACATGATGTGGCTTTGAGAGGACTATTTATAATTCTGTTGCAAATATTTAAATGGTGATAATTCAAAAATTCGCATTGTTCAGGAAAACGTTTCTAAAATTAAAATTTACTCAAAGTCGGATGATTTTTAAAATTCTGGTTTTTGTAAACGCTTATTACGGTTGCTTGTAATTGCCAGAGTATTACAAAAAATTGATATGATATTAAATCGAATACGGGGTTTTCGAATTTGAAATAATACGTAAAAGGGTATAACTCGATTTATCACCTTTTAAATATTTGCCACGGATTCAGATCTTAAAAAAATTAGATTTACTAGTTTTTTATTAAATTAAAAGTTTGTTACTTAAGATATTTTACTGTTTGAATAAATACAGCACCCTTTAACCTAATCTTACTCAAGATCTTTATGCGAAAATCATGATATTTTTTTAAGTATACTTAATGGTAATGCGAATGCAATAAAGTTTGCTGCGAAAATTGAAGAACAATTTGGATAGGAAATATACAGGACAATTTAAATACAAGCAATTATTAGAAATTTCATTTTATTAATTCACTCCAAAAATTAAAAAAAAAATATGACATTTAAAATTAAACTAACTTATAACTGAAAGTGAGTTTTGCCAACGTTACATATATGCCTCTGGTATCAGCTTCCTAGGATTTTCTCAAGAAAATCGGGAAAGCTTATTCATAATACATTATTTGATATGGTGGGAGACGTCGTAATAAGCATGGTTGTCCTACACCCTAATCCCTATTTTGTCCAAAATCGAAATTTGTTTCGGATAGCCTAGATATTATACCAACTTGGCATATAGACCACTGTGGTGTCAGGTTCCTAGGATTTTCTCAAGAAAATCGGGAATTCATTTCTTTATTTTCTGATAAAAAGTCAACAAATTTGACTTGACATAGTACATAAAGAGAATAATATTTAAAATTATACATAAAACTTAATAAAATAAAATAAAAATACTTTCAGGTCGGAGCATAATGTTGCTTCAACCTACGTTTAAAGCTATCTTTGCTTAAGTAAAAGTCGAAGAGATGGACAATTTTCTTAAAACTCTTCGGCATCATGTTGATTGGTTCATTGTCACCATCGTTTATTCTGTGTTTATATAAATGAAAGAACTCTTGACTTCTTAAATTTCTACTGGGTGTATTTATTTTGATTGATATTTTCAACAAACGAACAGCTCTCGTCTGTTATCGAATGTTGTCATTTGATAGTATTTGCATCCAGTAAGATATGGTGGCAATCGCTTCAGGTTAACGTGGTACGATAAATTTTGGTCATAATCCCATCGATTATTCCACGTTATATATCGTATAAAGATTTTTTAGACAGGTTCGTCGTAAAAAGGACACCAGACGTTGACGGCGTATTCAAGTTGAGACCTGACGTAGTCATAATACAGGATCTTAATTGTCTCGAAGTCGTAAATATCTCTTGTCCAACGCTTAATAAAACCAAGCATGGAATTCGCTCAATGTGGGGTCTTGCAATAATAAAATTGTTAAATTTCTTATTTTAATTTAAAATATTTTTTTACGTTTTTTTCTGTGGAATTTGGTAACTTTTTGCATGCGGGCGATGCACATACATGCAAAGAATGACATGTGCGTCGGAGGAAAAACAAATGTTGTTGATTTTATAACCATTTAAGTGACCAGTCATTACTGCGGCATTATCGACTGCTAGGCTAATAACATTGTCCATTGGAATATTGCTACCTTTAAAATTGAATTCAATTTCATTAAATATTTGTTGGGCTGTAGAAGCACTAAGTTCAATTAAGCCTAGAAAACAGTCAATCACATTATTATTGTGTATCAAGAATTCGTGCGACCATCAATCACTAAGCTTTTGGTAGTAGACAGATCGGTCGTTTCACCGATCATTAGAGAAAATTTTGTGTTTTGCAGTTTTCTTGCAATTTGTTGTTTAGAAAACGGTCCGACTACTTGACTAATCATTGCCGTACACTTGGTTCGCCCACATTTTAAATCTTTAGCCAATTGAGAATCGTGGCAGTTTCGGTAAAGAGTCCATTTGTAAAAATGTTAAGTCATACTGCACGCAACCAAATTCAGTTCCCTTTTTGAGGTGACTGGTTAAATTATCAACAGATTGAAAGCTCTGTTCAGTGGTTGCTGTAACATTTTTAATTTGCAGATTTGTTGCAGGAAATTTGCTACTTGTTCGCTATTACGTTAAAGCAAATAGTACAAAAAGCCATATTATTTACCTTTTTTAAACATGGAAATGACACTTCCCATTCTGGTTTGTAATTCTGTCTGTACTGTTTTCGTTGGGGCGTTTCTACTGTGGGATCTGAATCATTAGAATTGTCGAGATCATTTGTAGCCGTTGGTGTATTTCTAAAACAGTATTATATAACAGGAAATTGAAAAAGTGCATAAAATTTAGAATATTTTAGTGCTTACCTGTTATTTGTTACATTATTTTCTGGAGTAATATTACGTAAAGAAGAGGGTTCACTGCTTTGAATAGTATTTGCCGACTCACAATGAAACGTAAACATTTTCATAAAAAGGGACACGTTCAGTCAAGGCATGTATGTTTAATATATTATGTTTGTTAGGAAATTAAATATAGGATTAAAATTTGACCATTTTCGAGACAAATTCAATAATTTTTATATCGGCATTTAAAATTTAGCAGATTTAGATACTAAAGTGGCCACTTAATTGTACAATTTTGAGAATTGTAGCAGATCTGCTCCATTTATAGTACAGTAGCAACCGTGGTTCTGATTGATTGGCCTCTTTGCTTTTCTGATTTAGCAAAACGGCAATATTGGGAATATCATGAACAATTAATATATTTGTCTATAACAAGCCAAAAAAAATCAATTGATTACAGACAGACAATTTTAAATTCTTAATAAATAATTAAATTATAATTATCTCGTGATCAGAAAATTTGATTTTTCACTTGTTTGTCTGGTTTCGGTGTAAATACGGTGGAGTGGTAAGTCCAATACTGTGTAAGAAGTGCGTGACGTGTTACAACAAACCGGTATTGCTGAAAACCAGTATATTACGCAAAATTACAATTGTTATAGCGCAACGTTTGCCTAACAGTAAAGGTTGTCCATCTAGAGGTGGTGAGTAGTTTGGATACGGAATCGCTTATTACTGTATTACGCAGGTTTATCGCTAGTCAGGCATTACTTTCATTTATATATGTTGTGAATTTAAACTATAATCCAAATAATTAGTTCAACAACGAAGCTCTAATGAAGTTCTTGATTTTTGTTTACAAAAAGACATTCAATTCAGGTTTAATTCCTCCAGTATTTAATCTCCCACTTTTCGATAGGGGAAACGCAAACCATGTCAATTTTATGAATAAACACGTACTGATGGAATTTGATCTTGACTCATATATTCTGAAATACTTAAAATTGACTTGGCGTGGGTATAACAATGTCATCCCCACTCAATTATATGAACTCTACAGCAATAATCCATCAGATTTTTCTTGGTAGGCAATCAATTTTCGTCTCAGTAATAATAAAAAATAATTATGTAAATTTTCCAACTTAACAATGTATGTACATATATAAATAAAAATTTAATTAAATTCTTAAAGTACAAAAATAAAATCTTAGATTATTTATTTTATCAATTTTCTATATTATAATTGAAGGTATAACCAAACCTACTGATTTAACACCTACATAAGAAGTTAATTATTTTGTACACCAATAAATTATTCTGATTCAGTACACCTTGGTGTATTAAATTTTTCTTAAATATTTACCGAACACAAAATTTCCCATCTTCTTTTGTTATTTTTAAATATATTTTGTATTACATAAGCCGACTTTAATATAACAATTTGTATGTATTTATTTGGGAGGGAGGGGTGCAGTTTTATAATTCCGGATGGATGGCATGCTATAGAATAAAATGATCATGGAACGAATACATTAAATCTCAATAATTCACTCGCTCTACCATAATATCATCATCATCATTATTATAAACAAATAAACTAACTTTAAAAAGTTCATCCTACTTTAAAAACGAAGCCATGCATACGCTCAAAAAATAAATAAAGTAATAAGTATTGTCTTGAATCAATATTCAAATTATTTTCATTTAAACGAATAAATAAATAAATTATACGTCCAAAAAGCGTAAATAACAGGAAAGAAAATATTTTAAATTCATAGGGCATATAAAAAGGAACAACAACATCGTTTGGAAAGAAAGCAAAATAAAACCCAAATTTCCAATGAATTCATTTTCCCAATTTTGTTTTTCACCATCCTTTTTGTGGGTAACAGCAACAGTACAGTTGTAAACTTTGCAAATGTTGGGTAAATATAAATACAATATATCGACAGCTTTAAACAGATGATACAGCAAAATTTGATCAAAAAACTTCTCAACTTCAAAACATCTAAATGTTAATTGATAATCTAATTAGAAAACTTGTTTGTTTTTCGTGATAAAAAACAAAAAATTTAATTAATTTTTATTTTATTCGACAAATTTATATTTTCAACTGATTCTATTCTAGGTAGATAACATAGTCTAAAATGATATACTGTGTTCTAAGAAACTCCGGGAAGGAAATAGAAATAATTAAGTAATTTGATTAATTTAGACTTCAACAAAAAAAATATCGTACAGATTAAATTACATGGAAACAAAATACAAAAAAAGCTCTTTTAAAGTGAAAATAAATGAGTTTAGTAAAGTTTTGTACAACAAAATAAAATATAAAACCATATGGCAGCTTTAGGATAGGGCGATAACCTTTTTGTTATACAGATTGTTTATTTACGAAATAACATGCTAAGAATGAATAATTTATCGGTTATAGAAAGTTTATTATCCACATCCTTGATGCTTATTTCGAAAAAATTGAATATGAATTACTAATGAATAAATAATGGATGTATTATTGTGAAGCTATTAAAATAATGAATAATTGATTTATTTGTGAGAGAAAGGAAAGCTTTAAGCTGCATTTATTAGTACATAGAAACATGGTTCAACTGTTTGAACAAAAGACTTTGGAGAACTTCTACCCGAAATATTTCACATTTTTGGAGTTTCAAAAACAGACTATTACTCGATTTTGGAACTTTATAAGGATTCAATATCCACTCCTCGAATAATTTAATCAGAGGGTGGAATAAAAACTAAATTGAAAATCGATTTTGCTTTTATTTATTAGATTAAATTTGTTTCCATTACGAATATACAGTTATACGGCAAAAAATATGGTACTACTAAAGCATACAAACCTTTCAAATAATTACAAGGGTTATAAACTTTATCACACAAAATTGTTTGTTAAACGGTACTTTATAAGTAAGAGAAACTCAAGTTATTCCACATCCCTTGAGTCCTAGAAGCGTGCTCCTAGCCCAACAGCACATTGCTTTTGACTGTTTTGTTTGACTCGTATTGCGAACTCTGGCTTCTGGATTGTTTCAAGTGAAGATCTCCTCTAACGCCCTATGACGGTAGGCGTAAAAGTAAACTAATTGTTTAACCAATGTTTTTGCGCTGCACTTGCGGGGATGTACCGTCATAATACAAGCTAAACGTGGTTCAAATAACATTAATATTAAACTTAGAAGTTGCATAAAACAATAAAGCATAAAGAAAAGTATTTACTTCAATCCACTACTTCCACGGCTTTAAGTTCCAAATAGGGTACTTTGAATATTTTGGCATTATTTCGATTTTTCCCCCCAAATTGCAGGTAAATTTTTTTTCTTCAAAAAATGGATCATAAATGTATTTAAAATGAAACAATAAGCCAATTGCTTCCAAAAGGCTCAATTTGTAATAAAATATGTACATACATATGTTTGACCAAATTTTTTTCCCAGCACTGTATACGTTTCATCCAGAGAAAGAGACGATTTAATTGTGATTAGAGAATTTAAGGTAACGTTTATGTTTGATATCGTATAAAACCAATGAAAATTAATTTTTTGGAATTTTTTTTTTTATCTTATTTAATTCAATCATTAATAAATTTTTAACTATAATGCAAATAAATTCAATTAAACTTGATGCAAAAGTATTTGAGATTCATATTTTTGATGAATAAGTATTTGTGATATGCGGAAAAATTTAAGAATAATTAGTAAATCAATTAAATTTTAAATTATTTTTGATTAAGTAAATAAAGATTTAGACACTTATAATTTGTGAGCTATTGGAACTTTTTTATTAAGTCTCTAGCACGTCTCGGAAGTGGTCCAAAAATTTGTTCATAAAATCGCATCATGGGACATGAAGTCGCAGGTATTACTAACATATACAAAATGGTCACAACTAATGGTGTAAAAAACAGGAAACATTTTCCATTGTTTTACATCGACTTAAAACAAAAAGACAACAATAAAGAAGTATACAACATCAAGAAACTTGCGTACTGTATAGTTAAAATTGAGCCACCTAACAAGACAAGTGACATTCCACAATGTACGAATTGTCAACAACTTGGACGAAGCCATACCAAGAGTTTTTGCTATCGTCAAACCAAATGCGTTAAATGTGCTGGAGATTATCACACGACAAAATGCAAAAAACAACCAGATATCGCGCCTTCATGTGCTCTTTGTCAACAAAAAGGACATACTGCAAATTATAAAGGATGCTCTGTATATCAGAACAAAATTAAAAGTCAACAGAATAATAGAACAAGAGTGGTACAGCGATTACAAACCAAAGCCGCTAAACCACAAACAACAATCACACCATCCACAGTTGGATTATCCTGCTGATGAATCAAACCAAAACAACAAACACATAGAAGTTTAGTCAAATTCAACAGATACTTGGTCACTTAACAGAAAGGGTGGCAAAACTAGAAATTAATTTCTATCCGCCTAGCAAAAAAAGTCAGCATACACACAAATGATTAACTCGTTCCTACGCATTGTAACTTGGAACGCTAATGGGCTCAACCAACGAGCCCAAGAACTGAAAATATTTCTCCATACAAACAACATAGATATTGCACTTATTTCAGAAACGCACTTCTCCAAGAAAAGCTTTTTTAGAATAAAGGGATTTAATTCCTACTGGACAACCCGTCCTAGTGAAAGAGGTTGAGCTGTACTAATTAAAAATAATATCAAACATAATCAACAAGAAGATATTCGAGAAAGCTACATGCAAGCTACTGTTATCTCAATCCAATATAATGGCGCAGATCTAAATATTGCGGCAGCATACTGTCCTCCACGCCATACACCAACGAAGTTACAATTTAATAAAGTCTTTAATAAGCTCGGTCCAAGATTTATTATTGGAGGGGACTATAATATAAAACATACAGCTTCGAGTTCCAGGCTAATTTCTCCTGGGAAAGGAAATGCTTTGTTCAATGCCATTCATGAAAACAAATGTGAATATCTGTCTCTAAGGGGGCCAACGTATTGGCCAACGGATGCAGGAAAAATACCAGATCTGCTTGATTTCTTCATCATAAAAGGTATTTCATCCAGTTACACTAGAGTCCCAGGAATTAACGACTTAACATCTGATCACATTCTTGTACTGTTGTCAGTAAGCGCTATAGTCATCAAGAAAAATAAAAAGCAAAACCTTACTAATAGATTCACGGATTGGGATCTCTTCAGAGAAAAACTGGAAGAGCTAGTTGAATTAAAAGTTAGTATTAAAAGTAATGAAGAATTGGAACAACAAACAAACAATTTCATTGAATACACTCGTATGGCCGCCAGTCTAGCTACTCCAGAATTAAAGGACAAAGCGGAGATTGAAGTCAAATACCCGGCTGAAATCAGGGAACAAATCAAGGAAAGGAGAAAGGCAAGGAGAATATGGCATCTCACCAGAAATCCCGTTGACAAAACCACCTTCAATCGAATAAGTAACAAAGTCAATAGGCTAATCAAAAGCTTCGCGGGCTAGGTCCAGAAATGGATAAGGATTACTCGTTATGGAAAGCAACCAGAAAATTTAAACGACCTGTAGTTCGAGTACCACCTATAAGAAATGCTCAAGGCAATTGGGTTCGACATGACAAAAAAACAGGATGGGGCACGAATAACCATTAAAAGTAAAGTCGACTAATTTTTTGGGTATTTAAATATTTACCGTTGTTACGTTTGTATTGTTTACTGTATAGTTCTACATTTTTTAAAATGGATAACGAAATGAGAATAAAAATTGTTCAATTATATTTTGAGCTCCGATCCGTAATGCTAGTTCAGCGAGCACTAATGAGGGAACATAACAAACATGTACCAAGCATAACTTCTGTAAGATGGTTAAGAGGCCACCATTAAGAACAGATAGCAATGAATTTATTTAAAGAGAAATTTCGTGAAGGGATAATTTCAAGGAATAGCGACTTTCGGTAGCCTACCAGATTCCCAGACTTAACAGCTCCTGATATTTTTTATCGGGATATTGTAAACAGGAAGTTTACAATTTAAAACCTACCACAATACGTGAGGTAAAAGATGGGATTACTAAAATAATTAGAAAAATTCGACCAGACACTTTAAGAGAAAGACATCTGCAGCAGTTTAATTTTAGGGCATGAGTTGATATTAAAATATAGATTAATTATCTTTAAAGGAAAAAGCTTTAAGGGAAAAAAGCTATTCAAGTTTACTATTCGTAGTTATTCGTGCCCCACCCTGTACAATAATATCGGAATATCCAAAACGCAAATCACGACATCCGTCGATAAATTCTGCTTAAACTAATTAATGAATAAGCATAAACTAATAAATAGAACAAAATTTTAAACTATTTTTACTCTAATTACTTGCAAACTACGTTGTTTTCTTTTTCTCTACAATTTTTTCCACCTGGGTGGAGGGGACGAGATTTGTTTCCATCATCATCCCGACTTCGACTTCACTTCTGCCTGTCCCTATGCGGTCACCCAAATAAGTATTAACCATAGTAAATTTTTCTTGACGTTGCAGTGTTAGTTATTGCGCTTCACTTTTCTCGTCTAATCGCCCCCTTCCCCGTGCATGCTAGTAATTAATGCTTGACGTTGCAGTGGTAGTTGTTGCGCCTCATCTTTCTCTTCTACTCACCCCGTCCCCCCGCCCCTCCGTGAATGATGGTAATTATTATTATAAACAAATTATTATGCAGTACCACTGAATTTCATATATATCGATTGCATATTTTTATATGCGTTGTGCAATCGCCCTATAATCAAAGTGTTGATTTTGGCTCTCAAATTTTATGAATATAGGGAAAAACACAGTTGAAAATATAAGAAAAATAACAGTCAAACGAAAAGCAAACTTTAATGTAACAGCAAAATTTGAATTCGACTCTTTTTATTAAGCCAGTAAATGGTGTTCACACCATCTAAAGGTTTTGAAATCTGTCAATTTAGATGTAATTAAAGAGATCATAAAACGAGCACATTACACTTCAAGAAAATGGAACAAATTTGACACAATTATTTGAATATGTACCCAAAAAAATTAGAATGATTCACACACAAACACTATAAGATGACAACAACCATAATACTAATAAACAGCTTAATTTGTATATTCATGTTATTCCGAACAAAATACATAAAACATAATAAATTCCATGTTGGGTTATGTCTTTCTTGTTATATGTGTCGTGTTTTTTTCATTTTTTTTCCCCCATTTATATTTCCCAATGAATGGGAATTATCATTTTCCCAAGCGAAAACCAACAAATTCAGCATTAACACAAACAACAGCGAAACGACAAATCAAATCGTAAATAGAATTATCATTATGTGTTTGTACTTAATATATAGAGATATGTACATGTATTTTGCTGGAAACATATTTATTTATGTTTATGATACCAGCACACAAAAGATAAATATTAATAATAATAATCATGGTGATCAAAAAATCTTTCGCTTTATTACCATAAAGATAATTTGAAATTTTTGTTTTGATTTATTCAATTCTGATTTGTATGCGCATTAAACAATAATTTGTGCTTTCGTCCCTGTGCGCTATACGTTTATCATGCTGTGTGGAAATGTAAATTCGCTATCGAATTGAAATTCAACAAAACAAATTTGTTGGTCGCTTCATTAAGGTAATTTAATGAGAATGTAAATGGATTTTATTTTTTTATTGTAATTATTACGAATTTTGTTTGTAAAACAACAAAGCTTTATGGACTATACAGTCCAGTGCGCACGAAAATATTTTAATGATTAATTTAAAGTACAACAGCACTGTTTATATTCGATTTTACTAGGTAAGAGCTGAAAAATGCTCAGTTATTTACTTTGAACTTATACATATATGTACATAAATTTTTATGCAAATTATGCAAAAAAAGCTTAAATATTCTTCAATTACATATTCAATTAGATTTATTCAAAGCTTTATATATTTGGAAATGTCTATTTTTTTTTGATTTTTTCCACCTAGATAAATTACCGTAAAATTTACGGTTTTTGTAATTCGGTTGGTGGTATTTTGGTTTTGTAGTCATTCACTTTTCAACACAAATAAATGGTTTAACACCCATCAAATTTTATTCTATTCGTTGAGCATCAAAATAATTGCTTGATTTTGGGAAACAGTATTCCCAAAGCATGTCAAATCATAAAATTTCAATATAAAAAGTCTTTATGACTACACATCAAGTGCTGAAAAGAATAAATTTTAGGTTGTTTACCAAAATGTCTTTATAACAAACGATGTTCTTCAAATTTTCTTCGAGTTAAAAAATTACTTTTCGAGTTATCACTTCATATTAATGTAATTAATCTTAACTTGGTTCGGGAATTTGTAGCTCTAGATGCTTATAATGAAAACAATACAACTCTAGGTACTTATAATGAAAACAATTCTCACAAGGTTCACACACCTAGACATCAATTTCGTTCAAAAAATGAGAGATGGGAGTGTAGTTACCGGAAACTAATACTACTGGTATATGTATGTGCGCGTGTTAGTGCCTAAGCATGCCATTTCATTATTGTTTGTTTTGGAGAAGTCAAGCAACATTTATGTTTTTCTTGTGCTGTATTATCGTGCTTAATAAATATGTTTAGTATTAAAAAATGAATGGTATTATTCCTTTTATGTATTACGATCGGAAAATTAAAACTAGCAGATATAATGAGTAGTTGCGCGATTCGTTGGATCTTTTCAATATATCCGACCGGTGGTAAGTTCCAAATAACTTATTTTCATTATATTTTATTTATTAATTTACATTTTTTATTTTGCAGTTTTATCGACAATTATCGGCCCCAAAAGCATTTAGTTTACAAACTAATAGAAGAAATTGAGCCGTTTGTTGGTAACATGACCAATCGAATGTGCATTCGAGCGACGAGTGGGTTGGACGCATTTGCGGTGATGAGCCAAAGCAAAACCTCGTCTAATATAGATCGATACTATTGGTACGGAATTAGTATATGGTGTCTCGCGATTGCCACTCACCATATGAATAAGAAATGCTTTCTTTCTCGTTTATATTTTGAATATTTATTTTATTATACAGTTAAAGTTTATAGATCTTTACAGTTTTTAGAATCTGTTAATTGAATTGCTTTTCTAATGTAACATATTATTAATTGAAAGTATAGTTTTTATTATGTACAAATATGAATTATTGGAACGGCTTTAACCGTATTTATTTTTGCTGACTATCTAAAAATCGGTTCTTCCGTAGTCGTGCTTCGATTGTTGCCTTTTTTTCCTGAAAAAAAGCTTGTTACGATGCTAGGCATCGTCCTGATTCAATAAAACACCCACATTTTCTTTTTCCATTTCAAATTTATATTTATTTTTTTCCCGTTGCTACATTTTTTTTTCACGCACCGTATAAAAATTTCCCCGACTAGTAGTATCTGTAAATAAAAACAAACAAAAAAAACAAAAAAAAAACACAATTTTATGCATCCAGCTGGAAGTCTCACCTAAAACCCAAAGAAATAAAACAAAGTTACACAAAGCAATTGCTATTCAATTTATTCTACTTATCTGATTCATTTTCTATTTTCCACTCGAGTCAATTTCTTTTTTTTTCATTAATTTCTGAAAGTAATAACACTTATTAAGCTCAATATTAAAATTTTCACCATTAATTAAAACCACAACAAAAAATATCTTACCTGTCACAACAATTACAAAACACCGACCGAAACAAATGAAAACAAACAAAAAACTCACCAACGCCAGCTATTGCTGTATTGTGGTGTATTTTCTTTTATGTTTTCTGTCACTTTTGGGGAGATTGCAGTAGCTGTCTTGGTTTTTGTGGTTTTTTTTTGGTTGCGTATCCAATTGTTTGTTTAAGGTGTTCATCTATAGGGGCATGATGATCAACAAAAAGGAAAAAAATATCAAGACAATTAAAATAAACATAGCTATGTTGTTGTTGTACAATGAAAAAAAGGATATAAGCAGACGTAAAATGTCATTCGCTCCTTTTTTTTTATCACGGATCTGCCACCATTAGCGGACGTCGACAGGAGCCACAACGGTCAACGGAGTTTTGGCCACAGGAAGAAAGAAAAAAATCAAACAAACGTTACTTTGAACAGGTAAATAGTCTTAATCAATAAAGTACCTAGACCAAATCACGCCTAACCATTCCGGGTTCATTTTGGGTTTTTTTTTTTTTGTTAATAAATATTAATAATAATATAACAATAAAATACAGTGTGGTCCTAAAATAAAATACTGCGTGATCCTAAAATAAAAACAGTGGGGTCCTAAAAATAAAAAAAATAAAAAAACAGTGTGGACCTAAACTAAAATACAGCGTGATCCAAAAATAAAAAAAACAGTGTGGTCCTAAAAACTAAAAAAAAATAATAAAAACAGTGTGGTTCTAAACTAAAATACCGCGTGATCCAAAAATAAAAACAGTGTGGTCCTAAAACTAATAAAAAAAATACACATTGTGGTATTAAAACAAAGAGAAAAAATATACCGTGTGATCTTAAAACCAAACCAGTGGGATCCTGAAACAAAATAAGGGAGTGCTGCTTCATACTAATTTCCTGCGACTGATTGCCGTTCCTGCGACTGATTGCAGTTCCATAGAGGGGAAAAAATTGACTTTCGTAAGTACTGGTCAGAATCTTGGCGAGGGTTGGCTTTTGGGACCGTAGACACCGGTTTAGTGTGGCGGAAAAAAAACAACACATACTTATGTAAAACTTTGTAATCCTTTAATAACCAGAGGAAACATTAGCATAGAATATAGATAATTTACCTGATGCACCTCCTGTTAAGGCAAATATTTTGAGCACAAAATATTTGTAGCACAAATTCGCTCGTCGACAGATAGATGCTCTTCTAGAAGCATCAGGGCATATTTCTTTGTAAAAGTTTTAGGAAAGGGTCTGATCTTGAACAATGCTTTTCATTTTTTTACACATTTTGAAAGACATCGCTTCTTGTATTATCTTATTGCCCACTTGGGGATTTCAATAAAGCTCTGAGTTTGGCAAAATCATCTTTTTTTATAACAAACGGGTTCGATTTTTTTTTTTTTTGGAACGAATATAAGTTTGACTCTTCCACAATCAGTCTCCGTTAAAATGACACAATCCCTATAAATTGAGCGGTATGTTCTTTCAAATTAACTTTTAAAATCTTTCTCATAATTCTCTAACTTCATTTCGTTCATTAGGTTGCTTGATCTTCTACAGGAATATTTCGAAGATCTAACTCTTCGACTGCAAAATTATTATTTTCGTGTCCGTTTGTTTGCGTATATTCCAACCGTCTTGTTGCAAGGATATTTCATCATCTTCATCGCAATTTAGGTCATTTTCAATACCGTCAGGCCATTTTCACGTTTCAAAATAATCTACGAAATTAATTATTATTAATAGTCATATTAGAATTATTATATTCGAATTATTTTCAATTATCTCCGTCGTAAGGTATAAAATTAAAAAAACCTTTCTTATAAAAATGCCAAACTATTAAAATTATCAGTGTGTGCAAGAAATATTTTTCATCGGTACACAATATTTATGTACATGTATTAGTTGGATTGCCATAAAATGTTCTCGATTTGATACTTTTTTTAAATTTCAGTTTCAGTCCACTAACACAGACACACATTTTTTGGTAAGTAAAATCTCGACTGACTCCGTTGTGTGTCTCGCTCACACAACCACCGATTTTATATTTTTACCTCATGATATTTTGACTGACAAACCTTCATTCGCACAGGAATTGAGGGGGAGGGGGGGGGGCTTCATACTAAAGGTCACATGTGCGCTTTTTAGTGGTGTAATTTTATCGTCCCAGCCAGAAATTCTTACAGCTGTACCGATCATTGGGCAAGATTTGAGTAACACGAAACGGACCCCGGAGCAAAGGTAATAACTTGTGATTAATATCTGCTGTCGTCACTACATTACTAATTAAACACAGTCACCAACACAATTACGATAAGCCGAAGTATGTTTACGATCAAAATATCCCTTGTTCTTCAAGGACAATGAACGATTCTGATTAACAACAGAACTTCTCAGTGTTACATTTCATTCACGACCATCATTTCAAGACTCTGCCAAACTTTCAGTTTCGTCATTTACAATACGCTGATTTATTTCAAAAATTGCCTTTGATGGAGTGATAACGAAAGAGCAACCGTTTGATTAAAGTTGCTGATTTTCATATTACAACTTATATTGGCTTATTTTAACTTAAATTATATATTGTATTTGGTGTCAATATAAATTGTGAAAATGTGGAATTGCATTTTTGTTTATAGTAAATTCACTGACTTTACTTGATTAAGATTAAATTAAATTTATTGTACAATAAAATAAAGAGGAATGCATTTATTCACACGATTGAGGTCATTCTTGTGCAGCGCATGTGACTGAACAGTAATAAACTTGAAGAAGTATAGGTACGACTATTTTTTGCTCTTTAGAATAGCTCGAGTTTCTTTGAGTAACAAAACACTCAACAAGTTATATTTATTGTTTTCTTTTGATTAATAAATTATATTTGAATTATTCAAAAATGTATATAACAAAATGTAAATTTAATTAAATTCAAATATAGCAAATTTTTACCACAAACACAAACCATAAAGTTTAAAAATTTTTAACTTCTTCCCAAATAATGTAAATAAATAAATTCCAAAGCTACTTGTAGCAAAATTAATTTCCACCAACATCACACAAAGTACATAAATCTAACGAAACTACCATTATTTGTGCGAGCTGTTTTCCGAAAATAAAATACAAATTTCTCTTATTTATTCAGAGCTTCTTATTTTTGTTTAATTAAATAATTTACAAAAAGGTTTTTGCTTTTATTTGCTTAGTTGGTTTTCGGTAAAATTTACAAAAATCAATAAATTTTGTAGTTTTCGAATTTAAATTCTAAAAATGTTTAATTTGGTATACCAACTTATTTTGATTAGTATTATGTATATTGTGTGTGTTTTCATAATTTTCAGTACAGTATATCAGTTTCCTATAATTTAGAAATATAATTTCTTCCGGGAAATACGGTTATTAGTTAAAAATTATTATATATAATTATGAGTTTAGGATTTACATGAATATAAAAAAAAGATTTATTTTTAATAATTTTATTATTTTTCACTTTTACACATTTACTATATATTCTTAAATCAAAATCTATACTAAACAAAAAAACTTAATTCTACCTATTTATAATTTACTGTAAAAATGCTTATTTTACTTAATTGATAGAATTATAAAAGTTATGAGTTTAGATAACTCCTCCCTGGGGTAGAGAAAGAAAGTCCTCGTTCTTTGGTTTAAACCCTAATTTCTCCAAAAGATCTTGGTATTCTGAGTTCGAATTTGACTCTGCGGCTTTTGTGGTTGGACTTCTCGGATTGTCTATAGTTATTTTTGTTGTGTACCTTTGAATGCTGGTATAGATTAGTAATATTATTATTCCAATTGTAGATAACGATAACCCTCCCGATAACGACCATATCCATGTTACAAATTTAAAGTATAAAATTTTATTTGAAATCCAACAAATGTTTTTTTTTATTACTAATTTAAAATATAATTATTTATTTTTGAAAGTCAACAAAATGTTTTTTTTTATTACACGTATTTTTCTCATTACTTGACAACTAACTTAAATGCAATGAACAATTATGGTTTTTATTTTCTTCTTCACAAAAAATAAACTACTCAAGCGCCAAATTTGATAATCAAAATATACGGCAACATTCCAAATCAAATGTAATAATTGTGCTATCCGAGAGCTGGCAGCAGTGACATCACTTGGTTGATTGGGAATAATTTACGAATGACATCAAATGTCAAACTAATAAACAAATCATTTTGATTGTCATCTCGGCGCTAAATTAGTTAAGATTTACAGTAGGTAAATATAATTTAAATATTCTATAAATTATAAATATAAATTACAACATAATTACAGATTACTAACCAAAGTGAATTGAAGAATAAAGAATTCATATTACAGTGTGCAAGATAAGTGATTTTAAACATTTTACGATCTATTATTAACATTTTCTTTTTCTTTTAGGTTATACGACAATAGCAATTACAAGGCATAACGACTCCAATCAACAATGATATGCAAATTTTATTTCAGGTTTTCCAAACATTTTCCCCCGCGTTAAGGAATTTTTTAACAATAAATTTCTTAAGTTAAACTGTACTCGATATGATTTGTAATTGCTTTACAGAAAATTCGTATACCATTTATTTATTGACTCTTAATTGGTAATAGAACGAGTTTTATGACTGGTCGCTTAATGGTGTTGACAGCAGTTCTAATAGTAGCTACTCTTACTACTCCATCATTACCTGGATGCGTCTGAGTGATTCGGCCAAGCAGCCATTGATTAGGTGGTAGATTATCCTCTTTAACTAATACAACATCGCCGACTGTGATATTGTAGTTTCCTCTTTGCCATTTACCACGCTGCTGTAGAGTGTTCAAATAATCTCTGGACCAGCATTTCCACAATGATTGAATTCGACGTTGAATATTTTGCCACCTTGACAATTTATGTACCGGTACTTTTTCCAACAATGGTTCAGGAACTGCTCCCATGGATTCTCCGATTAAAAAATGTCCAGGTGTAAGTATACCTAGATTTGTAATGTCATCGTCGATACGGCATAATTGTCTCGAGTTCATCAAACTTTCAATCTGGGTTATTAACGTAGTAATCTCCTCATAATTTAGTTTGGCTTCTTTCATGGTTCTTCTGAAGTGAAATTTAACGGATTTCACAGCCGCCTCCCATAAGCCTCCAAAATGGGGTGCACTAGCTGGATTAAATCTGAACTCGATATTGTGCTGCAAGATAAAATTAGATATTATTTGATTGCTTTGTTGTTCTAAAATTTCCCTTTTAAGGCGTTTAAGTTCATTGTCGGCCCCAATAAAATTAGAACCGTTGTCACACCAAATTTGATTAGGAAGACCACGACGAGACACAAATCTTTTAAGTGCGGCCAGAAATGCATCTGTATTAAGACTGCTCACAACTTCCAAATGGACAGCTTTTACTGCGAGACATATAAATACAGCCACATATGCTTTAGTGACCGGTGAATTTCGCGTTAGGTTTGTCTTAATGTAAATAGGGCCTAAATAGTCTATTCCGGTATTTAAAAATGGTCTGGTTCTTGTACATCTTTCCGCCGGTAAGTCTGCCATTTTTTGTAGTATTTGAGAATGTCGATATCTATTTATTTATTTATTTTATTTATTTATATTGACATAAATTTTGGTACACTCTATTTTGAGCATTAGCGCTCATTCATAATAAAGTGTAAAACCAAAAAAACAAAAATTATAAAAACTCCTTTTCTACACCACCGTCAGCTTCTAATACAGGCTCCAAGTAAGTCCATCCTCAACTGGAATTTTCGTTTGGGAGACTCGTTAATTCTGAAAGCTGTGTACATATATACTTTAGTTATCCGATCTTTGTATTATCACGCATTTAACAGATGATTTTATATATTTTTTAATGGTACATCTTGCTCCGATAATCCAGTATTTTTGTCGTAAAATATTCATCATTAAAGTTGTGCCAGCATGTAAATTACTATTGTGTGTTTCTTTGATAATCCGTTGGTTTACAGGATGTTCTTTTGGTAAAATAATTGGATGACGAACCGCGTAACTTAATTGTGAGTTTTTCAGTCTTCCACCTACACGGATAACTCCTTGAGGATCGAGGAATGGATCAAGTGAATTAAGTACATTGTTACTTTCTAGCGCCAAATTTTCCTTCAATTTGATAATCTCTTTCTTAAAACAGCTGGCCTGAATTGCTCGAATAATGTAATGTTCTGCATCAATGTATTCTAAATATGACAAATATCCTCTTTTCCGGTTACGTTCTTCATTTTTAGGTAGTTTACAAAATCGAAGAACGTATGCCATCACCTTTTTAACCTTAAACCAGGAGGAATATTTTAGCAATAGTTGGTTAACAACGTCGTTTTCTTCGGTTTCTATCATCACGATTACTGCCTTTTTCCGGACTTCTAAATTCATCATCTCGACTGGAAATTGCGTTTTATTTTTCGGCCAATTTGACTCACTAGATTTTAGCCAATTTGGTCCATGCCACCAAGGTTCCAAATTAGGAATGAGCTTTGGATCTACCCCTCTTGATATATAGTCGGCTGGATTTTGGTTAGATGCTATATGACTCCATTTCTCTCTCGGAACGATAGCTAGGATGCTGCTGGTTCGATTAGCTATAAAGGTTTTCCATCGCGCCGGTATATCCGACAACCAGTGTAGCACCACCATTGAGTCTGTCCAGGCATAGACATCAACGTTGTCTATATCAAGTGTTGTTTTGCAATACTTTATTAGGTTTGCTAATAATACCGCTCCACAAAGTTCTAGTCTTGGAAGACTTATTTGTTTTATTGGTGCCACTTTACTTTTAGAGCACAGTAACCGGCATGTTATTTCTCCATTGTTGTTACTAGATCTGATGTATATCACACCACCATAGGCTGACTCCGACGCGTCACAAAATGCATGCAACTGAACTGAAGTGGTATTTGGTAACGGTAGCAAGCACCTGGAAATTTTAATTTGTTGAAGATGGTTTAAATCAAAATATATTTTCTTCCAATGACTCAAAATATTATCAGGGACTTGTTCATCCCAATCTGTTTTCGTTAACCATAATTTTTGCAATATCATTTTAAACCATATTATAATAGGTGACACCCATCCCAATGGATCGTACAGTTTGGAACTTTCGGATAGCATTCGGCGTTTTGTCCAAATCACATCTTTAGCTAGACTCTTTATCTCAAATGTAAATATGTCTCTTTGGGGATACCACATAATACCTAATGTTTTAGTACTGGTATCATCCTCGATTAGTTTAGGGATATCTTGACCATTATGCACTTCCAACGAGTGTAAAAATTCTTGGGAATTAGGCTTCCATTTGCGAAGTCTTAGTGCGCAACTACTCAATATTTCCATTATTTGATCTTTTAATAGTATCGCTCCTTCTACCGTGCTACTTCCGGTCAGCAGATCATCCATATAAAAGTGGTTTCGAATTGCTGTGGTTGCTTCTGGATACTGTGTTTCATAAATTTTCGCTAACTCTTCTAGGGAACGAATGGCAAGAAAAGGTGCGCATGTGGTACCGTATGTAACAGTCATACATTTATGAGGACGTAGTTCTTCCTGAGCACTTTTACGCCATAAAATATACTGATAATTAGCATCGTCCGGATGTACTAAAATTTGGCGAAACATCTTCTCGATATCTGCATTTATTGCAATTATATTTTTTCTAAAATGTATAAGTGTGGTGGTTAAATCGGGCTGCAGTTTTGGTCCTGCATGTAAGCAGTCATTCAAAGACACAGCGGTGGTTGTCTTACATGAAGCATCAAATACCACACGAAATTTGGTTGTCGTACTCTCCTTAAACACTGCATGGTGCGGCATAAAATACTTCATCTGATTTTCACGCGGTACTTCTGACCATGTTTGTGGTGTCATCTGGCCCAATTCAATGTACTCTTCTATAAATTGTGTATAATCCCTTTGGTAGTCGGCTGATTTTGAAAACTTTCTTTCTATTCCAAACATTCTAGCTTTCGCACTGGCCAACGAGTCTCCTAATTTTGGTCGTGGTTCCTTGAAAGGCAACCTCACGATAAACCTCCCATCCGGCGCTCTAGTTGTTGTGTCTCTAAACAAAATTTCACATGGATCATCCTCCCTATGGCTAGAGGTAACTGTAATCTCTTCGACTTCCCAAAATCTTTTGAGTAATTCCATTAAATTATCATTCGAAATATTGCTATCCATCACTGCGTTATAATTCCGTATGCTGTGCGCTTCTTTGTCTTGGTAGATTTTCCCAGCTATTAGCCAACCAAATTTCGATGAGTGTAGGACGGGTAAACTGTTTATTAACATTTTTTGCTCATTTAAAATATCCATAAAGAATTCTGCTCCGATCAAGAGGTCCACTGAATTTGGTCTATTAAAATAGGGATCAGCCAACTCCAATTGCCATACTTCATGGCTCGGAGGTATTGTGATCATCGCAGCTGGTAGAGATGATGATATTCTTTCTAATATATGAGTTGTCAAGTTTATAGTGTAGTGTGGTACTACACGTGATGTTATTGTAATGGTCGTTTTTCCTCTTGTTTTCCCTGCCGAACATGATGCTAGTCCGTAAATAGACATGTGTGAATATTGTCGTTTTAGTCCTAGGCGTTGAACACACGATTCTGTTATAAAGGATGACTGTGATCCTGAATCCAGTAGTGCTCGTACTTGCATTTGCTGTCCAATGCTTGATTGTATGTAAATCAAGGCTGTTGGTAGCAACGTATTAAGAGGCGTTTCTGTGTGCAAAGATGTTGATTGTAGATTCTTCGTTGGTGATTGTGATGACAATGTTGATTGGAGAGTGTGATCGTATGTTGATTGTTGATAATTTTGTGCTGTTGAACTTGACGTGGTTGAGGACGCGCCGTTGTTGATAGATGGTACGATATTGTTAATTGGTGAAGCGATATTGGAGATTGGTGATTCTATATTCTCGTTTAAAACGTGCATATTTGTTGATTTCATATCTTTGTGTAGTAGCGAATGATGTCGTTTCTTACATATTAAACACCGCGCACGCGAGAAGCATTGTGGCTCTGAATGACCTGATCTTAAGCAATTAGTGCAACTGTTCGCATTTTGCAATGTTTTGGTACGATTCTCAACATCCATGCTCTTAAATAATGGACATTTATATAAGAAATGATCCTGTTTACAAGCAACACAGGCATAATTCCCTTTGCTTGTTTGGGTGGTATGAAAGGTTTTCCCATATTTCACTATATTATTAGTTGGTTTTGTCACAGCCACACATGATTCCAGAGCATCGCACCTTGTACTCAAAAAGCTTAAAAAATGTTCGAATGTAGGGTATGCATCGTTGACGGTTTCTTTCGCCCATAACTGTCTTGTGTCAGGATCCACTTTACCAACCAAAATGTGCACCAACCACGGATCTCGTGTTTCTGCTTGATTTCCCAGAGCTCGTAAACCTCGTATAACCTCATCTGCGGTATCTCCCAATTTCCTTAAGTCCTTGTGGTTTGGTTGAGTGCAGCCCCTTTGATCCAAAAATAATTAAATCAATGAATAGATGATGGATTTAGGCTTGTTGTACCTCGCCACAAGTTTAGCCCAGGCTTCTGCATAATTTTGTTCGGTCACCTTTATATGCCGGATGAGGGTAGCAGCGTCACCACGCAACAATCCATTCAAAATTTGTAATTTATGAGCTGCACTTAGTCCCTTATTTTCATGTACTGGCGTAGTAAATAGGTCGTGAAAAGATGGCCACAATTTGTAGTCTCCGGCAAATGGTTCGATGTTGACCTTGGGTAATCGCACGTTTTGGGTGTGGTTCATTCCATCTAGCACACTTTGTTGTTGCCCGATAAACTGTCCTAATGTTGCATTTAGATCTAATACCTCTGTTTTCACCTGTGATCTGGAATTTATCTCCTTCCTCAGCATTGCAATTGTATCTAGGTACATGTCATCTACCTGTGTTGTAATAGGTGCGTATTGATCAAAGGATAACAATTCCAATTCGCAATCATTAAAATCAACATAAATTTTCTTACAACCTTCCTCGCGTGCCTGTATTGCGTCTAGCGTGGTGGTTTCATCCATTGATTCGGTGAACGACTTGATGGCCTTCAACTGTTTGACGGTCCGATCGCGCAACCGCAGGTATCTATCCATTGTCGGACTACTTAAATTGCACTACACCTTCCACTAAATTTAATCGCACAACGTATTCTTCACCTTGCATTAAATGTTTTATTTTTTGTTCAATATAAACCGGATTGCGTATAACAGTGGCTTTATAATAACGTTTTAGTATTTATAACGAAATATCGATTTCGAAATTAAAAATATCAAAAAAAAATGTTTTTATTTATTTAGCCAGCAAGTTATAAATGGTTTAGATATTTAAATATAATTGATTTAAATAGATATTTAGGGTAAGATAAGCAAAACTCACAACATAATAAGCAAAAATGGAAAAATTTATAAAATTGCTACTTATCTGTATGATGATGCAATTTTATTAAAAATTAAACGTGGTCCTTTTCTATCAAATTCAACAGCACTCCCGGGTTTCGGCACCAAAAAATGTTACAAATTTAAAGTATAAAATTTTATTTGAAATCCAACAAATGTTTTTTTTTATTACTAATTTAAAATATAATTATTTATTTTTGAAAGTCAACAAAATGTTTTTTTTTATTACACGTATTTTTCTCATTACTTGACAACTAACTTAAATGCAATGAACAATTATGGTTTTTATTTTCTTCTTCACAAAAAATAAACTACTCAAGCGCCAAATTTGATAATCAAAATATACGGCAACATTCCAAATCAAATGTAATAATTGTGCTATCCGAGAGCTGGCAGCAGTGACATCACTTGGTTGATTGGGAATAATTTACGAATGACATCAAATGTCAAACTAATAAACAAATCATTTTGATTGTCATCTCGGCGCTAAATTAGTTAAGATTTACAGTAGGTAAATATAATTTAAATATTCTATAAATTATAAATATAAATTACAACATAATTACAGATTACTAACCAAAGTGAATTGAAGAATAAAGAATTCATATTACAGTGTGCAAGATAAGTGATTTTAAACATTTTACGATCTATTATTAACATTTTCTTTTTCTTTTAGATTATACGACAATAGCAATTACAAGGCATAACGACTCCAATCAACAATGATATGCAAATTTTATTTCAGGTTTTCCAAACAATCCATGTTCGATGGTCGATTTGCTTTAGGTAGACTTTGTTCAGTTGAATTATTGACGAATGGCTTGGAGGTTGTGGAGCGCACTGGATTCCCATCGTTTCACTTTTGATTTCATAAGATTTAAATTTTTTGTTTTTAAAAGTTACCGTACAATTCCAAAACGATATTAGGTAATTTCTCTCTAATGTTCGATTGCTACGACCACAGTCCGAAGAGAGTGTTTCGTTTTTTGCATTTGATATTACGAGTTTATCTTCAGCGATAAATTGTAGCGTCGTTTCCTTTTCTTGTGTCACAGTACAATGGCTTCTTGTCCCTATTACCAGTGGTGATATGCAATTATCTTCGAATTTTTTAATCTCAGAGTGTTTTTGTACGACATTTCCATGGTTTGTTGTTGTAAACAATTTTTCGTTTGTTCGAATGAGATATTGTGGGTATTCTCTGATTATTATGTTTTTGATTATTAATGGTACTATCAAGACTGACTTTCCTCTTCTCATTTGGGTACGTGTAATATGTAGAGAAAGTATCATCACTAAGTGCTATTTTTGGTGTTACGTACTGAAGTGGCTCGTCCGGCAGTGATATCTTAACGTTTTGGTTGATCATCAGGTTTTTGATTAGGGTTACTTATTACTCCAGTATGCCATAAACTGTCTCTATATTAATTATGGTTGGGATTAGTTCAATTTTTGTGAGAATTATTCTGTTGGCTGTTGTATATTACTTGCATGCATGTGTTGTCAGCAGTAGACGCGTTCACTAAATACACAAAACTTTTTCCCACCAGGACAACAAACACAGCGGAAATATGTAAGAATTTGAAAACTTACTTTTCAAATTATAGTGTTCCAAATCGAATAGTAACAGATAGAGGGACAGCTTTTACATCAAAAGAATTCGAAAAATGTATGAAGGAAAAGGGTATAATTCATGTTAAGATTGCTACAGCATCACCTAATTCCAATGGTCAGGTTGAGAGGTATAATAGGTGGTACCATTATTAGCTAAGTTAACTTATGAGTTTGGAAAACAATGGGATACAGTTTTAGATCAGGCGGAATACGTATTGAATAATACTAAGGTATTATTTGGTGTAATACAGCGAAGTTCACGTTTTAAGGAAGTAGATACTAGGTTATAAGAAGAAAGTCGAAATATTACTAGTATTAGAGAAAATGTTAGAAATGCTATAGAAAAGCAAGCCAAGTACAATATGGATTATTATGATGCCAAGGTGCGTTTATAAAGTTGACCATGTGTAAAACATGGTTCAGGAAGATACAATCCAACTCTTTTGAACGTTTGACCTTGCGATTTATTTATTGTGATTGCGTAAGAGAGACGAACTGGAAACTGATGTCGAACGAAGTTGAAAGGCAAAGATGGATCATTAGCTGTGTCCAATGTAATTCTAGGAATAAAATGTATTGTCCCTAAATGTGATCCGGTAATTATTTCAACTTTTAAGCAGTTGGTGCTTAAATCAAGAACCACTAACCGTGTTCCATTGCATAATCCATTTTTTATTGCAAGATTTCGCAGCAACATAATTATACAACCCTTTTTAATTTAAGGCAATATGGCGGTAATCCTGATGAATTTATTGAGTTAAGATACTCCACTGAAAAATTAACTTGCATGTTTTCATCATCAGAGCCGTCATCGGCCTTAACTGAATCGATTGCACAATAACATATTTCATTTGAAATAAGTTTTTGAAGAACATTATCATTTGTTAATCGAACATGCTCATTTTTCGGACACAAAATTGCACGTTTTGATATACATGCAAAATCATTTGTAGTAAATGATGAACCAAAAATATCTGTAATAAGATCATCGGAAATATAACCTGAAGGTATTGGAATAGAGTATTGTGATTTTTTAGTGTGCGAGGTATCAAAATTCTTCCCATCACCAACGTTCAAAAGCCAACTGCTAAAATGTGAATCACTTATTGCTCTCATGTTTGTACTTAAGCTTAATAATTTAAAGTGATGCCACAAATGGGACTTTTTAATAGTCGCATTTATAATTGACGCAAGATTTCCTCTTCTAACAACAGGTAACCCTTGCCAAAGACCATTACCTTTCCACCAAACGGTAAATCATTTTTCATTAAATCGTGAAATATTAAGCCCATAATTTCAAGTGCTATGCCTGAAGCCGTTGGAGCTTCATCCCAAATTACGCAATCAACAGATACTAAAAAGTCACGTTTTTTGAGAGTAAGTGGTGGAAATTTCACGGCATCCATATTGAGAGGCAATGAAAACGCAGAGTGACATGTCATTCCTTTGGGTAAAAGAGTTGCTGCTATTCCTGTCCATGCAACACATAATACATTTTTATTTTCTGCCTCGATTTTTTGAATTAACGCTCGGTATAAAAATGTTTTTCCACTTCCACCAGGTCCATCAATAAATAAAAACACTTTTGAGAAATTCGATTATGTAAATGTGTGAATTGTTGAGTAATACCCACAGATTAGGTTCAGTTGGTTTTAAAATAGGAGCAAAATTTACGTTATGATTTAAGATT
The DNA here is from genome assembly GCA_958295665.1 of Tipula vernalis. Classification (NCBI taxonomy): domain Eukaryota; kingdom Metazoa; phylum Arthropoda; class Insecta; order Diptera; family Tipulidae; genus Tipula; species Tipula vernalis. The sequence continues at coordinate 164,627,328 of OY282559.1, forward strand.
TTTGTTGCATTAGGAAGTGGTAAAAGTAAGAACAAATCAAATCCTGCTTGCTCACACCGCTCTTTTAATTGAAATATGCAATGAGCCAAAGCTTCATTTTTAGTCATACCTTGATTAATAATGTCTTCCAGAAGATTGTTCTTAAAATCATTAAAAAGTTGAATAGGATCTGATGGATTGCAATATCACAGTATAGTAACGAATATTACTCGCAACGATTTTGGCAACATATGAGTATTAACTTTTGATAAGAAATATGCCACTCAACGCTATCATTAATTAGGCCTCGTGAATTAGCTGCTTCTTTAAACGTTGGGAATACACAATTATTAAAAGTTTTTAAAGTATCGAAAGGTGTAGCCTCATCAGAGCCCTTAGTTTAAGAAGTAGTAGCCGTAAATGATACAACTCAACATTTTTTTGAGAAACTGAAATGATTCTACCGATAGCTTTCTTCCCAAAGTATGAATTTGAAGAGCATTTTTGCCATTTATTGTTTTTATATACATAATGCATCGGAATATCCTGATACAATATGTTATGAGCGAAAAGGTCTGTAGAATTTAATTCAAAAAATGCGGTTAAAGTTGTGACTCTAACAGACTCTCTTCTTAAAGCATTTTCAATATTATCTTCGGTGAAAAATATTGATTGACCATCTTGTAAATGAACAGATAGTGTAACAACATTATGTGATTGGCCATGAATTGGAAGCTCCTGGATATGCCAAGCAGCTTCCTGCGAACTACTATATCGACAATTCAGGTATTGATTTATTTCATCATAATCTATAACATTGCTTGTATTGTTAGCAGAATCAACCGCAACTCCAATTCTTGCGCAGTCTTGACCATTTGTTATGTATTTGCGTATATACTTTATTGCTTTGACTGTTGAGCAAAGTTCAACGTTTATATGAGCGTTATATTTAAGACTCAGGAAAGGATTATAAGGAACAACAAACCGGTTATCAATTACAATGTTCGATCGTGATCTGGGTTGATTTTCTAAATTAGTAGGAGGACCTCGCCTATATTTTGGATAATTATCTACGGAATTGTCAGTCTCACTGCAGTAACTTTTTGGGAATTGTTTTGCACATTTTCCATCAACCATGCAAATACAATTTCTGTTCAATTTTCCACATGGACCATGAATATTTTGTTTTATAATTATTTCATAAAGTCGTGGTTGTTCATTCCATTTGGAATTTCAGCGCAAATTATGTCGTCAATGTCATCGGATGTTCTAAATTTATCCTCATTTTTAAGCATGAATAGACAATTAGTTGCCAACTACTGAGCTATATTTGCCCTGTTATGCTGGACGACAATAAAGCGAAGCTCATGTGGGAGAGGGGACGCCAGAGACTCTTTAAGTTGGAGTTGATAGGCTAAGGCACCAAAGAGGCAATTGCCATCTCTTACAATTGGATACACGTCCATTGAAGTGGGGTTGAGATGGTAGTAAACGGTGGGCCTTATTGATGTGGTACTGCCTGATATAGAATTTAAAGTTTTAGAAATGATTATGGCTGATGAGTAAATAGGGCTATAATGCTAGTAGTAACCGTATTAGTATGGCACGATTGTGGTTTAAGTTGTAGGTCGTGAGATTTGTATATTTTTAAATAAAGATGTCTCATGACTTGTGAGTGGGTCGCTAAGTGGATTTTACTTGCTGTTGTGGCAGCTGATTGGATGGAAATGGCTATGATAGGTATGTACGTTAAGTTCAGAATAATTAGATTTCATGCTCAGAATAAAGGAACGGTTAAGGGATTTAAATTCTGAACTATACCGGTATTGTCTTGGGGAGCGATCTTGTTTGGTTACACGATTGTTATGATCTTGTAAACAGTAATTTTTATTTTTAGAATAAGGTATGAATTTTTATGGTTCTTCACTTGGGAATAATAATTATTTTTCAGCTTAAAGTTTGTTAATTTAGGGAGTTTCCACATTGTATTAACAATAATTTGCATGCAACATTAATTTGTTTGACTTATTTTATTTTATTTTATTCATATTCCTAAATTCTAGTCATTAACCGCTGCAAGCAGATATTGATAATTTACAATTTTGAATAAATGGTTATTCAATTAAGTAGTGAGTCTTAAGAGAAGTGAATAGTCGATCATCCGTTGCACTTGCAATGGAAAGAATGATTTGGTGACCTTGAAATGCATAACTGTACTAAGTAAATGGAGTTTCTACAATTTATTTTTCACTAACATGTTTTTATTAATAATAATATTAACTGTAATTATTTTCAAGATGTAGAATTAGGGAGGGCACATTGGAATGATTTAGATATGGTCAGCTATCGACCGTTATGTTATTGGACGTTGGTTGAAATTATTGTGGTTGGGACAACAAATTTTTAATTTAGGAGTATGGGTGTGGTTAACTAATTATTTAATTAATTACATTAGCAGGTGGAAATTATATGCATTTAAGTCTGAATATGATAAGATGTTAATATTGGAATAATCAATAAAATAATTTAATATAAGACATCAGAAGTTACTACCTACCGTTATAACGGTTCTCACTTGCACGTTTTTAATTGTTTTTGTATTGTTCATTGTTACACTGGTATATTTATTGTATTATCACTGGCACTGTACTATATTTCCAATTTTATTAAATTCACTTCACTACTTTTAAATTTAAACTTATTTATCAAATGTCACGAGTAATTTTGTTTTTTTCTCAAACTTCGATTAAAGGCAAATGGTGAGGTTGTGGATGAACAAGGGCTTTATATAGCAAATATTTACTGTTTAAGATTTTTGATGATGGGTATAAAAAAGGCTTAGAATTGAATTATGATTAATAAATGGTAATGTTATTTTTAGGGATAGGAACATCTTTACGTTTGAATTTAGATTATATCATATTTATTGCTGTTTTAATATTTCTCTTAATTGTTGAAAGCTAATACTTAAATATTTAAAATTATAGAGCGGTTGGACTAAGTGAGAGTATAAATAAATAACTAAATAACTGGTTTTTTGGTTTCAGAAGAACATCGAAATATATTTTATCATCAATTTTGTTAATCGGAAGTTTGAAGTATTATATAAATCTAAATTCTAGTTTAAGATATTATTTCAGATCGATCAGGTTCCAACGTTTTATTATTAATATTTTAATTGTGTTGTCATTGTGCTGTCATAAAACACTAACTATCGGCTTTATTAGGTGTCTGTAACCGGGCCGAGTCTGTCCTCACTAACATTCGTTTCCCATTCCTCGATTTTGTTATATGTAAAAAGGTGTACGATGTCTGCATGGCCAGGGGCGGATATCACACTATTAGACTTATGTGGTTATCGATGTGGCGCCTTTCTTTACGGGGTAAATATTGCTATGTTTGGCTTCATGAAAAGCTGAGTATGATGGTACATATTTCCTTGGTGAGGGAGAGTTATGGTGTCGTGTTGTAACTTGGGTATAATTGTGTGGTATTCGCATTTATAATACGGGAGACTTGCTTAATGCTTGATCGTACATTGAAATCAATCAATCAATCAATATGTTGGAAATGAGATTAGCGAGGGCGCTAATTAGTCAGGATGGTCGAATTGTAAGAGTTAATTTTTGGTAAAAAATCAAGTAGTCGGTATAACAGACAAATTTTCAAACGTAGTATGCATATACATATATATATACTTATCTCTCTCTCTCTAACTATTATTCTAGAAGGAATATAAGTTTTTTACTTGGAGGTCATGTTAAAGAGTTCTAAAATAATTGTTGTGAATAAAGAAATTAATAATTATAATATAAAAAAACATATTAATTTTTGTTGAAGTTAAAGAGAGCTAAGCTATATTAACGAAACTATTATAGCTTACAAATGCCTTATTTATTGTATCTGTAATTAGCTGTATTCGCTGGTTTATTGTTTCATTTATTTGGTACTGCTGATTGTTTTAATTTATAAGGTCGTCCATTGTATTGTTGATGATGCGTAGGTCGCACAATCTGGTGTGCCTGCGATCCATTTCCAGGCAGATCCCAATGTATCCCATCTTTTCCGTCTCCTTTGATGGATTGGTTTAATTTGTTAGAAATTTTTGTTCAATTTTCTTAATTTTTGTTCTACCATTTTATAAATTTCTAGCCTATCATCTGCTTTATTTATAATAAACTTATTTATTGATTTTATAACCAGATTTTATATATTTATTCAAAATTTTAAATAACATTTTACATTTCATTTCAATCACATTTCTTTTCTTAAATGTTAACTCAAATAAAACTATTTTTTTTTAGGTACATAGCTACTCGTACGTAAGCGCTAAGTCAGGTACCATTTAAGGCATTTACAAAACTTCAATATTAATTCTGATAAAATCAATATGTATGTTTATATAAAACATACGTATTGCAACTCATCATAAAATTGGATAGATTTCCATAAATAGCTTCCCCCAATAAATTGTTCAATGCACCAAGTTTTTGTCAAAATTGTTTGATATTTTTTCTATTCAAATTATTTAAATGTGACGAAATGGTGAGTAGTTTAAATTCGTCCAAAATTTCCTCTTTTTCAGTATCGCTAGTAATTTGATTTGGAAAAGAATTTAAAAAAGTAACTAAATTTACATTTTCTGAAATTTTTTCCGGGTTGATCAACGACAAATATTTAAATAATGGATTATTAAAATCAAATCTTTTTTGGATTTGTTGAGCAAACTCAATATAAAACTGCTTTACGCTTGCAAAAATTGTAAGCAATTGATCATCATCAACATTGTTAGACAGCAAGAACGAGGAGCCCATTGAAATATTTGATAAATCCAAATGATTTTCCTCATTATGGAAATCAATTTCGTTTATATAGGCCATATTCCGTAGACAGATGAGATTTAAAAAATTACTTAGAATGAGTTTGTAATTGTTTTCCATCGTTTCTAACAGCAAGTGAATTCGATATTGTTCCAATTGAAATTCACAATTCGCAAAATATAAGATAAAAAAAAATATACCTTATTGACGGCGTTAGCTAACTGTTGCGCTAATTTTTTAGCATTTTGTGAAGATGAAATACAACTATAGGGCACCCCATTGTTCCAGCATTGGATCTATCACCGTCTTAAGTGATAACCACCGTGTTTGAGCGACGCCAAGAATTTTACGGGGATTAATGTTCAAGTATGTTTGAAATTCCTGCAAATCGTTGCATCGTTTGGAACTATGTGCAAAGAAGTTAAATATATTTCGGGTTAGCTTCTCAATGAAATATGTTAACTTTTGGCAAGCATTACTAGCACATAAATGCAACGAATGACATATACAATTGATGAACAGGAGGTTTGGAAATAATTCCTTAAAATGCGCTTGAACTCCAGTAAACTGCCCCGACATTACCGAAGCATTATCCGAACCGAGACCAATTAAATTGGTTAGCGGAATATATAATAATTTGAAATGATCTACGATTTTTGAATAAATTGAACCCGCATCCGTATTTACTAGTTGCTGTAATCCTAAAAATCTGTCCCTTATCAAACCTCTTTTTTTATCAAAGACACGAGCAACCACGGCTAAGGCCTTAGCTGTGGTAACATCGGTCGTTTCATCGATTATTATTGAAAATTTTTGGTTACGTAATTGGCATGCTACGTCTTGCCGACCTTTTGTAACGTATGACCCGGGTCACTTTGACTCAGCAATGGTGAAACGCTATCTTACCGGGTAGCAGTCAGCGTTTTTATAGGGCAGGTTATTACCAAACACACCATTCGCTGATCGGTCATAGTACCAAGCAAATGAAATTAACTGCGTTCTTTACTCTCAAAGTCTCAACATAAACCAAAAGAAAATAAGATAATTACTCTACTAATGAAGTTAAGGCCAAACTGTATAAGCCATTTATGCTGCTCCCATCATGACACAATTTGACCTTAATATATATTAGCCATGTTATACGAAGAATCTATTTGTTATCAAAGGTAGAAAAAAATGAAGAAGATCGTAACGCTGTAACTATTTCATAGTACTGACTGTTATTTACCGCACTGTATATATAAAGTTTCGCGAAGTTGATCATATTATCACAAAAATATTTAATAAAAAAAATAGATCGTGCAACTTAATTATTAAATTAAATAAGGGAATAAACCCCAAAAAATCTAAACCAAAATAATAAATTATAATATGTAATTGAAGATACTTCACCAAATTGAATATATATTGGTTGATCAGCCCCGTTCGTTTGCCTTTTCAACAACATGACCTTCAGTTCTATTTTCTCTAGCACATCTAATGAATGATTGTCAACGTCGGTAATTGTTGCTTCAGGAACTGTAGTTTTGGACATACGAGTATATGGCTGACGGTATAACTTATGTCAATACTCAATATTCGATAATAATCGATCGTTATGCAGTATTAAACCTTACTAATACTACGGCACTTCTCATGACTTTATTTTTTTATTTTTACGACGTGTAAACAGTATACCATATATAGGTATGACGATCTCTTGCCAGATTATTCACTAAAAGCGGCTTAGCATATGGTTTAGCAACTAACCTGACGAATAACCAAACACTATAATATTCCTTGTCACCGATTTTATTTCTTTGTTTTTTTTTTTTTTTTGTTTATTATTATTATTTTGTTGGAACGCACTAAATAACACAAAGTTCGAAATTCAACAAATATAGTGCGGAGTCAAGGATAATTGAAAAACACTTCAGCACTTCAATTTGTCTCAATTCGACTCATTAATTTTATTTACCGTCACTCACTGTACATTTTCTTAGATATAATATTTAACAGTTTTTTTATATTTTTTTTTAATATTTTTATTTATAACGATTATTCAGTATATGAATTAACAAACCACTGCTCTAAGCGGGATACAAGAAAATGGGCATTTAGGTTGCCTAACATAAATTTAACATCACTCATTTTAAAGTCTTAACTTTTTTGTTTTACAGTAATTAATTATTTTCTTAAACTAAGTATAACTACTAGCATGAGACTTTTTATAAATTAAGTTTTACTTAATATATTTCAACTTTTTTTTTTACTAGACAACTTTTTCTGTTTGCCAATCTATAATTATCGTTCTAATCGACCGACTTTATTTTTTTTACAATATTTTTCCAACGACTGATCCTCGATCATTCTCTTCAACCCTATTTATGCATTTTTTCTTTATTCTCTCAAATTTTACACGCCAAAATCACAGTTGCTTACAAATACACTCACCTAACGAAGATCATACGATCACCCCGTACCATATCTACATTCAAATTTTCTTGGTCTATGTATATATCCAATATTGAAACCAACATAGCCACACGGACAAACAATTGCGGAGGTAAGCACCAAACTTATTTATTGTTTGTGCGATCTGAGTGGATAAGAGATCTGTGGCAAGCACTAAATAAATTAAATCCCTTGGCAATTTAGCTACTTGAATTTCTAGTCATTACACTTTTTCACCAAAAATATTTTTTCACTATAGTAGTGGCTTTAGTTCTCCCACATTTCATGTTTCTAGCGATGTTTGAATCTGGACAGCATTTTCTTAATAAATTGGGCAAAAAATCCATCAGAACAAACGGTAAGTGATGCATTATGCAGAACTTAACTAGCATGAGTTCTGCTTTTTTTACTTGTCTCTCAAGTGTAACTTTGGTTGGGTTTTTAAAATGCACGTTTATCGGTACACATTTGTTGGCTTCTACGTTTTTAGCATGAGATATGCGGCCATCGTGTGAGATCTTACAGTAAGCAGAACCTGATTTACTTTGAATCCATTTAAACTCCTCTAGCCACTGATGCCTGAAATTTCTTAAACTTTTAATTTTTTTTTGATTTTTTGTAGCTGTTTCAGTCAATGTCTAGATCCGATAGACTAAATTCAGTTTCCTGTATCTCTTGTTCTTGTGTTTTAGGCGAAGCTGATCTGAAAATATTTTAGAAATTTCCATTTTAGATTATTTTTAAAACAAAATTAAACAATAAACTATTTATACTACTGTAATGATGTCTTACAAAAAAGATGACGAAACTGGACTGATTCTGAGATTTTGGCGTCTGCCTTTCGATACATTTATTTGTTTTTGGTTGTCGGTGTCGCAATTCTGTTGTTTTGAATTTTTCAATTCATTGGTAGAGGAAGGCTTTTTATTTGGCTTCCAAATTACGATAATTAAGATAATACAATCGATATCTAATTGTTCTTACAAAAGTGAAGATGAACAGGAAGAATGGCTTTGCTTGCGTGTTGTCGCGGCGGCATTTTGTTCATTATCCTTTTACTTTGGAGCAGTCGAATGACTCCGATTTTTACATTAATATCACTCTCACTAAAATAGTAAATCAATTATAATCTTAATTTTACTGTGAAATGTAGACTATTTTCATTTCAATTTTTTTTTATCTTGTAACATTTGGTAGAGCTAACCTAAAATATTAATTAAACTTATATGGATTTTGAGGGTGTCTCTATACAAGCAACTTTCTTAGTACGAATTATAAATCTGTAAAATAGTGTAACACGAATTGAATTAAATACATTATTTCGTATTAAACTAATTTACTTACTTATCCATTATAACATACGCACAATATTACACCAACGAACGGGAGCGGCATTATTGAAATGAATGACAGTTCACTGGACTGAACTTTATGAGTAAAAATAAAAATAATAAATCCCTCGAAACAAATCAATTCAGTAATATATTCATGACGAATTAAAAATGAATTTCGATTTCATGTACAAAGTCAAATCAAAATACAAAAATTTTCAAAATTATTTCCAAAAAGTATCATAAAGGGTTCGTTCGATATCGAAGTATCTAAATCCTAAATTTAATTACGAAAAGTATCCAATGGATGCTATATTATCCAAAACGGTAACACTGTTAAATTGTAATTTACAATCATTAGTTTTTAATACTAGGATAGGGTCTTCGTGCAAATTCTTTTATTTCTAATTTTTGTGTGTTACTAAATTGAGTTTTAGTACATTAGTAATAAAAATTTTGAAAACATTTTCTGGAATGAGAAAAAAATGTTTTGTTTTTTTGTTTATTGTTTTTTTAATACTTTTTATTTTCTTAATTATTATTATTATTATTTTCATATTTCTACTGGTTTTAAAAGTTTTAAGAGTTATTTCTTTAATTTTTGTATCTGATTGTTTGAGATTGTTTTGGGTTAGAAATAACCTCATTAGGCGTGAAGCCAGTGGATGAATGCACATATTCATTATAAAGTGCCACAGAGAGTTCTATGACAGTTAGAGTATTGTCTTTTGGGATTTTATCTTTATTGGTATTATATATTTCAATAATAGTAGCATGAGTTTTCTCTATTTGTCCGTTCGACTCAGAAGATAACGTATTCTCTAACTTGACTTTATGTCTGCTTAAGTACTCTTTGAATCGTACCGATTGGAATGTCGTTTCGTGATCAGAAATGATACTGTTTAGTATTCCAATTAATGTGAAATATTTTGTGACTGTCGATGTTACATCTACTAAATTTTTAGTGTTAATGCACTCTTTCTAGAGGTTTTTTTGTAATAGGCCTCGGTGGTATTTTTATTAAGTGACCAACGTAAGTTTATTACCGTAAAGGTATGGCTGCTACTTTTTTTCTGCCCAAATTATTGCCAGTGCCTCCTTTTCATTTCGATGTTATTTTGGACCTGAGAGATAATTGCGCCCAATGCATAATCTGACGCTTCCATTGTCAGAATAAAAGGCTTATTGAAGTCGGAATACGTGGGTATCTGATCTGTAGCTAACGTTGTTTTAAGTATTTCAAATGATTTTCTATATTCTTGGTCAGTCATGTCTAATGGCACATCTTTCTTGAGATATATTGTCATATTTTTTGCGATTTTCACATAGTCTTTTATAAATCACCTATAATATTCCGAGAGCCCCAAAAATTATTTAATTTCTGTGAGATTTTTGGTAGTGGCCATTCTAGGATTTTTTTATTGCTTATTAGGGTTTACGCCATCTTGAATTATGACGTAAAAAAATTCGCATTTGTCTAATTGTATTTTAAGGTTGAACTCTGATAACCTTTTAAACACCGTCTCTAGATTGTCTAAATCTTTTGTTAGGTTTTCGCCTACTATGACAATATCGTCCAAGTAGACATGGCGTATATTGCTCATAAATCCTTGTTGCACATGATTCATGGCTCTTTGGAATGTGGCAGGGCCATTTTTTAGACCAAAAGGCATTCTGCAAAATTCGAAATGGCCTTTGTCGGTAGAAAATGCGTTTTGTTCTCTTGAATTTTCGTCCATCGGAATTGGATGGAAACCCAATTTCAGATCCAGCGTCGTGAAGTAGGCTGATTTGCCGAGATTGTCTAAAATCTCCTCGATTTGTGCTATCGGAAACTTGTAGACGATTGTCTTTTCGTTAAACTTTTTATAATTGATGACGAATCTTACTTTGCGTATTCGCGAGGCGTTTGTTTTCTTCGGGACTACCCAAATCAGTGCCGAATAAGGTCTGTTTCAGTTGCGAATGATGCCACTCTCTAGCATGTCCCGTACCTGTTCTTCCACGTCCTTTCTAAAATAGTGTGGGCATCAGTACCTTTTGTTATAGACAGGAGCTTCGTCCTTTGTTTGAATTTTATGTTTGATAACTGTTGTTGCAGATAGCCTTCCATCTCGTTTTAACAGTATCATTCAATTTTTTTTAATTTTTATCGATTAGAGAAGGTTTTTCGATTTCGTTAAGATGATCTATTCTAATAATATTTTTTTTATATCTTGTTTGCTAATAATTTCTTTTCCGAAAATAGGAATTGGTCTGAGGGTTAGTTTTCTAAGTTTTAGTTTTAGTAATTTTTTCGGTGTGTCAGGTTCGTTTGCCAGTATTTTCACTGCTGTTATACCTTTACCGGCTTTATAAATGCCTGGTTGAATTAAAATTTCTTCGTTCAACGTTTCGTAGCCCGACACGAACCATTTTCCGTCATTGGATGACTCAAATATTACCGTATGGTTGTAAATGTTGCCCATTGGATATCATCTTTATGAAGTTCATGAGTGTTAACTTGATTTCCATTAAAATAATTTCTATTGAAGGTATTCCTTGATCTCATGGCCCCACTTCCATGGGAATGGGTTTATTTCTACCTTCCATGTTTTTTTTTGTTCGCATGGACACATCTTCGTCTCTAGTAAGAATTGCTTTACCTTGTGCTTGATTATGATGATTCCATTCTCTTTGTTTTTGGAATGATGGAATAGGTTTATTTGGTATTTGGTTACCTATTCCTATTTTACGAGCATTTTGTGAAATGATTTCGTTTGTGTTGAATTTTCACAGATAGGCGTATGCCTCTTCTGTGTTGTTTGGTTTCGCCGCCTGGGCGTACCCAAACTAAGGCCTTCTGAGGCCCGAGATGAACACTGCGAAAGAAAGCGTATTCCCCACTAAACGTGCTTATAGCCGGCCAGGCTTGGTTATAAACACCATTTTGTTTTGCTAGGGTTTTTATATTTTGTACATTTTTTACGTTTTAAGCCGCATCCCTTATATTGAATTGTTTCCAAAATCTTTAATTGAAGTTCGGTTTTGGCTGTCAACAGATTCAATAAATTTTTCAAAATCCCGCCGCAGGTAGTGTACTGTGGCGGTTCACGCATGTGTACATGCGCCCTTTTTACCGTATACATTCAGATATACCAACCGCGCGAGTTACATTATATTCCACAACTCAAAACACTTGTGAGAATAACACCTGTGAGAATGTAAACACAAATAATCCACATAACGTAATTTTGTATTAAAGAATTAAATTACTTACCAGTTATTTCTCAGACTTAAAATAAATTACTTACCAATTGTTTTCTCAGGCTTAAAATTAATAATAAATTACTTACCAGTTGTTTTCTGAGAATCAAATATGTATATCAAATGCATAAATGCATTTTCTTGGAATAAAAAATATTTAACTTATATAATTAAAAAGCTAATATTAAGTAGCGGGAGAATCATTATAAAAAGAATTGTAATAATGATTCCTCAGGTTATTTCTTACTGGTTACTCTGAAGAGTCACATTAAAGAACGAAATTTACTTCAAATATAATATATTCTAAAGAATATTAATATAAAAAAATATAATTGTTTTATTAACTCTAAAGAGATAAAGAAACAAGAATAAAATTCGCGACACAAAACAAAAACACAATACAAAACAGATAAACGAAAACGAAATTTGGACAGTCTGCTCTGAATGGTCAATAAGGCGACATGCCGCCCAACTCGCACGGTGGCATTAATAATAATAAAATGGTGGAAAGTAAAATTATAATTGTGCATTATAAAAATCATTAAAATTAATTTATTAAAATAAATTAAATTAATAATTTGAATAAATTTTATTAAATAAATAAATTCAATGAAAAATAAAAAATACTAAACTAAACAAAATCAAATTGTGTACAATTATTAATTTTGTGTTTCCTACAATACCTTAGAATTGGCAATAACACCATGGTACATTGGCTGTATTAATGGTGTTTTCTTTGGAGGTGGAAATACCATTTTTATGTACAGCAGGGAGAGAATTTCTCATTCCCTTGGAACAATTCTGGTGTTAATCTGTGCATTAAAATTGTGATAGATAATTTATTTTAAATTAAAATAATAATTCTCCACATAAATTTTAATTAAAATTAAAATCTACAAAATAGCGATTTACAATGTTTTCGAGCACTGTAGCGAGGCAACTTTTATCTAATCGGAGAAATTCTGGAATGAAAATTTGCATAAAGAAACAGTGCCGGTTAATTAATTTTAAATTAAAATAATAAATAGATTTAGTCTGTCTCAGTTACGCAGTTTTTAAGTTATGTAATGAATGCCGCCTCTTAAATCGATTAAACCATCCTTTGCTAACTAAAACAGGCTCCAAACGAGATGATTCATCTTGTTTAGCTACCAAATCTGCATGAAGGTGCTTTGCCTTTTTTTGAATTATCATGGTGCTCTTCCGTAATCTCCGTTCTTTGCTTTATTTTTTGCGGTTATAGATGTCACTGTTTGTAAACTTGATAAAATATTATCTGTATTTTCTTTTATTGTACCAACTGTTGATTGCCTAAAACTCTGGCGGTTTTTTTATTTCTTCGCCCGCATCAAACTGCTTTAAAATATCAAGTTTTAATTCTAAAGTTATTGCTTTACGTTCTTTTTTATTCACGTTCCATAGCAATTTGCTGTTTGCTTTTCAGACATTTTTACGGTTTAATATAAGTTTAATTTAATTAAATATGAAGCGTAAATAAATCTCTACTGCGCTAGACCAAGTAAAAATTCGAGGGACTATTGTACTTACCGATTTATGCAGAATAGCACTGTGCTATTCATTTAATAATTTCGTCAATCAAAATCTGGCATTTATTTTTTACATAAACATAACGGGAGAATTGTAAGTATATAACTGTTACTTGATCTGGAAAGTATAACAGCAAAAAACTAGTAGGTGGTCAAACACCAAACCCTAAGGCGCATTTTGTAGAGGCCCCGTAATATTTTCCCTTGCTCATAGTGTAACATTTTGTAATATTTTACGAAATTTTAATTTTAATAGAACAGAAGCCCCACAGAAATATTAAACATTAAAATAGAACAAACCACAGCTATCTTGAAACATAGGTTGTAGATTGAATTTTCCTTATATTTCGAAAGCGCTCTTTGCGCTCTAGTGGGAAAGAGCGATATAAATCCCAGCAGGTAATGTTCACGCATAGAATGCTGAAATATCTAAAAAGAAAATGAACATAAATTGAAATATTTTACTAATTAATAATCAACAAGAATTGCATTGGCACTTACCGCATAAACAAAAATTTCATTGTTATTGTTTCTGTTTTGTGCTTGTCAAATGCATATCGACCTATATTATCGACGCCAGGGAATTGCCACCTTGAAATTTATACAAATATGCATTCGATGTTAATTTTTAATCATCACATCATTTAATGAATTTGAATTTCGCGCTTGTTTATTATTATCTAATTTAAAACAATTTGTTGAATTAATTTCTTATGCATGACAATCAAGAAATTAATAATTTTTCTTCCTTCTGATCGAGACCGCCGAATGGACAAGAGTTTTTTTTGGTAAAATCTATTATTTTCATAATTTTTCTTATATTAAAATAAATTTATATATTTAATCTTAAGTAAAGAATATTTTTATTTGTGGATTCAAATTTATTTGTGTAAGCTAATCATATACCCCTTTTTTTCTAAGTGAAAGTGATTATCGAGGACTTTACTTTTTTCCTTTTTTTCTCTTTGAAAAGTGTTTTGCAAATTGGTTCAATAATAGTACCCCCTTGTTTGCCCTTCAACAAAACATTTTGGTGCCGAAACCCGGGAATCGCACGTTTGTGTTTTATCATCAAAAAAACGTGTCGATTCATTTTTTTTTTATTTGTTTATTTTTTCTTCATATATCAACTGGATACATAAACTCGAACCTCGTGTAACGTTTTTTGCAATATCGCGTACAATCAGTGTTTGTTTCTTACAATCAGTGCATTATTAAATTCAGTGAAATTATTCAATTAAGTGCTTTTCATCTTACACTTTACTACTAAATTCTACTGTATTCGAATAATCCGAAATGGCTGACTTAGCAACATTGGTAAGACGGCGCGGCATAATAAAATCAACGGTGACCAATATAAAAAAATTCGTGGACAAAATCAATAATGAATTAGAAAATGGTCAAGCCATAAACCGTGAGCAGCTCGAGACACGTGCAGAAAAACTAAACGAAGCATGGACCGAATTCCATGATATCGAAACTCAAATACTTCTTGTCGATGGCCAAATATCAGAAGCGGAAGAATTTGAAGAGAAATACTTTGAAACTAAATCAACCCTTAAGCGTATTTTTAATATAAAAAATCCAAGCCTCACACCTGTTCCAAATATTCTAGCGGGTGATAGAAGTACAACTGTTTTCGCTGATCGCTCATTCTACCAAACCAATGAACTACGTTTGCCTCGTGTTTCGATCGAATCATTTAGTGGAGATTATTCGAAGTGGCCGTCGTTTTCAGATCAATTCACAACAGCTGTACATGAAAATGAATCGCTTTCCAGAATTCATAAATTTCAATATCTCAAAGGATTATTGAGAGGTGATGCTGCGAATTTAATTCGTCATTTGCCAATGACAGAGGCCAATTACGAACAGGCATGGGAAAAATTGCAGAAAAGGTACAACAAGAAAAAGTCCATCGTAAAAGATTTAATCGAATTGTTCCTGGGACAACCAGCAATGAGACAGTGTTCACCTAAGCAATTAAGATTGTTATGCGATACATCCGATGAAGTACTAAGAGGTTTAGCAGCTTTAGGAAAGGAATGGACAAGCCGTGACCCCTGGTTGATCCACATTATCGTGAAGAAACTAGATGCGGAGACTCAGCAGTTATGGGCACAGCACGTAAATGATATCGACGTTCCAATTATTGACCAATTATTAAATTTCTTGGCAGATAGATGTGACGCTCTGGAATCCTGCTCATCAGTGAAGTCAAACACGCCTTTCCGCCAGAATACAGAAAGCAAATCACACAACGCTACCGTTGATCGCATAGGATGCTCAATGTGCAAAAAGGGTCATGTTCTTCATCATTGTTTCAGTTTTAAACGACTAAAAATTCCGGATCGAAGACAATTTTTAGAAGACAACAAGCTGTGCATTAATTGTCTCCAGCCGAATCACGATGTTAAAACTTGTCAGAATAGTAAAAGATGTTTTATTTGTCGTAAAATGCATCATACACTGATTCACGTTAAAGGAACAGAAACCAAAAATGAATCGAAAACATCAGAGACCTTTCTCACTGCACTCAGCACAAATCCAATTGAACCTGCTCTTTCGTCCATGAATAACGACTTCCCAATCAACAATACCAATATTTCTCCAATCAACAATACCAGTGTTTCTTCAATCAACAATACCAATATTTCTCCAATCAACAATACCAGTGTTTCTTCAATCAACAATAACAGTATATCTTCAATCAACAATAAAATTAATCCTGTTAATGATGAAACTTCTGCAATCAACATCTCCTCTCCGAACTCAAACTCAACCATTTCTTTGTTGCAAAATTCCAATTCGCACCCACAGTCTCGAAACAGTGAAAATATCATACATTCCGCCAGCTCGTCTAATTCCTCAAATCTGTACAAAACACTATTGTCTACCATTTTAGTCAACATCTCCGATTCCCTTGGTAAACTACATACTATTAGAGCCTTACTCGACTCTGGGTCGCAGTCTACCTTCATCAGTGAAAGTTGCGTGCAAAGAATTGGGATTCCTCGAAAATATGCTCGCTTTGCTGTTAATGGGCTTGGAGCTAAAAAAGCTGGTTTTACAAGAGGAGCTGTCGAACTCAAGCTACGTTCAAGATATGAGAAAGATACATGTGTTCTTGTAAATGCCTTTATTCTAGCGCAATTAACATCCCAGCTGCCATCACACAATATAGTCATCACACACTGGACTAAATTAAAGGACTTGCAATTGGCAGATCCAGTATTCAACACACCAGGCGAAATAGACATGATTTTGGGTAATGACATATTCTTCGAAATAATCAAGCCGGACCAACTTAAAATTGAAGCAGGCTTGTTTGCACATCAAACTTGTTTCGGATGGATGATTGGAGGTAAATACAACCAACCTCCGCAAAATTCATGTATATCAGGATTTCACACTAACTTCATAAACAACGACTTCGAATTGAAAATTCTTCAACAGTTCTGGGAGCTGGAGGAATTAAAATCAGACAACAAACGCTCGGCCGAAGAAGACTACTGCGAAACTCATTATAAGCAAACCACAACACGGGATCAAAATGGACGATATGTTGTTCGCCTTCCTTTTAAAGAGGACATTAAAACCAGCGCACTTAGAGCATCAGTTAACATGGCTATGAAACGGCAACTCGCAATGGAGAGACGATTTGCTAAAAACGATAACCTTCGAGAAAATTATGTCAACTTTATGGAAGAATACAAATCCCTGAACCATATGACCGCGATTGCTGAAACGAAAGTCCCATCACCTCAAAATCAGTTCTACCTGCCACATCACGCCGTTTTGAAGGAAGCCAGCTCCACCACTAAACTCCGAGTCGTATTTGACGGATCCTGCAAAAGCTCATCTGGTTTTTCGCTAAACGACACATTACTTGTAGGACCGACAATCCAGAAAGATTTAATGGCAATTCTTCTTCGTTATAGGACCAGTGCAGTGGCAGTGTCTGCTGATATAGAAAAAATGTATCGTCAGGTGTTACTCCATCCTGATGACCGCGATTCTCAACCAATAGTGTGGAGAAATAATGCTAACGAGAAAATGCAGCATTTTCAACTCAACACCGTAACTTACGGAACCTCAAGCGCAGCTTTTCTAGCTGTTAGAACGCTACAGCAACTAGCCATGGATTACCAATCAATTTATCCGCAAGCTACCTCCATTCTCTTGGAAAACTTCTATGTAGACGACATGCTTACAGGTTGTGAAAACACTCAACAAGCAACCAATATCTATGATAGCATGTCCGCCCTATTAGCTGAAGGTGGATTTAAAATTAGGAAATGGATGTCAAACGATCAACAATTTTTAAAGAATATCCCACCAGAGGACTGTGAATCATCGATTTTGGAGCTGGATACAAATTCTACCATCAAAACTCTCGGCTGTCACTGGAATCCAATTCACGATACATTTTCTTTTCGCGTAAACTTGCCTATTAATGAAAAAACCACCAAGCGAGCACTATTATCGCAGGCAGCAAGCATTTTTGATCCAATGGGATGGCTTTCTCCACTTACCATCTCTATAAAAATATTGTTTCAAAGTTTATGGCTACAAGGAATTACTTGGGATGACGAACTACCCCTAAATATTGCAAACAAATGGACTAAAATCAAAAATGGCTTAAAGGAAATTGAATCCATTGAAATTCCACGGTACCTGATGACCTCCGCCAACTCAAATAACATGCAGCTACATGCTTTCTCAGACGCTTCGGAACTAGCTTATGGAGCAGTGATCTATTCAAGAGTCAAAGATGAAAATGGAATTGTGCACATCCGATTACTAGCCGCAAAAACAAAGGTCGCACCTATTAAACAAGTGTCCTTGCCGCGATTGGAGTTGTGTGCAGCTTTACTATTATGTCGTCTAATAAAGTACATCGCCAAATATTTAGAAATCGAAATTGCATCAATTCACGCATACACCGATTCATCAATTGTTCTGGCTTGGCTGGATGATCATCCCAGGAGATGGAACAATTTTAT
Source organism: Tipula vernalis (assembly GCA_958295665.1). Lineage (NCBI taxonomy): Eukaryota > Metazoa > Arthropoda > Insecta > Diptera > Tipulidae > Tipula > Tipula vernalis. The sequence goes on from OY282559.1 coordinate 164,645,690, forward strand.
AGCCAATCGCACCTCAGAAATTTTGGAATATATTCCCAGACAACATTGGTTACATATTCCGTCAAAACAAAATCCGGCCGATTTGGCATCTCGTGGTTTAAGTCCTGCTGAATTGGTAAAAAATCTTTTGTGGTGGAATGGTCCCGATTTTTTAACAAATATTCATAACAATTATACAATCAGTTCTGTCAACACTTCACCCAAAGATTATGAACGAACTGATCTAGAGGAAAGAAACAGTTATAAAAATTGTCACATTGAACTTTGCAATTTGGATGTAGTCTCAGTGTTATTTAACCGTTTTTCATCAATTAATAAAATTTACAGAATTATAGCTTACATTTATAGATTTACAATCAATGCCAGGATGAAGTCTAACAGAAATGCAAAAGAAAAAAAAAACCACCGAAATATACCTCAACCAACAGTCGATGAAATCAAGCATGCCGAGATAACTTGCATAAGATGGGCTCAAACCCAATCATTTACAAACGACTTAAAATTAATCAATTCCAAAGAAGGTATATCGAAGCGTAGCAAATTATTACCACTAACACCTTTCTTAGACACTACCGGCATATTAAGAGTTGGAGGGCGAATCGAAAATTCTACGTGTTCATTCGACACTAAGCATCCCGTTATACTCCCAAAGGACCATTTATTAAGCAAACTAATAATTGATGACTTTCATAAGCAAAATCTTCATGCCGGACCTGCATTATTAATAAGCCTACTTCGCGAACGATTTTGGATTATCGGTTGCAGGAACATGGTCAGACACTATGTAGCGAAATGTCTAATTTGCTTCAAACAAAAAAGGTTACACAATGAGCAGTTAATGGGTAACTTACCTAAAGTTAGAGTAATCTCAGGACGCCCGTTTCTTCACACAGGAGTCGATTATGCCGGGCCATTATATTTACGGGAACGATCTGGGCGTGGTCAGTGCAGGGTAACAAAGGGTTACATTGCCTTATTTATATGTATGTCCGTAAAGGCAGTCCACATCGAACTCGTGAGTGACATGACTACTGATTGCTTTATCGCTGCACTCAAGCGATTCATATCTCGTCGAGGTATACCCTTGCAAATCTACTCAGACAATGGCAGCAATTTCATTGGCAGTCGCAGTGAACTAAATGAACTATACGAACTTTTTAAAAACGAAGGCAATTTTAAACTAATATGTAATTTTCTTACCCCACAGAGAATCAATTTTGTTTTCAATCCAGCACATGCTCCTCACTTTGGTGGTTTGTGGGAGGCCAACATAAAATCTGTCAAGCATCATCTTAAACGAGTCATTGGAAATTCACATCTTACATTTGAGGAAATGACTACGCTATTGGCCCAAATAGAAGCAGTTTTAAATTCAAGGCCTTTATGTAGCCTCTCCGAAGATGCATCATCATACGACGTGCTCACACCAGCTCATTTTTTGATTGGAGAATCAATGAAGGCAATTCCGGAACCCGATTTAAGTCACATCAACACATCGCGCCTCTCAAAATGGCAAAATATTCAGAATAGAACTCAAGGCTTTTGGAAGGCATGGCACCGAGATTACCTTACTACCCTCAACCAACGAAACAAATGGAAAACCAAAACGAAAAATTTAGCATTAGACCAGCTGGTACTAATTCAAGAAGAGAACGTTCCTCAATTACATTGGCTAACCGGACGAATTCAACAATTACATCATGGCAAGGATGGTTTAATCCACGTTGCCACAGTACGTACTGCAAACGGCCAGCTTAAACGACCAATAGTTAAGCTGATTCCATTACCTATAGATGACAACAGTGACAAAAGCTGAGATGAGCCATACCAAAACATCACAACGTATAACAACAACAATAAGTAAAACACAATCATGTATTATGTTTAGTTTGAATTTTTTTTTTTTCTCAATTTTAATACACACTTGAACTATATAATTATTTGTACATAGATTTATACACTAATCACAAAATTACTAACTAAATTTTCACAATATGTAAACAAAATTGCTCTTACCATAACAGAACAATACTCGCCGATGAGATAGCGCTGTCGGATAAGGTTTAATTTATCTTCATTTCCTTTTTGGGGGCAGTATGTTCACGCATAGAATGCTGAAATATCTAAAAAGAAAATGAACATAAATTGAAATATTTTACTAATTAATAATCAACAAGAATTGCATTGGCACTTACCGCATAAACAAAAATTTCATTGTTATTGTTTCTGTTTTGTGCTTGTCAAATGCATATCGACCTATATTATCGACGCCAGCGAATTGCCACCTTGAAATTTAAACAAATATGCATTCGATGTTAATTTTTAATCACCACATCATTTAATGAATTTGAATTTCGCGCTTGTTTATTATTATCTAATTTAAAACAATTTGTTGAATTAATTTCTTATGCATGACAATCAAGAAATTAATAATTTTTCTTCCTTCTGATCGAGACCGCCGAATGGACCAGAGTTTTTTTTTGGTAAAATCTATTATTTTCATAATTTTTCTTATATTAAAATAAATTTATATATTTAATCTTAAGTAAAGAATATTTTTATTTGTGGATTCAAATTTATTTGTGTAAGCTAATCATATACCCCTTTTTTTTCTAAGTGAAAGTGATTATCGAGGACTTTACTTTTTTCCTTTTTTTCTCTTTGAAAAGTGTTGTGCAAATTGGTTCAATAATAGTACCCCCTTGTTTGCCCTTCAACAAAACAGGTAATACGAACGGGATCATCACTAAAGGAGAACTACTAAAATAAATCTGATGATCATCATATATAAATGATAATCAGTAAGTAGGGTGCGTTCAAGCACGAAGCCGTGTGTAATTACTCCTCATATCGTTCCGATGGAAAAGGAAATTTCTGAATGATCAGAGAAGTTGAAAATAGCCCTAACCTTACCTATTTAACAATATTCTATGATTCAGTGTCTCAAATGCTTTGAGAAAACAGACAACACTAGCAAGACTAGGTACCATTCTCGAGAACATAAGAAATGTCATGCGTAAATTTATGTAGAAGTAGACATTTTCCTGACAGTTGGATATTCTTGTGAATGATTGGAGGATTTTCGTTTCCCTAGTAAGGACTATTTTGCTTATTGACACTACTGTTGAGGCAAAAGTGGGCTTCATTACATTTACTCTTGATGATTTTCTGCCAAAAGTTTGGTTCGATTTGTCTCAATTTGCTTGTCATTTAATTTTTGTATGCGTACATTTTTAAGTTCCAATTACGTACGCTTTATTGTTGATTTTCTCTCACCACTTTTTGTATCTGTTATAGCACCACTGTGAAGAACTGCTGCAGATAAACGTCCCAGTGTTCTTCCGTCCGGCGGTTTTACACAGCGATATTTTGATCGAAATGATTCCGAAAACTTATTTTTATAAAACAATTTAAGCATTTCTCCTCGCTCTTTTCATAACAAAATAGACGCATTCTGCACTTCACAAAAAATCAAACCCGACCGAAAAATGTCAAGATATACGAAAATGGCACCACTTTTTGATAGTTCAGTTAAGTAATTTATGCAAAACCACTTTATTAAAAAGAAAAATGTCTAACGTTTGTGGTATATTTTATTTATTAAATGAATTTTTTTGTTAAAATACATACACATACATAGTCTGAATAATTCCTAAAGAATTAAAAGCTTCTTGTATCACATACGAAGTATCAAAAGAGGTTGAATGGAAATAATCTTATTACGACTGAATAAAAGTAAAATATCAAAATCAATTCCTTACAATCCCTTTTCAAATTTATATTACATGTAGCTTCTTATAGCGGTTGTGTGTGCCTATATGTTAGTTTTTCCAATACAAAAGTGTAACAAAGCTCTCCTAAGGGTATTAACAATTCGATATAATGTTTTGCGACCTTTTATTAATAACAAGATGAGATTTTTGCCGTATATAACAAAAGAAAAATTCAATTCATGAGGTTAAATATAAGAAACCTTATATACATTAAATGTATATACATATGTACATATTCCAGAGTTCATATGAAAAAATCAGTATATAAAACGATTATCTTATTTATCGAGATTCACACACATATTGAATTCGACCGATAAAAATAAATAATTTTGAAAATTCTACGAAATCTTATCATCAACAAAGCACAGATTCATGGAACGAAATTGTCTTACTGTGTGTTACAACAATACAAATCTACGTCTTAACACAATTATATGCGACTAACGGAAATTATTGTTGTTTCAAGAGAGATGTTTGGAAGAAAGAAGAATATGTTGAGTAATTCATTTAACACAATAGAAGCTTAAATAGATCGTACATTTCAAGGATGGATAAAATGGTGTTGAATAATATCATCCATTTCCTTTTGTTTAGAAGACAATGTATGCTGCTTTTAATCACAACAATAATCATGTGATTTTTGAATGCTTGAAACCAAAATATGTTTGTAAAAAATTTGATTTTCGAGAGCTAGATGTTTCCACTTTATAGTTTGGTCGTATTACTTGCAATTAGATATATTTAATCAGAGTTCAGAGGTGGGCCCAATCCATTGTCATAACAAACGTCGAAAATTTCTTTCGCTTATTATAATTGAGTTGAGTTGATTTTCTTCGGAAGAAAATTATAAATTGAAATATGACCTTTTGCAATCTCTTGTAAATTTACGTTTAGGTTTGTTTCCATGGTTTATTCAAATGAACTATACAGTCATCATTTATAACTCTTGTAAATTTTAAACTGGTTATTCTTACTCAAATAATACATATGTGCGTTACATATCTTTTTAAACTTAAAATCAGTTTCAGAATGTTACTAAGCTTTCAAGTTTTTTCAAGCTGTTGCACATGGAGAATACGAAATAAAACTCACGATGAATTTTTCTATTATCGTTATGATGTAGTAATCATGGAATGAATTCGTTACTAATTGCTTGTTACCATGCCAACACAATAAAACCTTTTAATAATAAATTTCCAGTAACAAAACCATATTATATATCAAATTATCTCTTATGCTGTGTGCCTCAGAAGCCTTTCAAACTAAACTTTTGTAAGACCCAGTAATTCATGCAATATTTAAATAGATGTCACTAGGTTAAAAGTATTCAATTGTGCCTTGAAGCCAACTAAACTTTTCAATGTCTCGTTTAAATAAATGACGTCTAATAAAAAATAAACCGAGTCGTTTATCAAAAGAATGTAATTCAAAATAAGATAAACATATATACATATGTAGGATTTAAAGTATCCGAATTTGTTCAACTCAATTAGAATGCAGCCTGTATCGTATTTTATGTTATATTTAAATTGTATAATTGCTTTATATATTATTCCTGTTATGTAAAACGATTATTAACCATACAATCAGATTAAAGCAATTGATTTTAGTGTTTCGAGTAGTAAACAACTCGTGCTTTTTTCTTTAAAACTAATTAAACACTTTGAGGCTCAACCGGGATCGATCAGCGGGTAGTTTTGAGCAACATATATTAAGGAAATTCCTTAACCTATTGAGTTTTCTTGAAGCAAATGTGTAGTTTTGTGTGTTTAGGTTTAGTTTTGGTGCGCTTAAGACGTTGTGTTCCAAACAGGGAAAACCGACCGAATAAACATTTAAGTTTGTGGTGATTAACGTGTATAAAACTTTATCGTGAAGTTAATATAGTTGGCGAATTTTTATATCCGTGAGGGATTTTCCATATACCAAGATTTGGGGTGATATAAAGTGCCGTTGAATAACACCGAATTCGTGAGTCGAAAAATATAAAGTATCGGGTTTCTTATACCAGGGCAGTATCAAATGGCTAAAGTAATACGCGTGATATTTAAAAATAAGTGCAGTTGTACGCGATCAAAGATAAAATCAGAACGGTTCTAAGATCACCGAATTTGTGAGTCGAGAAATATGAAGTACCGTATTGTGTACCAAGGACGTTTGCGTGAAATTTAAAAACAAGTATTGTTGGATAGAGTTTTAATTTAATGAAGATAAAAGATAAAACTAGAACGGTTCTTATAATTTATTGTGTTTATATGTATATGAAGTAAAGTTGTTTTGATTTTGGGGCTGAAAGTGAGGTTTGCTATTATATAACAAATTATTAAGAAATTTTAACTGAGATGGGCCGAAAAAAATAATCTACATAATTCACCTGAAATTGAGGACGCTTTTTTGCGTAGATGATGGAATGTTTAAAAGAGTCGCGAATGATGAGTTGGTAAATTCAAATAATACAGTGCTATTGAACCAACCAAAAAGCAGCATTATGATGGAGGGTGGTGACAGCGGAGATATGACAGCGAACTTAACGGCAACCAACAGGAAGATAATATCCAGTTAGAAGAGTTACGAACACGGGAGATGGCGTTGAAAGATAAAGAAATCAGCTACTATCGTGCCTACTGCTGGAGCTTGCTTAAGTTTTAGAGATGTCGAAGAATCGCTTTCGAAGTTTAGCGGGGAGGATGATTATCCCGTCGAGAAATGGATTCAGGATGTCGAAGATGCTGCTGTATATATGAAATGGAATGCTGAACAGAAAGTTATTTATTCAAAAAGACTGCTAACTAGAACAGCAAAAGACAGTTTACGTTTGGTGGTTACTGATACCTGGGAAAATCAAACCACACATTTAGTCAACGAGTTCAAAAAGAAAGTGAATTCTGCTGTGGCGCTTGGCAGAGAGGAAGAAAAAGAAAGAAGAATCTTTCAAAAATTATTTAATCGCTATGCGTGAACTAGGTCAAGCCGGTAACTTGGAAGATGCTTCAATAATCGATTACTGTATAAGTGGAATAACCGCTTATGAACATAATAAGGCGATTTTATATGGATCAACCTCTATGAATGATTTCGAAAGTAAACTCGTAATTTATGAAGAAATCAAACAATAAATTAAGATAAAAGCACCAATCGAGAGCGTAACAACAAAGGCAATTGAGAACAAAAAGTCAAATAGATTCGGAAGAATGCCAAGATGTACAACTGTGGTGGAACCGGGCATCTAGGAAAAGATTGCGCGAAAAAATCTGATGGTTCAAAGTTTTAAATCTTGTGCAGCCATAGAGTATTACGATGATTGTTCATCTAAAGCTGTCAAAAATGTAATGTTCAATGGAAAGGAACTTTGCGCATTAGTTGATACCGGAAGCGACATTAGTTAATGTCACATAAAAAATTCATTGGAACGGGCATTTGCGAATATAGCGAGGAGTACACAATATTCCATGGTGCGGGGTCCAGAGATGTATCAACCGTAGGTAGGTTTAATGCAAAGCTAAAAATAGAGGATGAAGTATATGAGACCATAATTCACATATTTCTTGATGGAATATTGCCAGTTGACTTTTTATTGGGTAGAGATTTGATAAATCAAACGCCGACTGGCATTACTATGAGAAAATTTATTCCGGAAAACGTTTCAATGGTGATTGAGCATGGAGTAGAACTTCCGCCGAACGTAAACCATATGAATGATCGTGAAGTGGCGGATAGAATTCGATTATTGGTAGTAAACTAAAATCCAGAGAAGAGAACGCCAAGTTCAAACATAAAAATGCATATTGAGCTGACCGATGAGAAACCGATTGCTTATAAACTGAATTATGTAAGAAAATTATTAAAATTGTTAAAACTGTATGATATTAATTAACAATAGTTAAAATATCGTACATTTACTAAAAATAAAATTTAAAATTGTAACAGTTTTAATACAAAATTTCGTTTTATCGTTTTAATTTACGATAATAAATTGAAAGTTTGTATTAAAACTGTTAAAATTTTAAATTTTATTTTTAGTAAATGCACGATATTTTAACTATCGTTCATTAAAATCATACAGTTTCAACTATTTTAATAATTATGTTACGTAAATTGGTAAAAAAGCGAATATCGTTCTCGTTACTCGTTCTCAATGTGTACCGGGCTTTACTGACTACGTATTTTAAACTGCATGTCATCCAAATTGAAAAGACGTCGAAAAGTAACCTCGTAAACTGCCTTTTCACCAAGCATCTATGTTTAAATAGCGAAAGCTTCAAAATTTGAAAAGTTTAGTTTGAAAAGTCTTCTGAGGCACACAGCATTAGCAGGCCTTGGTTTTCGTTTTTGAAATATACGAGATTTGATTGATTGATTTTGAATGTACGGCGAAGCATTATAGCAGGATCTGACTCCTGGGTACACACCGTACACCCGTTTACACATGACAAAACCGAAGGATAGGATAGGATTATTAGTAGGGACAGACTCGACCCGGTTACAGACACCAATGCGATCGATAGTTAGTAAATTATTAGTACAATATATAATAAATATGTTACCACAAGACAGCACAATCTAACTACATTATTAAATGATCATTTCTCTGGAATCCAGGGCCGGATACTCAGGACTCTCTAAATTTAAATAAATCTAAAACAGGACTTAACAAATTATTAATGTTGTAGTTTCACCTCTGTCCCCCTTTCATTAATTTACCTGATAAAATATTTAAGAAAATTTAAAATAACAGCGCTTATTTCATTATTCATGGTCCTTTTATATCTAATTAATTAATTATTACGTGCTGCAACAAGAATTAAAATAAACGTTAAAAACCATTTAAACTCCAGAAAAGAAAATAAATAATTATAAATTGTATTATTTTATAAAATTAATATAAAATGATTTAATAATGATAATGTTACAGCCCCACAACACCCTAGACTCCTCAATAATTCAATTAGGTACTATAAGTATATCAAGAATCAACAAATAAAATTAATATAAAATTTCCCAGGCAACTCTGAAAATTAAATTTAATTAATAAATCACCATAATACCAAATTTTATTGCTTAAATGTAATAATTATTATAACAGGATGTTCAGTATTCCCGGGCACACACCGTACACCCGTTTACACATACCAAAACCAATGGACAGTGTATGATTATTAGTTGGAACAGATTCAACCCGTTTGCAGACTCCTAAGCGATTAATAGTTAGTAAAATATTAGTACAATAAATGATAAATAGGTTAGCACGAGACAGCACATTTAAACTACAAGATTAGATGCTCGTTCTTCTGGAATCCAATGCCAGAACTCATGATCCCTTAAATCCAAATCAGGAAATCAAAAATTATTATTATTATTAATTTTCTAATTTTACTAAAACTGTTGACATAATTAAGATAAACAAAATCAACATCTTCGACATTTATAACTTATATACTCCCATAAAACTTCAACAACAAAATAATAAGTAAAATAATAAATAATAATCATGACGTTTGTATGTAAAAACTGCAACCCAAACTTCAATAAATTCATTAAGTTAATAAATAAGTACAATACATTTAGCCTCTCGATTTGCTTTTACATAATTCCACGTTGTTCACATTCGTTTAATCGAAATTTGGCATGCATAAATAAATACGTCATTATGTGTTGCAAACCAAATCTCAACTCAATTCAAAATTCCTAATTACTAATTGGTATTTTATTTATATAATTTAGTTAATTTATAATCATTTAATATTAATTTAATGCAATTTATAATACCCTGTAAAAAAAATTAATCATACCTAAATAACCTATTTGATATGGATTGTATAAGGCGGCTTCCGATTCGACTCAAACTTACTAGATTATACGAAGTATAAGAATCCTATTTGAGTCGAATGCACTAAAATTTTCGTTGTGTTTGGATAGATCATGTTTTATCAATAACACTATAGTTGTTGCATGAATACAAAAAACACAAGAAGAGAAAACCACACCAACACAAAAATAACAGAATCATATATACTAAACCATCAACACAGACGAGACGTAACATGTTTTCATTATATTATATACAAATAATACCCTTATAGCGAACATACAAATATTCCTATTCTATGTATTAAGATACAGGAAAATATTTGTGACGACTATACCAAAACCAGCAAAAATGTTTCTCTGTTTTTGTTTAAAAATTATATGACAAAAACCAATAATATATAGTACATTTCCTTGATAGGAACTGTGTAAAGAGCGAACGAGACGGCCTGTATAAAGATTTTTGTTGGTTTTGCTATGTATCAAGCTTCAAGAAAATATTTGGGTTGATTGTACATAAAATAAAACAGAAGAACACATTCAAGTATGTATGCGTAAAAATAAAATCAGATATGAAATTAACTACGACGTATATCAAATTAAGTTAAAATCAATTTAATACGATCCAATTATTAGATTTTAGTAATTAAATTCCATGTACAATCACACAAAAGTTAAAATCATGCACTTAATCAAGAAATCAAGAACTTTGATTTCTTTATCTATAAATATAAAACATTGTCTGATAAATGCATCCCGGTGGTTAATTATAATTTCTCTTATACTTTAATTATTATTTCACTAAAATTGAATTGAATAGAATTAAAATTATAATTAAAATGTATATAATACACATATGTATATATATACATAACAATACATAAATAAAACACAAAAAAATAAAATTAAATTAAATTTTTGAAGAGGATAGAAAAAAAACGTCTATCCTCTTCGAAGAACATTTGTTCACCCCTTTTGGTTTTTGAAATATACGAGAGTTATCAAATTCCGTGTGTGACGAAAAAAAACATACGAAATAAAATCATATAAAAATATTTGCAGGAGTAGAAAAAGTATCGTATTTAACTTTAACGACATTCTCAACTATCATTACACGCTCGTTTTATAATACATTGTTGTTTACTCCTGTTTAGTAATACGTTTATTAGGTATGCTTTTGTTCGTGGAGAAAATAAAATAAAACCCGCCATGAATTTATTACTCTCGCATTGATCAGGTAGTCACAGAATACATTCATTACTCACAGGTTAATACCAAGCCAACAAAATAATAGTTATTTATCCACTTTTGGTATATAATAGCCTAATAACTATGCTGATTTCAAATAAAGAAAATGTAAAATAACTCATTGTTATTATATATCCCACGCTGCTAGGGGCAACGTGAGTTATATTTGGTATAACAAAATGTTGAGTAGTCATTGGAAAATTATTCGTAGTCAAATTAAATGAAAAACTATATTCCAAAAATTAGTTAAATTAAAGTACACCATGACAATTTAAAGAACGGTCACTATGATAAAATGTATTTCAAAATTCAATGCTCCACTGTGAAAACACAAAATGGAACTACATATTTCTTATTAATTTACGAAATTTATTTCAACAAAAGTGGATAAAACGTTGTGTGCCACTCGTGAGCAAAGAGATATTATCCACTCGGGATAATACCCCACTCGGCTATCGCCTCGTGGGACAAACTTATTCCTCATGGATAATATCTTGTTTTGCTCACTAGTACCATAAATAACTATTATGGTACTAGTGAGCAAAACGAGATATTATCCACGAGGGATAGGTTTGTCCTTCGAGGCGATAGTTGAGTGGGACATTATCCCTAGTGGATAATATCTCTTTGCTTACGAGTGGCATGCAACGTTTTATCCACTTTTGTTGAAATAAATTTCGTAAATCAATAAGAAATAGTTCCATTTTGTATTTTCACACTGTAGCATTGAATTTTATCATAGTGACCGTTCTTTAAATTGTCATGGTGCACTTTAATTTAACTACTTTTTGGACAATTGAATATAGTTTTTCATTTAATTTGGTTTCTTCATCGAACAAACAATTATTTAATTGTGGAAATTTTTGTACCAACTGACGTACAAGAGGCTATTGAGGGTGTGTTTAATTTACTGCCTCCAAAGTCAAAGATAAAATACGAAAATTAGTACCGATCGTTCGATACATGGCGAAACCATAATAAAATTCGGCGAGTAAATGAGAAATCCTTTTTGCATTTTTCCATGGATTAGGAAGGACTTATAATTCTTCCTTCTTATGGACGAAATATTCGGTGCTGAAGGCTACGATGAAAATATATAAAGACAAAGACATCTAATGGTTTTATTAACAATACTTACATTTATTTTATGTGATTAATTTAATTATTTGCTTCTAGTGAATCTGGCAACCTTGAGTGTGTACTCAGTGGCGTAACTACAAATTTCGGGCAAAATTTTTCTTGGGTCCCTAAAAATGCTTCTTGTACCTATGTATGAACAAGTAAACTGTTTTGTTAAAAATGTATTTCTTGCTATTGTCCAGTCTCGCTTTAATTAAAAGTATCTGATTTCGAGAGTATGAAACCCAATGGCCTCAATCAAAACGAAATGTCTTGCAATTAGCTCAATGCTTTGACGATAGTAAATATAACGATAAAGCATCACATATTTTGAGTATAGTTTGAAAAATATCAAGAATTTCGAAATAATCTCAAAAATATCGAATTTTCAAAGTATTTTGAATATTCTAGAAAGTTCACAGAAAATTATCCATAAGTAATATCACGATCCAGATTTATAAGTGTAACTCTGCAAGTTCCCATAACTCAAAGCTAAGCGCAGAACATTGCCGTACAAATATCGAATAAATTTGAAAATCTTTAAAAATCTCGAATAATCCTAGTTCGAATTGTCGAAAAACTTGAGGAATCTAGAATAAACCGCGGGACAATCTCGCTACCCCAAGAAAATTCGAAAAATATCTATATTATGTGAATCTCGATTTACCTCGAACAATTTCAATAGTATCGAAAAATCTGGATATTAATGAATAATTTTGGAAATCCTGAAAAAGTCTAGAAAACCAACGAAAAATTCCGAAAATTCGAATAAATAACGAATTATTTGTCAAATAATTTAATGTTACTAATAATAAAAGGTGCTTCATTTTGAGGTATAGAACTTTAAGGTGGAAACACTTTTACAGTGACACCCGATTTGACAGTCGACAATTGTTTTTGTTTAGTTTAGAGACAAACTTTCCATAAAAAATTTTCTTCAGTGATGAAGCTTATTTTTGGTTGAATGGCTATGTTAACAAGCAGAATTGTCACATTTGAACGAAGATAATCCACGAGCCATTGTTCAAAAACCATTATATCCACAAAAAATTACCGTTTGGTTTGCTTTATGAGCCGAAGGAATCATCGGCCAATGTGTGATCAAAAATAATGCTGGTGAAAACATTGCAGTCAACGGAGACCGGTATAGAGACATAATTACTAATTTTTTTGTACCTGAATTGGATGGTAATGACATTACAGGCAAGTGGTTCCAACAAGACGGGGCCACATGCCATACAGCGCGCGATACAATTAATTTACTGAAACCGACATTTGATTAATGAATAATATCGAGAAATCGACTTGTAAACTGGCCAACGCGTTCGTATGATTTATCACCGCTGGACTATTTTCTTTGGGGGTATGTTAAGTCACTTATCTACGCTGAAAACCCAGGGTCTATTGAACACTTTAAAGACAATATTCGACGCGTTGTTGCCGAAATATGGCCAGAAGTGCTGCGAAGAGTGAAATAAAGTCACACTCATGGCCATTAAAATTATTTTTCTGTGTTTTATTTAAATTAAAAGTTCTATACCTCGAAATGAAAAACCCTTTACTAAACAAAATGCTACTAAGCAATTTAAGGATAAGCTCAACAAAACGATATACAACAACAATAAACCCTTAAATAATATCGGATAATTTCCTAAATATCGAGTAATCGTATTGATGTTGTAAACTATCAAATACACCCGACAATCTCAAACATCTCGAATAATTTGGAAAATCTCGAATAACCTCGTTGTTTCGAAGCACCGAATCACCAACTAAGTCTCGAATATCACTCCTCCTATTTCCATGCTATACTCCAATAATCTCGAGAAATTTAAAAAAGTGATTAAAAGATGAAATCCAAGACAAAGGGATATAAAACAGGGGAACCACGTCGAAAACTAATTAAAAACAAACACCATCACTAATTGCAAAATTAATTTGGAATTTGTAATTTGCGTATATTTTAAATGGCTTTTTAAAATAACAGGTTTTACCGGTAAATTCAGTTTGTTTTCACCGTTTACCGGTAATAAAAAAGATTCAGTAAATGACAAGCTAAACAATCACATTCAATCTTTTGCAAATCAAATTCAACCTTTTCTAATCAAAATTTGATTTCTAAAAAGTTGAATTTGTTTGGCAAAAGGCTTAGTTTGATTTGTAAAAGGTTGAAATTGAAGTGCAATAGAGGTAAATTTGGAGTGCAAAACGTATATTACAAATAAATCAACATCACTAAAATCGTTATCGTTATCGATGTCGAAAGCTTTGATTTCACACGAGTTTAGCAAATTATCGGCTAAATCTCAATATTTGTCAGAACCTAATGCCATTTTTATTTATATGGAGTCAGATTACGTGTAATTACTCCGATATTCACCTTCTGCAACCAAGAAGAAATTGTTGGGCGTTTCTTAAGAAAATATTTAATAGCAAGAGGAACGATTTCTTCTTTCTCTAAAACCTATACCACCCTCTTTTCTTCAAAAATTTCTTATATGCTGTTTGACGTTTTCCAAATTTGAAAGGATGGTCTATAAGCTTAATCTGAGCTATCATCTATCGATCTTAACTTTCAACTAATATTCGAACTCTTGATAAATCTCGTGAGCCCCATTAACCGTGGGACCCCCGTGGCTGCGGGTATCTAGTTACGCCACTGAGTGTACTACCAGAGTTAATATTGGTGTCTGAAATATGGTTCAACACTAACGAAACTAATCTATATCAAATAAAAGGATACACATTTTTTGTTTTGTGTAATGATCAGGAAAGAGCAGGAGGAGTTGCTATTTATGTTAAAGGATCAATTCCGGCAGAAGCTGCTTATCATCGTCGATTGCTTAGGTATATCAAAATTTGATAAGTTTTCAAATTGATAAGTGAGTGAGATTTTGTTATTTTTGGTGAAACACTTATCACTTATCATTATCAAAAAAACTAACTTATGATAAGTTGATAAGTAATAAGTGATAGGTAGTTGGTGCAATAGGGCCCAGTTTGTACAAGATTTTGAAGCATTAGTTCAGTCGTATAATGAGGCCAAAAATTTTATAATTCTAGGTGATTTCAACATCGATATTCTAAGTAGCAAGTCAAAAATTGACAAATATGTTTTGGTCTTAATTCTTTAGTTGTTTCACCAACACGAACATTAATTTGTTTATTTATTTATATTTTTTTATAAATTTCTATTTAATAATATTTATTTTACTATTTACAAATTAAAAAAAAACGCGGTCAGAGGGTTAAATGGAAGTTCAACTTGATAGTATTATTGAATGATAAGTTTGTAACATGTCGATTTCTGACCATAATCTTCTTTTGGTAAATGTGTCTCAAATTGGTAATTCAAATTATTCCAAACGCATTAAGAATACGGTTTGTCAGAAGAAATTCATAAATTCGACAAATTAATAACCAAACTAGATGCTCAATCGTGGTTAAATGTTCTCTCAAACAATTATGCAAACACTGTTTTAAAAGGTTTTCTACAAATATTTCATGAGTGCATGAAAGGTTAGGAATATTTTGTTAAAAGAATAAATAAACATACAAAATTGAAACCTTGGATTTCAAATTCTTTGTGTGCCTTAATTAAATGTAAAAATCGGCTTAGTAGGAAAGCTAAGAAGCATTCTAATAACATCAAACTATGCGCAAGGTACAGCAAGTTAAAAGAAACAGTACAACAGCGAGTCGAATTCGAAAAAATGCCTATTACAATAATTTGTTAAAAGCTACAATCGGTAATTTAAAAAAACAGTGGAATGTAATAAATTCTTTCCTGGGTAATTTTAAAAAACAGTCGATTGTTAATAAAATCACAAGTTCAGATGGTTCATTAGTCACGAATTTATTTGAAATTTGTAACGTTTTCAACAACCATTTTACTACTGTTGCTAGCGATAGTACCTGTAATTTGAGTACCCTGCCATTTCCTCGATGAATGCAAAATTCGATTTGCTTCAAAGATATTATTCAAGATGAATTGTTGCAAAGTATATTTACTGTTAAAAACAAAAAAACTGTGGGAAATGATGGGTTGAATTCAGTTTTTCCGGAGGTGTTAAAAACTGCTTACGTTGGTTTCCGGTTTTTCCGGAGGTGTTAAAAACTGCTTACGTAATGCCGCTATTTTAAACAGGATCTCATACACTGGCTACCAATTATCGCCCCATTAGTTTCCTATCGGTAATGTCCAAGATTTATTGAAAAAATTATTAAGAAACGCTTAATTAATTACATAGATAACCTCAATTATCTAAGTGATACACAGTTTGGTTTTCGGAGGAAGAGAAGTACTGAAGACGCTTTACTCTCTTTTCGCACTCCAATTTACTCTTCCCTAAATGCAAATAAAATAACAGGCGCATTGTTTATAGGTATAGCTAAGGCATTCGATACTGTATCTCATGAGATTTTGTTAGATAAACTTTGGGCATTGGGAATGCGGAGCTTTGTTTTTAATTGGCTGAAGTCGTTAGACTAGGTGCTACTTATGGTCGTGCCATGAAAATTTCTGCTGGTGTTCTTCAAGGATTAGCCCTGGGTCCACCGTTATTTGTAATTCACATAAATTCAATTTTTGAGTTAAATTTTTATGGTAAAATGGTTGGTTTTGCAGATAACATTGCTTTTAGCTATAGTACAAATAGTCATGATTTCAAATGAATTATGATCTGCAGCTGTTTCGGGAGTGATTTAATAGTAGAAAAACTAAGGGCATAATATTTAATACCGGGGTGATACACCCGACAACACGATCGTTACTTATCACCAGATAGGGTGTTCTTTTTCAGATGGTTGCCACTCAAATTTTATAAAATTTGTAGATACTCCAAGCTGACATCATATCTGAAAAGTGTAGGACGAAGTTACAGGCCAGGAAAGCGAAAGCTCTTGAAAGGGAGCATTTGGATATATTTTTAGTGAATGCGCCTAATATATCTAATGATGAAGGTAATTTATTTACCCGAGCTACTCTGATCGCCTATTTATGATGATCATTTTTCAGGTTGTGTTACTGATGGGTATTTGTGGGGCTTGCCGCTGTGATGAGCTCACAAAAATGAGTATTAATGAAGTGCCAGATAAAGAGGTTATTTATTTACTACCGTACCTGAGACAAAAGTAAATAAGCCAAGAAGCTTCACTATAATTGAGGGGTTACCTATCAAATGGCCTAGATGTATATAGGAAATATGTATTATTACGAGCTCCCCACACAAGCAACAACAGGTTTTTTTTTAAACCATAAAAAGGGAAAATGCCGTATGCAACCTGTGATCATCAATACGTTATCTAAAATACCTAAAGTTGTTGCCTTAAGTACACAGGTCATTGCTTTCGGCGTACATTTGCCACTCTTTTGACTAATGCTGGATGTGATATTACTATGCTTAAAAGCCACAATGCCTGGAAATTGTCTACCGTGGCAGAGGGGTATATTGAAGAATACATTAGCAACAAAATTAATATAGCATAAAAGACATTGGGAGGAGGAAACAAGAAACAAATTATCATTCCTGAAGAAACTTGCAGCTTCTGAGAAAATGAAAACATTCAAATGAATATAAGGGCCAAAGCCCGGGTCAGTTTGGTGGTATCCACTTTAACGGGCTGCGAAAAATTTAATCATAAATTTAAATAAAAACCTGATAATTTAATAAACCTGTTCATATGTAAATAAAATTCGTATTTATTGAATACATATAGGGAAACACTTGCTCTTTATTAATATTAACTATGTCGAAGTAGCCCGAATTTTTTACTGAATTGTAGTAAGCGTAAATTTAAAAAGACACTGCATTTTGTTTTGTTATTTGAAGTTTTAATTTTGTTGAGTTAAGTAATCATAATCTCCCTATCCATTCAATCGCATTACATATAGTGTTCATTTTTCATTATTAACTAGTGGTTAATAATAAAATATTATTAACCACTAGCCGAGAAATTTGGTTTCTCAGGACACTAAAACACATAATAATGATGCCTTCTACGACTAGTAGTGGAAAAAATTTCAAAAATGAAATTGGTACTTGGTAGTAGTGAATAATGGAAGAAGAAACTACTAGATAAATTAGCAGTGAATAATGGATATCATTAAAATTGAAGAAACAAATGTATGCATAATGATTATATTATACGTACCTTCCATTATTCACTACTACCAAATAAAAATTTCATTTTTGAAATTTTATCTAGCAGTCTCTTGCTATTTTCATTATTATTAAATTGAGAAGTCAAAATGTCGACGTAAATTGTTTTAGGTTTATTTAAAGGATTTGATAATAAAATACAATTTTTTTATCGCGCGTGGACAAAGTATCGTATTCTACTCGCATATAATGGCTGTTATCCACTCAGATGATTTACGACACTCACCTATCGGCCCGTATCGGTAAACTTCATCGTCGTGAATAACAACTATCATTATATGCTCGTTGAATAATATACATCCATGGTAAAATAGTATATTATTCAACGAGCATGTAATGATGGCTGTTATTCAGGAAGATGAAGTTTACCTACACGAGCCGATAGGCGAGTGTCGTGAATCATCTGAGTGAATAACAGCCGTTATAGGCGAGTAGAATACGATACTTTGTCCACGACCGATAAAAAATTGTGTTTTATTATCAAATCGTTTAAATAAACCTAAAAAACAAAGACCGAATAATTATCCGGAAGGAGATATTGTTGTGGAAGAAGGACTTCAATCTTAAAATGTTGGATGTGGAAATCGATGATAGTGAAGCACAGTCATACGATTCGAAATCGATGTTGGAAAATCTACAAAATAAAATGGATGGAGACTTGCTGTGCAATATCCCGCAAAATCGTCGAAAAATCGAAGCATGATTCAGATCGTGAAATCAGAAGTTCTTTGAGGAAAACGGTTCCCTCCCTTGCCAGAAACGGAAAACGGCCGTTTTCCGTTTCTGACAACTTTTGCATTAAGGTACTATCTCGACTAGGCGATGCGGCTTTTAGCGACCTATGCTTTTTAAAAGCATATTTTGCGGGACTACAAATTTCAAAAAATAATTAACAATATTAAGTATATTAAAAAAGTGCTTATACATTAATTTGATGTATTTTGATCAATGTTAATTATTTTTACTGAATTCTTGAATAAAAATGCTTCCTTCAAATTTTAATTTTTTTTTACCTCAATACCGGAATATTCCGGAATCCGGAATTATATAATTTCGAAATGTTTTATCGCTTATAAATACTAATAACAACAAAAAAAAAAAAAAACAAGATAAGTTAATTTATTATATATTGGATGGTGTAAAACAGTTGCCGCTGTTTTGACAGTAGACGTCAGTAAAGTTTCATGTTTCATTTATTTGAAGTTCATTTTTAAAAAAGGGAAAATGCAACGCAGGCTGCTAAAATAATGTGTGTATTTTTATGTGATGATGGATTATCAGAAAGAACAAACCGTGAATTGTTCGCTCGATTTCGTTCTGGAAATTTTGATGTGGATGATTGGATGATGAATCCTCGCTCTGGCCGACGAATCACTTAAAAAATTGAGGAAATCATGCAAAAAGTATAGCAAGACTGGCATATAAGCAGCCGTCATCACATCAGTCTTCACCATCAAACAGTTTTTTAAACAGATGGAGTAGGAGACAGACTCACAGTTGGAGCCGTGGAGTGTACGTTTATTTTCGTATTTCCAAAGGAGTGAAATTGACCGAGTCCAGCTCCGGACTTTTTGTTTGTTTTAATTTCTATTCGCCTGTTCTATATGCATTAGCGCAGTTTAAATTGGAATTCCAAATCTCATTAGCTGAAGTTAGGGTTTCTTCTCGAGAAATCTTCGTCTTTTTTAAATATCGAAATCTCGAGAAATGAAATTTTAAAATTTTCGGAAAGAATTTTGGGTCGATTTCGACGATTTTCCAATTTTATATTAAGCACGCAAATCTAATTAAATCTTTTGTAATTACATTTCACAGAAAATTACTGATGTTAAACCAAACAAAAAATTAAAAAAAAAACATCAACAAAAATTATCAGGGACTTATCTGAATTACAAACATGTAGCTTTGCAATCGTGATAAATCAATAGAAACTTTGACCAGCGATGCTTTATTGTGTACAGCAAAGAGCATACTAAGCCCTTAAAAGTATCTTACAAATCAACGAAATAAAATCTCGGGTTGTCAAAGAAGATATAAATAATTTCATTGCAAAATAGCCAACGCTTATTCAAAATTTCCCATCGCGATCCTACGGGTAACTTTTCTAGAGCTGGAATCAATAGCCATACCCGAAATGTTTTTTTCACTACTTACTCAACTCACATACGGAAGATTGCAATTTCAGTCAGAAATCGATGATATGAGGTGTCCGTTTCCAAAACTGCCTATTCGCAGCTAAGTTGTTTTTTGGTAAAACGAAAATTTCTTAAATGAAAGTTTTTTTTGAGTTATAATGTACTTTTATTGCTTTTTATTGTTCCTGAGGTACTTAAGAAAAAAATAAGCCAATTTGACTCGTGGGAAATTAATAACTAATTTTTTAAACGACTTATTAAAACCAAAATGGAGAGTTTTGGAAACAACTAAATTTTTAGATTGTTTTGGAACAGCAAGAAACGTTTTTGGGTAGTTTTGGAAAAAAAAAACCAATTTATTTATTAAGAATTCAGTCTCTATTTATTTTGTCAAATAATTCAGTCTCGAAATAAAATATACTAAATACATAAAATAATTATGTACAATATAATATTTAGAAAATAACACAAACTCATTTTATTAAGTTTAATAACTTAAACCAAAAAAAAATCACTTTAAATTTGCATTGCATCCTGTTCCATAACATTAGACAATATTTCGTCATCTTCGTCTAGAACATTAGGAGTTTCAGAGGCATCGCAGCTATCAATAACATCCTTATAATATTTAAGCGATTGGCAGTTTCTCCAATCCAATCCGAAATGTTTGCTCAACAATTTATCAACATCGTCGAATTTCGCTTTCTTCACTTTGGCTTCTAGAGGCACTTCCATTGGAACTATATTGCTAGCATTTCGAAACCTTTTAAAAATCGATTTCGGGTTTCCTAGCTCAACTCTATAGTTTACTTCCCCTTGAATATATATATTATTTTCACTTTTTCGTTGAAAAATAAATTTTTTGCAGGGCGCAAATTTAAAATGCCAGTTATTGAGGGGCTTGAAAACCTGTTGGGCTGTCGATTTCCAATCGTAAACTAGAAGATCCTCTAAATTGAAAACCGTTCCGTGATCTTTGAATATATCAATATATTCTTCGGGCTGTACAATTGTTTCTTTCTTTTTAACTATCTTTTCTATGCGTCCAAAACCTCGGTCCGGTGGGATAAAAGAGTGTCCTGGTACTGGAAAAAATATTGTCACTTGCGTAATTTGTACTGGAGCGTTGTTCAGCCATTTTGTTACCATAGAAATCATTGAACGGTTTTTATTTTACCCATCACATCCATTACAAAAAAGTTTAACTGAAGTGACACTTTCATCAAACTGAGTCAAATTTAATTGATGGTAAACCGCAGAAGCGATTTCATTAGACCCTTTGGGTCTCTTTGCTTCATTCCACGTAAAACAAAAAACATTTTGCCATGATTGGTTAGATTTTGAAGAACCTTTGCATATAGTGAAATTGTACTGATACAGCTGCCTTGAAAAATATGTCGACTGATCTGGCAATTTAGGCAAGACCATGTTTTTTTGGCAATCGAAAGAGAATGCAATTTCATGGTCGTTTTCCTTTCGCAATTCTTCGTAAAATGTTTTTGCTCTCTGTTTGTGAACGTATAATTCCGTCATCGCTCGGCGTTTTCCTACAAGGTCCACTGAATTTTTTATAACTTCTTTGAGGCACAAACATTTGGAACATACATCGGTTGATGGAGAGGCAAAGCTTAGATTGAATCTGTTCACAAAAATTTTGCGAAAAAAGTCATATTTAACC
This sequence comes from Tipula vernalis, assembly GCA_958295665.1. Lineage (NCBI taxonomy): Eukaryota > Metazoa > Arthropoda > Insecta > Diptera > Tipulidae > Tipula > Tipula vernalis. The sequence continues at coordinate 164,667,612 of OY282559.1, forward strand.
AAATAAGAAACATTCTCTGAATTAAATTGCTTTCACAGTATTTTAATGCTTAACTCACTAGGCAGATACTGTTTATTTATATTGGAGTTTCGGCAATAATGTGATTGTAGGGTTTGCAAATCACTAATGAATTACTTGTTCTGTTCTGTCCTCATGCTTTTGTGAAAATCTTTTACCACCGCGATTTTCCTTCGGTGCCATGCTGGCTGTTTGAAAATTCCGGCAAATGCGTTGCAGGCGGAATCTCGATATTTTTAAAACTTCTAATATAGATTTTTGACATACATTAACGACTTTGTATGTTTATCCATAAAGTTTTGGGATATGATAAGTAGTTGATACGTGTTTCTTTCGACTTTTAGTTCTAATGGGAGCAGTAGTTACACAATGTTTGAGTAGATAGTAATCTTGCTCGATTTTTGATTTGTTATCATAAAATTTTTGATGAAACCTCCTTATATCTTGCATAGATAATGAGCTGCAATAATAGCTTGAAGAAGTTGGATGTTTGCAAAATGGTAGAGTCGGCAAGGCTTTTGCGGAATGCCTAATAGTAGCCAATAATGTTATTAAGATTAATTCGCTTGATAAATTTTAAAAAGGACATTTACCTTAGATGTTTCTTCTTTGTCTTTAGCCAATTTTCTTTATCTTGATATTTTTTTCTGCCTTTTCCTGGCCCACATAATTTTGCCTTTCCATCAATACGATCCGATTCTTCTATATTCATAGTTATTATTGTATGTATATAATTAAAATTATTTTCAAAACTTGAACTGTACAACTACACTCACTTAAGCACAATTAAGTCATTGAAAAATTATTCGTAGATTTTGTAATTTACGTCATAGAAACACGTCACATAAATTTAAAGAACGGTCACTATGATAAAATGTATTTCAAAATTCAATGCTACAGTGTGAAAACACAAAATGGAACAAAATTGGATAAAACGTTGTATGCTACTCGTGAGCAAAGAGATATTATCCACTCGGGATAATGTCCCACTCGGCTATCGCCTCGGGGGACAAACTTATCCCTCATGGATAATATCTCGTTTTGCTCACTAGTACCATAAATAACTATAATTTAATAATAGTTATATTATTACACATCCGACGCGTACTAATTTGAAAATCCAAATGAATAAAATCCAATTTCATTCGAAAATACTGTTGGATATTAACGGTATTACGAATCATACGGTAGATTTAAAAAAACATTTAGAGAGTTTTGGAAATAAATGTGTCCTTGAGTTATAGAATATATGCAGTTTTGGAACAAAACACAAAACGTAAAAATAGAGAGTTTTGGAACACACGCGTTTAACAATTTAGAGAGTATTGGAAAAGTTCACATTTTTTTTCTTGATTTTATGGCATAAAAGATGGTTCTGGCACATTATTTTGGATTTTGTATTGTAGCCCTCTCCGAGAGCTTTAATTTGATATATAACAAGCGATTATTTCAAAAATGTGTTTTAGGCAGTTTCGGAAACGGACACCTCATATTTTCCGCTCATTGGCAAAAGAATTGTATGTTTATTAAACAACTAGAAAAATCGCCAATAATATTTTGTTTATTTAAATGTTTTTTTTTTTTTTTTAAATAACTTAACTGGAAATGTCCAATTGATTTTAGAAAAATATTCAAAAACTGAAACTTATATTTGAAATATTAGAAAATTGTCGAGTTAGTTCTATTCAGGAGCCCGTATTCTTGAAATACACCGACAAAATTCGCCGGTGAATTTGGTATAAAGTAATTTAAATTACCGACTGAAATGGCGTATTTCACTAGAAAATCACGGGTAAGTTTTTCGGGCGAATTTCAAGAATACGGGCCCATAACTCAAAATCGGCGAAAAATACGGTTAATTTGTTTAAAACAAGAATACAGATTTGTTTGTATCGTAGCCCAGGGAAAGCACAAACGGATATGAAATAAATCAAAGCAAAAAAAAAAAATAATTAAAAAAGTTACTATTAATAGACATAAAATCGTCTTACATTGCTTCAAACCAAAACCAGGTCACCATTAGAGGTTCTGTGTATTTTGAGCCACCGCTCATTTACAATAGAATTTATTCACAAAAATTTACCATAACAATAAATACTATTTATATTCTACGGATGATCCGAGCACAGTCTTTGAATAGATGGTTTTCTCCAGCAACCACCGACTCGCCACCTCCTCACGCTTAGACTGCAACACTGCGTTCTTGTAGAAATTCCTCAGTTTAGAGGACCTATTGTTACTCGTCCCGCTTGCTAAGAAAACGAAGAACTGATTTCGTACGAAATGAAATAGAGTCAAGACTTGGTCTAAAATAGTATATTATTCAACAAGCATATAATGATAGCTGTTATTCACGAAGATGAAGTTTACCGACACGAGCCGATCGCGCGAGTGTCGTAAATCATCTGAGTGAATAACAGCCATTATATGCGAGTAGAATACGATACTTTGACCACGACCGATAAAAAGTTTATTATTATCAAATCCTTTAAATAAACCTAAACTAATTTACGTCGACATTTTAACGTCTCAATTTAATAATGATGAAAATAGCAAGAGACTACTAGATAAAATTTCAAAAATGAAATTTTGATTTGGTAGTAGTGAATAATGGAAGACCAATGAATAATGGATATCATTTTAATTGAAGAAACAAACGTATAATAAGTATATTATAACCCTTTCCTGTCCTGCATATACAAATGTGTGGGTACATTTTGATTATTCTAGCGTTAAAAATTGAAAGACATATTATAGATCAGTTTTAACTCAACTAACACAATTGTGTATTGGTTTCAAATCGTTTTAAGGAAAATACAGGTAGTCAGAAATATAAGCTAAGTGACACGTTTGTGTAAGTTGATTCAGAGATGCCATACCACCCAGGAAAACTAAAAGTGGTCGAATTTAAAAAAAAAATTGGGGAAGGGACTAATTATTCACTACAGGTTTAAAGAATAGATGCGTTTTCTAAAAAAAAGTTGTTTTTATGAAGAAATTGGCCCCTCACATTCGTGTAGGTTGACTGCTAATTTATATTGAAAATTCATTCTAATAATTTTTAAATTAAACAACTAGATTTTAAGTTTGTTTTAATTTTTAAATTCAGGTATTTTAAGTCACATTTTTTATTAATTCAGTCAAGTAAATAAAATAATCAATAAAAATAAATTTATCACAAATATTAAATTTTTATGCTTTTAAATGAAAAATAATTTTTTGCTGATAAATATAAATAAACATTACATTTTTCGCAGCGTATTCGTGTACGACTTTTACAGGTTTGTAATCGGCAGGTCCTAGCCGTTGGGAAGACATCTAAATAGGGCCAATGGTCATATACATCATAACGTTTTCCGATGCATGGCAGCGGCAAAGCAAAATTGATTGGCCGTGGAGGGGTTCCAACTTCTTCTTCATCGCTGTTTTTTTTCCGTTGATGCTTTAAACTTGCTATTAAAGCAAAGCCTACTTCCATTTTAAAGTACAGCAGGTCTTTAATTTGCTTTTTACGAATACCACTAGCCTTGCATTCCATACGGTACTCCGTCCAAGCGTTAATATTCGCTAACTCAATAAAATGATTTGCTGCCTTTATCGTCCATTTCTTTGTTTAAATGAGGCACAGGTAGTACTCCATCATTTGGTAAACCAAATCTACCCCACCCATTTTTGGATTATATTGTGAAATTGCATGTGGGCATGTACTATTCTGATAAAACTTGGCTTTCTTATCCCATCGTTTAATTGTTTTTATTGGAGTAGATCCGGCAATGGATGAAAGCGCGGTTACACATTTTGTGTCTTTCCATTTTATAGCAGTTATCGCATTGGTCCCGTTATTACATACAAAGTCTTGGCTTTCACGACGTGGCATTTGACGGTCATTTTTAAATTTAATATTTTTTAGCCGGTTTAACATAATGGTTCCTAAAATTTAGACGAAACATGCAAAATCGAAATAATTAAAATAAATATATTTACCGGTTGCACGATACGCCAACTCCAGTAACTTAAATAGAAGTGGTACTGTGGTAAAGTACCGACCAAAAAAGATGAAACTGTTTTTTGGGAGTGTCTTAACCAGGTGCAAGACTACGGCAGGTCCTAAGCCCAAGCTCCGATCGCCAAAATTGGTCCTGTCCCCTTGATATATTTCAAAGTCTACTACCAGTCCTGCAGATGTTGTAGCAACAAAATTTTTTTAGCCAACTGGCCGTGGCTTATTTTTTACATACTGCCTTGCTGGGCATCTGCCGGTGTAGGGAATCATTTGCTCAACTATCAAATAATAATAGATTTTTCGAGAGAGCGCTCTGGATCGGTTCCTCACGGTTTTAATTAAAGGGAATCGGTCGAACTTTCATCCATGTTCACGTAATGTAGTGAATTTCGCAGCGCTTTAAACCGGTTTCTCGACATTGTTGTTGAAACAATTTCGAAGCGAAATCCATTCCTCCAGTACATTTCGACACGAGGGTAACCTTTGCACGCCATAATTAAACAAATGCCGTACATCTTTTTAATCTCTTGGGTCATAGTTTTAAGTTGCTGCGCATTTTAAGATGGTAAATATTTGTATTTTTAGCGGCTTTAATAAAATGTTGGCCGGGAAAGTACGCAGCAAAATACTCTAAAGGCGATTTTATAGGATTGGTCGTCTCATTTTTACTAATTTCCAAATGATGTGGATCTAATTGGGCGGGAACCCAGCTATAAATTGATGAGGTAGGTTGATTGTCAGTTTGATTTGAGGACTTCTCGTTCATTTCCCGGTCCGTACGTCCGTACCCCAGCCATCAGAATCATCTTCCTCAGCGTTGTTCCCAATTTCAATTACATTTACATCTAGAACGTCATCATCTCCAGAGTCAGAATTTTCAAGAATTTTTTTGAGATCTGCGTCGTCCAACCATTATCTTCAATTTTTTTAATTTGACGTTTACATTACACAATTTATTTTACTAATATATGGAGCCAGAATTAATAAAAAATTAATTATACGAAGTGAGCATTAATTGTATCTATACATATAGTATGAGTCGGTCGGTTCTTGAATAACACTAAAAAAAAATGATTTGTGACGTTCAACTGGCCACACAAACGTGTTAGTTGGATTTTTTTCTGATACAGTTTTAGATAGCAAACGTATTTTGTTTGGTTTAATTCTACTACACTTTTGTGCGAGTTGGACTAACGTTATCATGAAAATAGTTTTTATATTATGTGTACCGAATGAAATTTGTGAATCCCAAATTTATACTATCTCATGGGTTACTGAGCAAAGGAAAAAAATAGTACCGTTATTTTGTAGAAAAACAATTGGAAAAAAAACGAATAAACGTCAAATTGTGCCTTTTTTTATTTATTTCGAAATGGACGAATCAGAATAAGAAAAACGTGACTTAATAATTAGATTGTGCAATGATCGTCCGGAGTATACTAATAAAAAAATTGCTAAATTTGCCGGGGTTTCCAATAATACGGTAACAAATGTAAAAAATAAAGTTAATTTCAATCTTTCTGTATCACCTAAGCCCGGATCCGGAGCAAAGAAAGTTGCTCGAAATAAAATGTTGTATCAGAAAATTGTAAGCGTTATTACCAAACATACTTCGATATCTGTGCGGGATTTGGCCAGAAAAACCAAAACAACCAAATCGATGGTGAAACAAGCTAAAACCAGAAATAATCTACGAACACATAAGAAGAAAAATCCCAAAAAGAAGTTTTGAACAATTTAATAGAGGGATAGATCGAGCAAAGAATCTTAACAAATGGTTGAACGAACGGAAATATTCTTGTATCGCAATGGACGACGAGACCTACGTCAATGTGCATTTCTCGACACTTCCAAGTCTCCAATATCACATCAGAAAGAAAGATAAAGAACTGGACGAATCAATTACTACCATAGCTGTTGAAAAATTTATAGATGGAAACGGACAACTGTCAGAGTCACTGAAGATATCATCCAGAAGCTAACGGCTTCCTTTCAGGAAAAGTGTATTTTCGCCGTAAAATGGACAAAAAGTCCGAATGGCTATTTTTAATTAAAAAGTATACAATATGTACAACAAAACAATAAAAGAATAATAATGATTATCTATTTCCGTTTATGTTTAATCCTTCTTTTACAAATCACAAATTTCATTCGGTACACGTAATATGTGGACAGGAAAGGGAACGCTAGTCGTGGACAAAACATGAAAAGGTTAAGAAAATACCTGAAATATGTAAATAAATAAAATATAAATTTAGTATTTATTAATTTATTTAAATTATTTTATAAATAATTAAATATTAAAAGGAAAAGCACGCTTGGAAACAAAGCAATCGAAACAAAAAAGAAAATAATGAAGTTGCTTCCATTAGGCATAAAAATCTCTTAAATTTTTTCAAACAATTTCCACCTCCTGCTTACGCATTCTATTTTGAGCAGTAGCTCATTTACAATAAAATGTACAGCACGAGGTGAAATAATATTAAAAATTAGTAATAATAACAAGGTTAATAAAAATAAATTAAAAAATTTCATATTGCACAGTAATAATAGTAATAAATAATTAAATCTAAATTATATAACATAACATAGTTAAAAATCACATTTAATATAATAATTAATGTAATAAAATTTAAAATAATAAAAAAAATTCAAAATTTAGTCAAAATTAAAATATATGTTCCGGACAACTTTGAAAAAAGCGTTCAAAATACACTCTCGTCGTGAATCGACAAGTCTCCGGAACATATATTCATCTAAATAGTCAGTGAAATCTGATTTCCTATTATATTTGGGCAATGATGCTATTACGTGCCGCCACGTACTCTCTATAGTATTGTTTACGAAGGATACAGATTTTTGTACGCGGCCCAATAATCTGAGATAATGGTGCTCCCCGGTAAAATATTTTTTTTAATGAGTTCGGTCAGAGTGACGCGATCTCTATTGACTACCTTTACCAAAAAGCACTTTCCGATGGAGCATTCGATACCACCAAACACCCATTAGCCTTGTACGTGATGTCCACGGTGGTATTTACGCTTGCCGAACTTGCTCTCGTCTACTTCAACGATGCAATCGGGGCCCCCAATGGGCTGGGTATGGAGAAGCATGTACTCCACCATTACTTCCCGAACGTAGTCCAAAATTACTTTTTTCGCAGACACTTTATTTAAAATATCATTCGTGATTAATAATATTTGGTTTATCTTCATATTACTTTGGCTAAACTAGGCGCACGCCATCGACCCGTTTCCCACAATCACATCTGCAATTTTCAATTAAGGACTTTTTAATGACCCGCATTACCTGCCCACATTTCCCGCAGCTTAACGCCTTACTAATAATTGCTGCGTCTTGGAGAAATACCAGCAAAATGTTGTCATTTTGTTACCTTAATACTTCGCAAAACTAACTGTCGAACCGAATATAAGACCCCATAAGCATAATACTTTTACCAGTTCTGGCATTTCATAACCGTAACTAGAATACACGTATCTTGTTAAAAAAAAACTTACTATCGTTGTTGAGTATTAAACTTTAAGTACGATAATTCCTTGTTACCCACCCACACACCATTCCAACTAACGTCACACATTACACTATGAAAAATAATAGTTTTCAAGTTCAAAATAGAACAAAGCTATTATGCATTTTATTAAACTTAAGACAGAACACATAACGATAATGTTTTTCATTAATGAAAGCAAAATAATTTTAAAAATTGAAAACAAAAAGCTTTAATAAAATATTCTTTTATATATTTACCCAGAATTTTATATGTAAAATGTATAATAGTTACAAAACATACTTTTACGGTTCTCTTGCATATGAACGAATAATGTATATGTCAATGTTTATAAAGCTTTTATGTACGAGTTCATGCAATAGTTTATATTATTTGGAAGTATGTATATATTGTGTCGTCAGGGCTAGAAGTTTAATTTTAATAATCGAATGAATGAGAGAATAATCCTTTTTACAGAAACACTTTGTGTTATAGTTTATTGCAATGAACATGTTACTGCAAAGTTTAAAAGAACCTCCCCCCCCCCAACCTCCCCCCTACAATATTTTGTAACACAACTAAATCGAATGACCAATTCATTCATAAATTTTGCACAGAATTTATAATTAGTTCCTTAACATTCTCTTTTACTAAATTGAATGCAAACAATTATAGGTTTACAAGTAAAACTCCTACAACGCACTTGAAAAATGCCGGAAATCGCTTTTTGGGAGGCATAAAGTCAATGAAGTGAATTAAAGCCCGTGTGCTTGAGTGTCTAGCTTTCTAAAATGGCATTAAGGTCCACCGTAAAGAAAATAATGCCCACGATCGTACATACGCCCGCGCTGATGTCTTGCATTATGATGCCAACTTGGAGCGCGATCTGCCAACCAGTTTGTATATAGTAGTTGGTTAAGCAATCGACCTCATTAATGCACCGCGATTTTTACGATGAACGAAATTATTGAACAAAAAGTTTGTGAAAAAAAAACTCGTGGATTTTACACGCCGATAACGCGCCATCACACCGAGCTACGATTGTGATCGAATATAAGGCCAACAACTCAATAAATAACATCAATCAACCACCATATTCGCCTAATTTAGCAACATGCTACTTTTTCCTGTTTCCCAGACTCAAATTGATACTCTGTGGAACCCGTTTTGACTCCGTTAAAGCCATAAAACAAAATTCAGCGCGCGAACTGAAGCCCCTCCAGGAAAGTGCCTATAAAAAATGTTTCAAAGATTGGAAAAACGCTGGCATATGTGTATATCCTCGAATGGGGAATACTTTGAAGGTAACAAAATAAATTTTTATGATTGAACTTAAAATTTGTGTTTTATTTAACAATTCCGGGTACTTGTTTGACAGAATGTATTCGTCGATTCTATTCTAAGACAAGCGAAAAACGACTTGAAACATCCAAGGCTTTTAAGAGTTCTCTACTTTAATAAATTACTAATTATTAATAAACATATGTCATTAGCCTTGCGCATGAGATGGTTGAAGCCAGCCTTTTCCTAATTTATTGGAAGAGTGGCTAGCAGTAGATCAGAGTTCATGTCAGAGGTTGGATCCCCATAAAAGTCCGCAAACGGGTCAGCCTTCCTTCCACATCGAATCACTAAATCAGTGAGATCGCCCATTATGAGTTTATCCCCATCTCCGGGGATTAACGCACATTTTTCGGCAAATTTCCATCGTTTTATTATTGTCTTCTTCAAACTCTTTACTACCTTCTAGAATAAGAGACTCGTTTTCATCATTTATTTGCAAATATCTTGGTCCGGCCAACAACTCGGTTTCTTCATTCCTAAACGGGATATGAAGAAAAAACATTTCCTGCCTATACTCATCGAACTGTGACACCATGTAGTTACTATAGCTAATGAATCGTGTAATATGCGACTACTTGTGCTAAAGTTAGCAATTCAAATTCTAATGGACGATTTTCGCATTTTTTTAAACCATTACTATAGCGACATCATATTCGTCTAGTTGCATTTTTGTTTTCCTCAGCTTCCGTCGTTCAACGGGCCAACATGCCAGTAAGTAGTATACGATCACCGAGTTCTCTGACATAGGAAGGCGAAGCAAATTTCAAGCTGCTTCCTGGGTAGTAAGTTCCACACAGTTTAGTAAATCGATACTCAACTTCTCACTTTACCCATTTCATGGGTGCTGGATGGTGGTCTCTTTATAAATCTTTTCAGCCTGGTAATGCTCTTAAGATATCGTTGAAATACTCATCGGAATGAATGGCGTTTGATCTTGATTATTTTGACAATACATTTTTAATTTTTTAGCTTAAGCGGCTTGGCGACAGTCACTTTTAGGCAAAAGCAGCAGAATAATAGTTCGACGCATCGGAATGAGTGGTGCTCTAAAGCGTATAGTTGTGTTTCTCCAGATATTATATTTTTGTGGCATGTAAATATTGCCCAGACGCTTAACTCTCCCAAACGCTGGCGGGACTATCAATCAGATCACAAGCTGCTTGGCTGCCAGAATCAATAGCTTCCAAGGGCCATTTTCCAACCAAAGCAACACATCAGCGTGTGGGCTCCCATGGTGCGGGAACTCTATTTATCTTGAAATACTATTAGTTTTTTTTTAATGAATTTATTACAACAGATTTACAATCATCTAGTCATTTAACTTTAATAAATGAGTTTAATGTTTAGAGGGGTGTAGCCCATTGGCTATTCCCTATATGTTTGACATTTAATTTAATTTAGCGGTTCCAATTTGAGCTTTAATCTAGAGGCTTCGTTCTTCGAAGCCGTCTCACTAAATTGGTGTTTTGCAGCATACTACGGATATCGTCATTTTGGTCTTCATTGAGACGCTCCAAGTGTTGTTTCGCGTGTCTTTTGATTTCTTCGCTGACGTATTCCATCTTTAAATTCCTATGTAGGTTGTAATTTCTTATGTACCACGGTGCATTCACTATGCCACGTAGGACTTTATTTGGGAAACCTTGAATTATTTTAAAGGTTTTCTTGGCTCAACCCCAAAGCTGAATACAGTAAGTCCATATTGGTTTTAATACTTGTCGATATAAGAGCAATTTGTTATGTAATGTTAGCTCAGAGTGCCTTCCTATGACCCAGTACATGTTCCTGTATCTGATGTTTAATTCTTCCTTTTTCTTTTTCACATGCTCTTTCCACTTTAACTTAGCATCGAAAGTCATGCCAAGATATTTCGCCATGGTAGTTGCATGGGGAACTTGTTGCAAGTTAAGTTCCACTGGTATCCAGTTAACTTTTTGGTTTGTAAAGTTAACTTGTACTGATTTCGCTTCAATCGGCTTGATTCGCCACCTTTTCATCCAGTTGCTCACTGTATGAGTGTCTCTCTGAAGTTTTCTTGTCGCTTCTTCTATGGTATTACCAATTGCAAGGATTGCAGTATCATCAGCGAATGTTGCAATGGTTGTTTCATCGGCATTTGGTAGATCCCGTGTATAAAGCAGATACAGTACTGGTCCTAGGACGAAGGGTAATGTAATTTGTTTAGCAACCTTATTAGCTTTGGACAGCCAACCTAATTGGCGCTGGAGAAAGACCGTCGGCTTGGCCTACTAATGCAACGTATCAAAAAAAATTCGCTCGTGTTGAAGTTGCGTACATGCTATACTTTTCCGGTGAAAAAATTTACACCACGAAGTTAGCTGTATGAGTTAAATTGTTTCCAACTAGAACAAAAAGTTCACCAGGGTAACCAATTTTAACTAAAAATTTTACTATTTTTCTAACTTAGTGGCACGCATTTTTTCACCAGAATTGGAGCATGTACGCACCTTGACCCCAATAGTATGTCGATAGGTCGATGTAACTCTGATCGACCCAATAGATCGATGCAACCGCTAACGAAATCCTGTGCTCCGACTGTAAACGCATCTATCAGCTCTTCTTAATTCGCTCGTAGCCATCATAAATGGGTTACATTTAGCTTCTTAAGAAATTCTGAGCTCAGTTCTGTAAACTTTCGTCAACTGTAACCTCTTCATTAAATTTGTAGGCAAAGAGTATCTCCGACAGGTAAATTTAGTTTCCACTGGCGTCTCTATTAGGAAAGAGAGCCACTCTATCACTACGATTTTCCGCACAATTCTTATCGAATAGCTTGATTTGTGAATCTTTGGCCTTTTCTCGAATTCCACATTCGTTTTCCACACGTGGACTTCTGTCAAAGTTCACACAAAAACGTTCGAAAATTGTAATTCGTATATAAAACACATGCGGCATGGACATTTTCCTATATGGGGAATTTTATCCACCTGCTTATACCCATTCGGAAATATTCCCTTAGTACCGAAAAAATTCAATTTTTATGAATTTTGACAGATGTCCACATGTGGAAAATGGATGTGGAATTCGAGAATAGGCCCCCTGTGTCCTAAACATATTTTTTTTTGTTGGATACACAAAATACATATTTCTAAATGTTAGTCGTGTCGAAAAGTATTTAAATATTGAATTTACAAAGAAATATTTCAAATTGGTTACCGAACAACGGAGTAATAAATCATAATATAACTTTGGCAAAATACATTTCAATCTTATTTAGAAACTAATACCATAAAACAACAATTTGGAATAAATATAAATTTACAACCATAAAGACGATTAGTTTTGTAAATTTCTCACTGACACAAAAAACTATCGGAACGATTTTTCCTAATTTTAATATTTATGTGACTTATCGATCATAAATATGTTATTATTTGGTTATACATATTCTGATTCTCAACAAATGCATGTGTTAAACATACATTCTATAAATTTTATGGTTTTGATGTTGCGAAACAAAAAACTTGAAAAAGGCTGTGCAGCTATACATTCAGTAGGATTCATGTACATAAGCAACTGAATAATTTAGCTGTTTTCAATTTAGAAAAGATTGGTTGGAAATTATTGCAAAATGAATTTACCATTCTCATGCATCGTTTATGATATTACGTTAGGATGAGAAATTCATCATTGCCGTACATAACATACATAAATGTTGAACTACTTACGTGCCAATTTTTTCTTATATAAACATTGCGAGCACAAGAAACAAAACCCACATTAATTGAAATTTATTTGTATCCCCTTGTTGGATTCGGTTTGATAGATTGAAAAGTTAAATGAAAAGTAAAAGAAAATAATATTCCTTCTTATCGTACAAAGCAATATAGGCAATCTATATTCTGGCATCATGTTTTACCATATTTAACATAAAACAAAAATCATTTTGTATGAAAAATACAGGGGGATGAACGGTTGAATATAAAGCGTAATAGCAGCAATTTTCACTTCTTATTTTTGTTAAAATTAAAAAGTTTTTACAGTTAAATATTGTTATTATATGTTGAAGGCTGACACCAGCTGATGTGGAAAATGGGGTTTTAAAATAAGAAACTGTACCTACTTTCCTGGGTAGTGTTCTTCTTTATTTTTGTTTTTTGAAAGTTTACGAATGCGAGTAAACTAATCGTACAGACAATTTTTGTAAGATTACCACAAACAAATTTAGTTTAATACAACAAATAGGCCGTATTAGGCCCCAAATAGCTCTTAGAAGGTAGAAGCAAATGCCTTCCAAAAATAATAATTCCTCGAATAAATCCATCTTCTGAAAATTTGTTGATTAAGTTGCCCTACTAGATCAAACTCACAACTGTCAAGTTCAAAAAATTATAAAAACTATTCTGTTGTAGTACTCTGTGAGAGATTAACGAAACTATTCGTTTTGTCGGCACCCAAGCTCTTTTTAGGGATTAAAACCGCCCCTTAATGTAACCAAAAAAACGATTTTTTTTTAGTTATACCTCGTCTTCTACTCCACTTTTCTTGATAAAACAAATTTGGGTAATTATTCCTCATAAAAAGTACAAGTATTCTTTAGTAAATTAGATTATGAGGGTTGCATCTCTGTTTTGTTAGGGGATGAAATTACCTTTATTTTGCAAATTAAGAGGTGGTTTTAACACTAAAAAAGGCTTGGTTGCGGATAAAAAAATGGTTGCGTTAATCTCTCACAGAGTACTACAACTTATGCCCGGTTGCACACAAAACATATCAGTAGTTTAGCTTGATTTTACTGGCCGTTAGTAACAAGAGCGTTTCACAACACTTAACAGTCAGTTAAATCTTCAGTTAAATGTAACTATGCAAAATTGGGTAGATAACTATTTAACTTCTGTGTATATTGCCACTAGCGTTGCAACGGATGTTATTGATACTCTTAAATGTCAAAAACAATTTTAAACTATTAAAAATATTTTTCAAATTATGCTAAGAAAAGATTACCAACTGAATAGTGACAGCGACAATGATAATGACAATTTTTATATCACGTTAGCTGGTCACGTTCCAAAACTCCGGCAATATCCAGAATACCATGATATTTTATTTAAATAATTTAAATATAGTAAAATTGAATTCCGAGACCGATTCAGATGATCAAAAGAAACTGTCTCTAACTTGGTTGAACTTCTTGTTCCATATCTAGAACCAATAACAAATGGATGCAAAGCTTCTATGGAGTCTGGAAGAGACGATTCCCAGCTTTAAGCCTTGGATTTCGAGTCAAGATTATTTTAATTTCTTTTAATACAATTGGATTATTATAATGTACCTAACTGTTATTTATTAATATAAAGGTTGAGACTATATTGACGTCAATTGTTGCCGCCGCTATTCTGCATAATTTAGCAGTGGAATCGAAAGACGATTTTCAGTGTCACAAAATAATTCGAATTACCGACGATCGACACTCATTGAAAGCCATTTCAATATAAATTCATTAACAAATTTTTTTTAATTTTGTAAACATTTATTTAAAATTTCATTATATACAAAAGTTATAATGAGACTATATTTGGCGTCTTTCGCATCACAATTTTCAATAAAATATATAGAAATTCAATTTTCAAATATTTGGCTTATTTCATTGTACATACCACAGTTATTTGGATAATTTAATGTAAAAATAGGAACTATGTACATAATAACTAATAATTTTAACGTATCTTTTTTTAAATAATTGATGGTGTTGTTCCTTTAAGATGGCAAGTTCATGTTGCTCACATTTGATTTGTAGGATAGGGGCCTATTTAACCATCGTACTTTGCAACTTATCACTTTGCACGTTGCAAAATTTTGCTAGGCAAAAATTTATTTTGATAAGTTCAACTATTTTGTTCCATAAAGAGAAAATTACATAATGTTATTATATAAAAATTACATGTTTAGTTTCGATTACATATTAAACAAGCGTCGATGCGATTAAGATATTAATGTTATAGGTTTAATGTGATTTATATAATTAAATATTAATACCGCTGTACAAAATTCTCTTTGCAATCAATATTATTTGCAAAGTGATAATCATTTCTGTACAATGAACATTTAGCAAATTTTTAGTAGAATTCAAAGCAAATATACACTTGTATGTTAATTTGTTTTTTTCATGACCAACTAGATAAAATTTACTTTATTCAATCCACAATAAAAACAAAGTGTTCTTAATTTTATTTAAATTTTTTTTTCTTATTCATTCACTTGTTTCGAGATACAGTATATAAATTTTGGTCCCAAATTTCCTCCCTGCCTCATGAGAATTTTGTATACGTACAAGGAGTATAAAATACATTTTGTTATTGTGTTTTGTCATTTTCGTTGTTTGTATTAGTGTATCGTTTTGTGACGGTAAGTATCAAAAATAAGCCAATCGGTTGAAATCGGGAAAAATTTTTGATGCTTATGCTCACGTTTGAGAATATTTCACTTGCTATTAGTAAAGATACATGTTAAACCGAAAGTGATCTGACTGAAAACGTCCGAGATAAATTCAACATGTAAACGGTGACTTGACTGAAAGTTATCTGAAAGTAGTCTGAGTTCGGTCAACTTAAATTTGGTTGGTTGAGTCAGTTTGTGTATTGAGTTAAACATGTAAACTTTAGTTTAGTTGAACTGACAGATTTTTTCATACTGTTCAAAAGGGCAAACTGTTTTTATACATTTTCCAAGTGGTTTTTAAATTATTTTAAATAATTTTTTAATAATTTAAATGTAATTTTAGAACAAAGTGACATTTGAACTGTCAGCTCAGATCAAATAAAAAAGTCCCATGTAAACACCAACCCAAATTTTCAGTCAGATCACATTCAGATAAAACTCAGTCAGATCACTTTCGGTTTAACATGTATCTTTAGTATATGAAGCAGGAGAATTAACAATACTGTGTTGTTCGTTGTAAGTATTTTTTGAATATTCTACTTTTAGTAAAGTTCTATTATTGTATAATAAAAAAATGTATTTCTTTAGTTTTAACTTAACATGATTGTTTATTAATTTTGTAGGTTTCGTGTTTCAAAAGCAGATTAATTTTTTATTAAAAACTTAATTAAATCAATCAAATATTGTGTAAGTACAGTTTACATTACGTAAAGGTACTAACGATACTTCCACTCAAATACATTCAAAATACATAATGTAAACAGTACTTTCACAATATTTGATTGATTTAATTTATTTTAATATTTAAGCCATCAAAAAATTCTGTTGAAAATTTGATAAATTTAAACAAATCGAGATTAATCGCAAATTTTTTTAACAAACTGTATTTGAAATTGATAATGATGTTGTAATAATTTGATTAAAAATCTTTTTTGGATTTGGTTTTTAAAGTTTTTTATTTATAAAATTCACTTTAACCAATTTATTAGTTTATTATTTCAATTTATGAACAAAGTTTTTAGTTATAATTTTTACTATTGTATCATACACTTTTTATATGAACTTTTTCCAAAAAAAAAGAAAAATTAATTTCCAACACTTTTTTTGGTATTTTTTAGCATTTATTTCTTTTTATAATTTTTACCTACGTTGGTAAAGTCACTTCATCGATAGAACTGATCCCCTCGTTTTTTATTTCGTTCAAACAAAATATATTTTGTTTGTCCGTGTATATCACAACCCCTTATGTGCCAGAGTATATTATTCTGAAACACATAAATAAAATGCTAATGGTATTGCATAACTTGACAGGCAATGTAATAAGTACATCGAGAGTATTTGTTGCATGTATATGCCAGTATTTCTCCTAATTCGTATTTTTCGTTATGGAAATTCGCTTATATAGAATTAGAGGAGAATACGCTACACATTGAAATGTGAATACAATATTTTGCTGATGATGATTTTGATGATTGCTGATTATACTGCAAATCAATCATATGACCAAATAGAAAACGCAATAACCTTGATCATGAAAATAATTTTGTTGATTTCATATCTTCTGAAATTATTTAATAAATTTATATTTGTATGGCGCATGAGCTCAGTAGGACGAATACTTTGTTTAATTTCAATTTTAAATTTTTCCGTTTTTTATTCATGTAGAGATTAATTTTCTCGTTAAGAAATATGTTAATCCCCTACATCACCCCGCTTGCAGTTTAAAGTCCCCCGGGTGTTGATGTGAAAACCTGTCGGGTTTTAAATTTATATCTATAATATTGGCCTGAGATAGCTGCCACGGAAATGATTCGGTTGAAATAGGTTCCGAATGCGATAAATTAATTTACTACTGCTTGCGGTAAAAGTTAAAATGCACATGTCGAATTGGTTTTGGTGCTTCCAGTTCTATTGAGCAAAGTATGCCATACGCTGGTTTCAAACGGTCAAGCGATATTGATTGTTGCTTGCCTTTAATATCTATGACAAATTGTTTTCGTAGTTTGCGAATCACTTTAAATGTGCCCTCATAAGGTAGTAAGACCTGTGCGAACTTTATCTATGCGTACAAATACATAGTCGCAATTTTCAAGTGACTTTGGCACAAAAATTTTGCTCTCTGTTACTCGTGGTGGAGTGGGTATGATATCATGCATAGTCGATCTTAAACGGTCGATCACTGTGTCATGGGTTGGCATAGGAGTGCGAGGATTATCTGCAAGAAATCCACCGGGTAATTTCAAGGTTTGTCCGTAGACAAGCTCAGCCGGTGAACACTTTATATCCTCTTTCACTGTTGCTCTAATTCCCAAAAGTACTATAGGAACTTCTAGACTCCAATTTACTGTGTTATCACGGGCCATCAATGCTGCTTTAAGTTGCCGGTGAAAACGTTCGACCATTCCATTCGCTTGTGGATGGTATGAAGAAGTTCGAATGCGATGTGAGCCAAGAAGTTTAGTTAATTCACTGAAAAGTTTGGACTCAAATTGGGTGCCCTGATCTGTTGTTATTGTTGCAGGTACACCAAATCGCGAAATATAATTATTAACGAATGTTGTTGCAATCGTTGCTGCTGACATATCCATCATGGGATAGGCTCCTGGCCAGCGGGTGAATCTATCGACACATGTTAGTAAATATTGACATCCATTTGACGGTGGAAGAGGACCTACTACGTCTATGTGGATATGTTCAAATCGACCTTGGGGTATCTCGAATTGCGCTAAAGGCGACTTGGTATGCCGTTGGACTTTCGATTTTTGGCATGCTAAACATGACTGTGCCCACTGGGTTACGTCTTTGTTTATGCTTGGCCAGAAATAACGAGCTGTAATCAGTTTACGTGTAGCCCGAGCTCCTGGGTGCGAAAGGTTATGTAGTTGCTGAAAAATCTTCTTTCTCAAAGGTTCAGGTATGTACGGACGGTTTGTACCTGTCGATACTTCGTAGTATACCTCGAAACCTGGAAGTTTGAAGCTTTCAAGGCGATATGAAGCTTTATGACGGCGCGAACCAGATAAAATATTCTGTAGTTCCTCGTCTTTTTGCTGCGCTGAAATAATTGCGCCATAATCAAGCTTTGCCTCAATTATATTAATGTCTAATTGATCAGTACTTCTGCAAGTATCATTTTTAATTATCGTTGTACTGATTCTTGACAATGCGTCTGCAACTACGTTGTCTTTACCTTGCACATGCTGAATGTCTGTTGTAAACTGACTAATGTAATTTAAATGCCTAGATTGGCGAGGATTACGTTCAGTTTTGGACTGAATTGCTCTAGTCAGTGGTTTATGATCGGTATATATTGTAAACTCCCGACCTTCCACAAAATACCTAAAATGTTTGATGGCTAAGTATATTGCCAATAATTCCCGATCGAACGCGGAATATTTTCTTTCTGCGTCCGAAAGCTTCTTTGAAAAGAATCCCAAAGGCTCCCAGCAATTTTGATTATATTGCTGTAGCACTGCTCCTACTGCTACATTTGACGCGTCACATGTCACGCTAAATTTCGTATTTGACAGCGGATGCGCTAGTAATGTAACTGTGCCCAATTTAGTTTTTAATTGCTGGAATGCATCATCACATTCTTTTGGCCACGAAAAATGTTTCGGTGTTTTAGGCCTTTTTAGTAAATTTGCTAAATGAGTATGGATTATGGCTAATATTTCGGCTAAATTCGGTATAAACCGGTGGTAATAATTCACCATGCCAACAAATTGTTGAATTTTCTTAATTGATTCAGGAGCAGGGAAATCAATAATGGCATTAATTCTCTCTTGAGAGGGCAGAATACCATTAGGTGTGATCTTATGGCTTAAAAAATCTAAAGAACTTGCGCCGAATACGCATTTAGAGCTCTTAATATGCACGTCATAGTCCACTAATCTCTGAAAGAGTTGTTCTAGGTGCTTTTTGTGCTGTGCCTCATCGGAAGATGCTACTAAAATATCGTCGATATAGACGAATATACGAAGTCTAAATCTTTAACTATTTCGTTAATAAACCGCTGGAATGTTTGTGCGGCATTGCGTAAACCAAAGGGCATTCGAGTGAACTCGAAAAGGCCAAAAGGAGTGGTTATCGCTGTTTTATGAATGTCTTCCGGAGCTACGGGAATTAAATGATAGGCTCTGACTAAGTCGATTTTCGAGAAAATATTATTTCCATGCAAATTCATGGAGAAATTTTGAATATGCGGTATCGGATACCGATCCGGCGTTGTGATCGCGTTTAATCTGCGATAATCACCACATGGTCTCCAATCAAGATCTTTTTTCTTAACCATGTGCAATGGGCATGATACAGGAGAAGATGAAGGTCTACAAATGCCTAGTTCAACCATATGCTTAAATTCTAATAAGGCTGCTTTATGGCGTATGGAATCTAATCTCCTTGGTCTTGTCACTGGTAAATGTCCTTCAGTAACTATATGATGGACCACTGGATGTTTCAGTGGTGTATTATAATTAGGCTCTGATGTGAGCGAAGGGAACTTTTTAAGAATTGTCCCATATCCATTGTCGATTGCGAAATGAATTGGACTTTCAACCTCTACTTGCGTCTCATTGGCACATATTGACAGCTGAGTCGCTGAATCAACTAGCCTTTTTCGCCTAAGATCGACTAAGAGGCCAAATTTCACCAGGAAATCTGCACCAATAATCGGACGACTCACATCGGCGAGTATAAATGCATGAACAAATGTACGCCTGAGTCAGATATTAACCTCTAACAATTTTGTACCGTAGGTGTTAATTGTGCTGCCATTGGCTGCCGATAATACGAGATCGGACTTATTATAATTCAAATAAATTGGCGAAGAATTCATGTTGCCAATCTTATTACTATTATTATTATTGCAATTCATTTTGCTTGTATAATTATTATAAAAATTCAGGTTTGACATGTTTATATGTCTGACAGGGAGCACCGACAGGTGAGCTCCCGTGTCTATTAAGAAGTGTAGGTTATTTATTTGGTCAAATACAATTAATCGGCTTGTTTTTTTGTTGGTCTGTGCCGTAAAGACCTGGGGACTGTTTAAATGTTTTTTGACGTGCTCGGCACGTTTTCGGTCGTCGCCTGGTTTGCTAAAGGCTGGCTCCCTCTCCAGCTGCATGGCGGATAACATGCTCTCGCTTTCTCTCGATATCTATAATGTAATACACAATATCGGTTTGTATTAGGTCTACTTGGCGATCCTTATCCTTGATTCGACCTATTGTTATAATTTCTATTATTTGAGTTAGATCTATTTCGCTGTCTCCATCCTTGTGATTGTGACCTATTCCCCTGGGCTAGCTGGTTCAATTTTGCCTCGATTTGGGTTAATCGCTCTTCGACTGTTTTTCTTTGTGTCGATCTAATAGGGAGCTCTTGACCTTGCTTATTACGCTGAGTGGGACGGGATCTTTCTGAAGTCTGATATGTCTGCTTGTGACTGGTGATTGCGCTTATATGGCTAACATTTGTCTGCATTGCTTCATGCATGCGGTCTGCCATTTTGCCCAACTCTTCTAGTGTCTGTTCCGCTGGCTGCGCTGCTATGGCTATTCTGATTATCTCTGGCATCCTTCTGACCCAGAATGATCGGATTACTACCGCGGATAAGTTCGTGCTACTCGCAAGCGAGCGAATCGACCTTAAAATTTCCGATGGTTTGCCTTCGCCAATCTGCTGACCTGTCAGTAATTGTGCGAGCTTTTGCTCTTCTGAAGGAGCTAAGCGCTCTAAAAGCAAATTTTTTAATTTTAAGTATTGATTGGTCGTGGGAGGACATCCGAAAAAATCGGAAATTAGATTGCACGTGTCAGGCATTAAAGCGCCAAGTACGTGCAAAAATTTGGTTTTTTCGGATTTAATTTGTTGCGTTTCAAACTGCAACTCGGCCACTCGGAACCAGTTCAATGGTGATGCCGTCCATAAAGGTTGCAGTTTGACGCTTGTTGATGATATTTCCTTCCTATTTACAGTGTCTGTTATGCGTACGTCACTTGTTGCCTGTGTTGGAGCGTTTTTGTCTAATGTATCCATTTTATTTTCGCCGTCTGCCATTTTATTTTTGTGTTATTTTATTTATTTTCAGACTCGTCGTATAACTGTCAATTACTTCGAACAATATTCGATAAAAAACAATGGGTTGCCTTCGGATTCCTTGATCCGAAATTCTTTAAAAAATAATAATTATTTCGATAATCGTCGGATGCTGCGGGCGTTATTATTTAGCTCTCGCTTAGTTCCGTAATTCGACAAATGACTAATGCAGGGATTTTGCAAACTATATTTTGACGGGACGACCAATTGCAAAGATTGAATGAAACACGATTTGAAAGAGCGAAAGAAACAGAAAAAGAAATTACCGAAAATGTTGGAAATTTTACAAATAATTTAAGAATTTAAGAATAATTTTGATACAGTAAAAATTTTAAATTTGTTTTGAAATAAAAACTTGCCGATTTTCTTCGTCTATCCTTCTGCCGCTCCCGTTACTGTTGCTCCCGCGTTGCGGTGTGGGTTGGCCGCTACGCCGTATAAATGTGTATCCTCCGTTAGTGCGATGATTTTTGTAAACGTACTTTTAACCGCTATTTTCTCGTTTGTGCGGGTATTTACTGTATACGCACGTTTAAAATTATAATTTCCTTGTGGATGTGATGTTTATTGCTGCAGTCGCACCGTTGCTACTTCATTATATAAAAACAATCGTAACCTCGTTGATATAGTTGCTTATGTAAGAATAAAAAAAAACAAAGCGCTGTAATTTATGTGTTTTTTTTTTAAATTTTGCTAAAATTGTTGGCTACGTACCTTTACCTGGTACGACTGATGTCGTACCAGGTGTCCAGTTATAAAATCCCTTTGCCAAATAAGCGCTCTATGTGCGCCTCGTACTGCAATATGCTGCTCCTCTGCTGACTCCAATATATTTATAAATATACTTAACGGTAAAAACCGTTGTCGGTGTGTCACCAATGTAATAATTTGATTAAAAATCTTTTTTGGATTTGGTTTTTAAAGTTTTTTATTTATAAAATTCACTTTAACCAATTTATTAGTTTATTATTTCAATTTATGAACAAAGTTTTTAGTTATAATTTTTACTATTGTATCATACACTTTTTATATGAACTTTCTCCAAAAAAAAAGAAAAATTAATTTCCAACACTTTTTTTGGTATTTTTTAGCATTTATTTCTTTTTATAATTTTTACCTACGTTGGTAAAGTCACTTCATCGATAGAACTGATCCCCTCGTTTTTTATTTCGTTCAAACAAAATATATTTTGTTTGTCCGTGTATATCACAACCCCTTATGTGCCAGAGTATATTATTCTGAAACACATAAATAAAATGCTAATGGTATTGCATAACTTGACAGGCAATGTAATAAGTACATCGAGAGTATTTGTTGCATGTATATGCCAGTATTTCTCCTAATTCGTATTTTTCGTTATGGAAATTCGCTTATATAGAATTAGAGGAGAATACGCTACACATTGAAATGTGAATACAATATTTTGCTGATGATGATTTTGATGATTGCTGATTATACTGCAAATCAATCATATGACCAAATAGAAAACGCAATAACCTTGATCATGAAAATAATTTTGTTGATTTCATATCTTCTGAAATTATTTAATAAATTTATATTTGTATGGCGCATGAGCTCAGTAGTAAATGACGAATACTTTGTTTAATTTCAATTTTAAATTTTTCCGTTTTTTATTCATGTAGAGATTAATTTTCTCGTTAAGAATTATGTTAATCCCCTACAATGTTTTACGAAATCTTTTTTGCCCTTTATGTTTTTTTAATATAATATCCAAGATAAAAAAAGGTAGAAAAAATTATAAGTACATAACGTAACACATTTGAATTTTTAAATGTAATTTCTCTTGTTTACCAACAAAATATAATATTTTGAGCATACATATGTACCTATTATTAAAAATTTATTTTCTTATTCCTTTATTTTCTGTTTATCTTGCTAACTACTACATGCATTTTATACATTCTCCCAATGCCATATGGAACGTAAACAAAATCATATGGGATTTTCAAATGCATTATTTTACATCGTCTTTATTATCAATTTAAAAGAAAATTTTTGTTTATAAATATAAATAATTTGAAATTAAATATATCGAATTGCAGGTTATACACAATTTTAATTGAAATTAATAAAATTTTAATACACAATTTTGCATTTTAAAGCTTCATGGCGATGATGGAGAGAACCATGGATCTAATGATGCAGAATATGAGCACGCTGATGCAGATAGTCGTAAAAAGCCAAAAATGACCATCATCAAAATAGCCATATGGAATGCAAACGGCCTAACACAACATAAATCGGAGGTACATGCATTCCTCACTGAACACAATATTGACATAATGTTAATATTAGAAACACGCTTCACCAAAAATAGCTATTTCAAAATTAATGGGTACTGTATTTATCCCACCAAGCACCCAGATGGTAAAGCACATGGAGGCACTGCTGTATTGATTAAGCGAAGATTAAAACACTACGAACTTACAAAATATGAGAAAGAACATATACAATCAACGAGCATTTGTCTGCAGGAGTGGTCTGGAAACTGCGTCATATCAGCAGTGTACTGCCCTCCAAAACATGCTATAAAAAAACTCCAGTTCTTGGATTATTTCAGCCAGCTGGGTAATAAATTTCTTGCGGGCGGTGATTACAACGCTAAACATACTCATTGGGGTTCCAGATTAACTTCGCCGAAAGGTAAACAACTTTATGATGCCATAGAGGAACAGTCCCTCGATTATTTATCTGCCGGTAACCCAACTTACTGGCCCACGGATAAAAAGAAAACTCCTGATCTAATTGACTTTTGTGTAACTAAGGGCATTCCACGTACATATGCTAAGGCCACTGATTGCTATGATCTGTCTTCTGATCACTCACCGGTAATAGTAACATTGAGTACTGATGTCCTAAGGAACGAAATACCGAACCGTCTTACAAACAAAAAAAATAATTGGGATCAATATAGGAGGTTAGTCGAACAAAAGTGTCTACTTAATATTCCTCTGATCACACCAGCTGATATTGATGCGGCGGCAGAAAATCTAAAAGATGTCATGACATTATCTGCTAAAAGGGCTACACCCGGCATAAGTAGTTCGGAAAAAGTTAATAAACTGTCACATAATATACAGTAACTAATCCAGGAAAAGCGAAAGATTCGCCGTCAATGGCAGCAAACAAAATCACCGTTATTGAAGTGGAAATTAAATCGAGATATTAAGGTCCTAAGATTTGCTTTGAGCGAAGAAGAAAACCAGCGCGTAAAGAACTACTTAAGTGATCTCTCGGCAACCGAGAGGACAGATTATTCCTTGTGGAAGGCAACAAAAAATTTAAAAAGGCCAACAAATTCGAATCCACCGATTAGACTACCAACTGGAAATTGGGCGAGAAGTGATGAAGAAAAAGCCAATGCTTTTGCTGCTCATCTAGCAACAGTATTCGTCCCACACGAAGAAGATATTTATTTTGTGCTACCCCAGCCAACGGATGATGGTTTATCCTACAAACCTATAAAGTATAACTGGAAGAAAGTTAAGAATACAATTAAAACTTCCATAAGCCCGAAAAAGGCACCAGGACATGATCTTATTACTGGAAAAATGATAAGGGAATTGCCGGATAAATGCATAAAACTAATAACATTTGTATTCAACGCGGTCATGCGAACCAGTTATATTCCTCAAAAATGGAAGATATCTTTGATCACAATGATACATAAGCCAGGGAAAAAAGAAACGCAAATCTCATCATATCGTCCAATAAGCATGCTGCCCACAATCTCAAAGCTATTTGAAAAAATGTTACTAATGAAATTGAAACCAATATTAGAAGAACGGCGCGTTATTCCAGACCATCAATTTGGGTTCCGAAACCAACATGGTACTACAGAGCAAGTACACAGGATTGTAAATGCAATCAAAATCACCTTCGAGGAAAAGAAATATTGTGCTGCTGCCTTTTTGGATATCGCCCAAGCTTTTGATAAAGTTTGGCACGATGGACTAATTTACAAAATTAAGGAGCTTCTACCGAAAAAATTTCACTCAGTTCTGGGAAACTATCTTCTTCAAAGGCAATACATGGTCAAACAAAACAGTGCAACTACTTGCTTAAATGATATTAATGCAGGTGTCCCGCAAGGTAGCGTTTTAGGACCAATATTATACTTATTGTACACAGCTGATATACCTGTAACCAACAAAGTGATAATATCAACATTTGCCGATGACACTGTCATCCTGGTGTCTCACACTAATCCTGAAATTGCCTCAAAGGAATTACAGAATCATTTAAACAAGGTCGCGGACTGGCTAAAGGCATGGCGAATAAAAGTGAACGAAAACAAATCAACTCACGTCACATTCACGCTAAACAAACGCACCTGCCCACCAGTGAAATTAAACGATAAAAATATTCCTCAACAATCGAAGGTAAAATACTTAGGTTTGCATCTGGATAGAAGGTTAACGTGGAAAAATCATATTGAAACAAAGCGCAACCAAATAAAAATTACATTTTCCAAAATGTATTGGCTGATGGGAAGAAAATCTCAGTTGTCATTAGCCAATAAAGTTTTACTGTACAAATCAATAATCAAACCCATATGGACTTATGGTATTCAGTTATGGGGATCCACCAGCGCTTCAAACAGAGAACTCCTGCAACGAACCCAAGCGAAAATACTTCGCAGTATCACCAATGCTCCTTGGTACATTCGAAATAGTAATATACATCACGACCTTGGGATTAAAACCGTTAAAGAAACAATTAAAGAATTCAGTTCGAAATATTATTCAAAACTAGAAGCACATCCCAACGAATTGGCCAGGGAGATACTAAAACAGCCGCGATTTAGACGTCTGAGAAGAACAGATCCACTCGAACTAATAAACCTGTGAACCTGTAAATTTAATTCGATATATACATATAAGTGTAGTCTAAATTAATTAAATTGTGAGCCCTAACAATAAGTATTAACATTGGTTAAGACTTAAAATATGTAATAATTTTTAGCTTAAGATTTGATTACTTCTTGTTAGTTTCTTATGTTGAAAGATTCAAGAATAAAGCCATTGGCAACATTTAAAAAAAAAAAAAAAAAAAATTTTGCATTTTAGTCAATTGATTTTTTTTTCAAACATCGTCATCTTCGCGTCCCTTTAAAAATTTCATTTGTATACGAAACCCTAATCTCAACAAAGAACACAAAATCACAGTCACTATACGAAAAACTAAAAAGAGCATGAAGAGCATGAATATTAAAAGAGCATTCGAACACACACACAATAACTAATGCCATTACGATCCGGTAATTCTCGGCTCACCGACTCATTAGACGACCAAAATTTATGTCCAGAATTATATACAATGTGACGATTGTTTATCAGTCGATAAATTACTGTGAAACGTACACGTAGATTACTTTTCAATTATGTATACGTAAACGACGATATGATGAGTAAACGTAATGCTTTAATTAAGAAAAAAACTTGCTTTATTGGTAGAGATAAAAACAAGAAAAAACGTTATTTTTGGTAGTTTTAGTTCTACTACTAAACAGCAACAGGAGGCAGCACGGAAAGGGGTAATAACTCGACAAAACAGTACATAAATTTTGGTCGTCTCATGAGTCGGTGAGGCGAGAATTACCGGATCGTAATGGCATTAGTTATTGTGTGTGTGTTCGAATGCTCTTTTAATATTCATGCTCTTCATGCTCTTTTTAGTTTTTCGTATAGTTATTTTGTGTTCTTTGTTGAGATTAGGGTTTCGTATACGAATGAAATTTTTAAAGGGACACGAAGATGACGATGTTTGAAAAAAAAAATCAATTGACTAAAATGCAAAATTGTGTATTAAAATTTTATTAATTTCAATTAAAATTGTGTACAACCTGCAATTCGATATATTTAATTTCAAATTATTTATATTTATAAAAAAATATTTTCGTTTAAATTGATAATAAAGACGATGTAAAATAATGAATTTGAAAATCCCATATGATTTTGTTTACGTTCCATATGGCATTGGCAAAATGTATAAAATGCATGTAGTAGTTAGCAAGATAAACAGAAAATAAAGGAATAAGAAAAAAGAGTTTTAATAATAGGTACGTACATATGTATGTGACGCTGTAAGTAAAAAAGGTTTCGTAAGACATCATTATAAATTTCAAATACAGCTTGTTAAAACAAATTGCGATTATTCTCGATTTGTTTAAATTTATCAAATTTTCAACAGAATTTTTTGATAGCTTTAATATTAAAATGAATTAAATCAATCAAATATTGTGAAAGTACAGTTTACATTATGTATTTTGAATGCATTTGAGTGTAAGTATTTTTAGTAACCTTTATATAATGTAAACTGTACTTATACAATATTTGATTGATCTAATTAAGTTTTTAATAAAAAATTAATCTGCTTTTGAAACACGAAACCTAAAAAATTAATAAACAAACATGTTAAGTTAAAACCAAAGAAATACATTTTTATTATACAATAATAGAACTTTACTAAAAGTAGCATATTCAAAAAATACTTACAACGAACAACACAGTATTGTGAATTCTCCTGCTTCATAGCAAGTGAAATATTCTCACACGTGAGCATAAGCATCAAAAATTTTTCCCGATTTCAACCGATTGGCTTATTTTTGATACTTACCGTCACAAAACGATACACTAATACAAACAACGAAAATGACAGAACACAATAACCAAATGTATGTTATACTCCTTGTACGTATACAAAATTCTCATGAGGCAGTGAGGAAATTTGGGACCAAAATTTATATACAGATCATTTAGCACCCGTACGAGATCGACGTGCAACACATCCCGAAACCACACACAGATATAAATTTTGACATTTTAATTGAAGTTTTAGAATTAGAAAATTAAATTATACATGTTTAAAATTTTTATTTTATTATAAATCTGAATTATACATTTATCAGAAGAACTTAAAATATTATTTAATTTTTCGATCGCACTCTGATTCATTTCGTGTTCATCTTCTTCTGGCAATAAATTATTGTTGTTTATTGTCACTTCAGTGACATCCACCATCAATAAATCCCCTCTTCTATGTTCTCGAGCTATCGTGCAAGCAATATTGTGTATTGTTGAACAAGTTAGTACAATTTTTGCTGCGGTTCTAGGATGTAGATAAACAAGTAAATAATTTAAACAAGGGAACTTTTCTTTTAAAATTCCAAAACTATCTTCAACTAGACGATGAGTTTTTTTGTGTGCTTTATTAAAATTTTGGACCGAGGTACCCTCTGAATTTTTATTTATTGGTACTATGTCCTAAAATAACAGCTCCTTCGAAAGGTCTCCAACCACTTTCAAATATGTAAATACAAAAAATCAATGTAACTAACATCGGTTTTTTTTAATAGTTACTTGTGAAATACTTCTGAGTTACGCAAAACTCGAGAATCATGTAAGCTTCCAGGCCAATTGGCATTGACGGTGTAAAATAAATTGTTCAGTCCGCATATCATCATTACATTTAGTGAATGATTTCCGTGTCTATCAACAAACATATGTAACTTCATTATTTGATGGTGCATCAATATTAATTATTGTACCATCAACACATCCACAAACATTTGGCAACCCTCCTTATATATAAAAATTAGGGGCAATGTCCGGCACGTTTTCCGGCCAACACACAATTTTTGGAAATACATTTTCGACTATTGCGTTACAAACGCAACGTATTGTGGTGCAAACAGTCCTCTTTATAACGCCGTGCCCGTGCTTGGTAGCCACACCATGATGCCACAGTAATAATTGTTGTTTTGGAGTCAATGCCTTTTTTGGTGGTTTTGTGTTTAATTGCGTCCCCGATATTTTGTAAAATATATTCCGCTTGCTGATAATTAATACGGAACGATTCTTTAAACAAAAATTCGTTGGATATACTAAAATGTATCCTCTTATGATACTTATTTTTATTTATTACATCGTTTCCGAATAATAACTCACGTCGAATCATTTAGACGACCAAAGGTACGTTTTACAAGTATCGACTAAACTTATCACAAAATGCAATGCAAACTTTTATTTAGCAAAAAACATGCAAAAATTTCAAACAACTGAACAATAAAAACCCAATAACCGTTTGGTTTTGTATTATAATTGCAGTCACTTAGCACTTATCCATTTGCACTTTGCATTTTTCAGTAACAGTTTGCACGATCGAAATTGTAAGATTAAACATTTTTTTAAAAAAAAATTTTTTTTTGAAGCGGAGTGACGTAAGTGATCTTTTTATAATTAATATTATTTCGTATAATCACAAAACACCAACAGTTTTCACTTACTTAAAAATAAAAAAACCAAACTTTTTATTTTTGAATTTATTTACTTTTATTTATTTAAAATTACAACTAGTTTCGATCTTGTAAAGATCATCTACAGGTAATTTTTTGCAATTGCAAAAAATTACCTGTAGATGATCTTTACAAGATCGAAACTAGTTGTAATTTTAAATAAATAAAAGTAAATAAATTCAAAAATAAAAAGTTTGGTTTTTTTATTTTTAAGTAAGTGAAAGAAATTGTAAGGTTTGCGTTTTTTTTTTAAATTCTTTTTTATTCTAATAATTTATTATTTATATAAATGTTATTTCGTAAAATTACCAACCAAAAGTGATTATTTCTTTACTAGTCATTAATATAAGAGCAATAGCAACGAGGTTATATTTGCAAAGTTTTTATGACTAGTTAAATTCTTAGCACTTAGCAAAATTTTGCAAAGGTGGTGGTTAAATAGGCCCGGTCTGCGTTTTTCCCCCAGTGAGATAATAGTTGTTTTTGCTCTTTCAGCACTGGCGTCGAACCTATTT
The DNA here is from genome assembly GCA_958295665.1 of Tipula vernalis. NCBI lineage: Eukaryota > Metazoa > Arthropoda > Insecta > Diptera > Tipulidae > Tipula > Tipula vernalis. The sequence goes on from OY282559.1 coordinate 164,697,818, forward strand.
ACAAGAGACGAGATTGTCAATGGCTCCAAAACCTCAAGCGTTTTATAGCTTACTTCAGAAATTTCTGAATTTTTTGTTACCCCACCAAATGAGAGTGGCAACCTTTCAATAATTAAAATTGGATGCTTTAACTATTAATTAACTTAACTAAACAAATAAAGATATTACCTTAACGGCGGATTTTTCTTTTTTTGCGTTTTTTTTTTCAATTGTTCATATAAGGATCTAAGCCGTTGCGCATTCCTGTAGGATCCCAAGCTCTGGGAATTAAAATCAATACTTAATGCTTCCCATGAATCATTTTTTTTATATTATTTTGTCCGTTTTCTTGTACTCGATAATGTGCCGGTATTGCTTTATTATTTCTAAAAGCAATAATACTTCTGTATTTGAAAAATTGGGCGCACGGGTTTTGGAATTTGCTTGTTTTTTGTAAACAAAATTTAATAAAAGACTGTTAAACAAAGCAATTATATAAAATTACAAATAGCATCACTTTATCACGTACCGTAAAATCTTATTATATCGACAATATCGACATATTTGTTAATTAACCATGGAAATTTTTTTGTAAAACGAAATGTAATTTTAACCGGTGTTTAAACTTATCAATTAGAATGCTGTCAAATGGTTAACTCGTTTTGTGTGCAACCGGGCATTAGAATGGTTTTTGTAATCTTTTGAATTTGACAGTTCAAAAGATTCCCTTGTCATAATGTTCATTGTGTATCCATCAAAATTTTTTTGCTATAAAAATACTTTTATAATGGTTATAGTTTTAAGGGCCAATGTCCAGTTCTCATATAAAATATTTACTACGGTAAAACGCGAATTTAGCGTTCGTGTTTTTATTTATTCTGAGTATTGATGTACAGGTTTATAAAGTTAATCTAAAATTCGTTTGTTTTCACAATTAAGTGTAAGTATTGCAACTAACCAAATTTTGAAACTTATTTTAAATGCTTAAATGGCTAAAATTACAATTTACACCAAAACATGTCATTTTGTTCCAGGTTAAATAACTTACTATCTTAGCAAAAGGATTTAAAATAGAAATTGGATTGTAGTTTGAAATATCTGATTAATCACCGTTTTCATATGTTAGAATTATATGGAATTGCTTTCATCTGTTAGGAAAATAAGGCGTTTTGATTACGTATATCCATTAAACAGTTCATAAAGAAATTAGCGGTAGAATCAGATATAGCTCCTTTATTAGTTTTTAAGCCATTTTATGTATAGTAGTTACACGAAACTCAGAACAAAGCAAATCATAAAATTATTCAGTTCTCCATATTGTCACAATAGAGGCAATTGTACTATGGATTTTAAGAGTGTCATTACCTCCAAATAAATTGAGAATTACAGATCCATCAGATGAACTGCATCGTTCAAGAAACATTGGAGATGGACAATTTGTTTCTTTCTTAAAGAGCTTGTGTAGGTATTTCCAAATTTTTTTTGGATCAGAGATTTCCTCTTCTCGAGAATTTAAATGATTCTTGAAGCAGACTTTCAATTCAATGTCTACTTTTATTCTAAATTACACGATCACGAATATTATTCTAAATAAGCTGAGTTTTCTTAATTTTATTTTTTTCAATGATAAATGCTATAACACGAAGAACCCCAAGACGGAAACTGTCTTCCTTTACGTTTAGTTTTAATTTAATTTATTTTTTGTGAATTTATATAGCCGATAGTAACACATCATAGAAAGCGTCAACCATATCATTGACACCCCTACCGTTAAATAAAATGTCCCAATCAATTTTAAGTAACTCATTTTCTACCTTAGATTATGAAAATTAATCGAATTTATTTTAATTTATAATATCGAATAGCAATTTGAAATGGAGGATGGAAAGGATTAATTTTAGAAAGAACACGTGAGCTCAAGATGAATTCCAAGTGCTTTGATTCTATACTATATTCATGGTTCAAAACTAGATTATGTTGAAATAATTCAGTAATTTGTAAAGTATTAATTAGATATTCAGCCATTCTTTCTTCGTAATTTGGTGTGACGACTGCAGAAGTGTATACGTACTACTCAATACGATAAGAATAAAAACTCAGCCACGTGATTAGACAAAGTATGCTATGGTATATGGTAATATTTTCTAAGATTGTTTTTAATGGCTCTAAATATAGTTTTTGTTTTAAGTTTCTAGCTATAGGCAGATCACCCTGTATTTTATAGAGCCATAATCAAAAAATCTGAGCTTTTATAAGGGAATTAGAAACGAGGAAAAAACGAAACTTTTCCTAGTAAAACACACAAAACATATGGGAAATCACTTTTTTTCCTAAGACAAATTTTTAAATGAAAACGTTACAAATTCTTAATTATGATTTCTGAAATACTTTCATAAATGTTTAAGTTACAACATATATGAATATCGTTTAAGTAAATCGTTTTCATTTTCCTGTAATAATTGATTTATTTAAATCAAAATATTAAAAAAAATCATAACAACAGCATTCTGGTCAAATTGAAATAAAAGCTTACTACGATTCGTTTGGTCATTAAGTCAATATACATTACATAGATGGCAGTGATGGCAGTAAAAATTTGGAAAAATCGTGCCAAAAATTACCACCTGGGGAAATTTCAAGTTCAAAAATTGTAGGAAGAGCAAAACAAATTCACAAAATATAGGAACGTGTGATAATTTTGCGATTAAATAACTTTTTTCGTATTTTTCTATAAACATTTTAGACATCTTACGTACACTAGTAAAACTAAAGATAAATCTAGCAAGTATTATTTTAATTTGTCAGAGCCAACTTTGATGTATTTTTCAAAATGAAAGTTTGAAAAAATATATTTTAGAAATAATTTAATTTTAATATTTCTGCAATTAATATTTACTTAATACCAATATGGCCTTCTTGTATATTGTTCTTAAATATATGTAGAAAACTTTTATATAAACATTTTATAATATTTTTGCTTTTTGCATTGAAAAACTTGAAACTAAAAAACACCATTTTTACTATGGATTCCTATGGAAATCAGTGAAAAGTTATACCACTAAAAAAGCTTCTAAAAAATAATTCATTAAGATTATGGCTCTATACTCTAGAAGGCTCTGCTATAGGTCGTTTTCTCTGTCGGTGAGTGTAGTAACTTTTTCGCTACCACTACTATTTTGTGATTTTCGTTTTTTTATCAAAAGCAAGTGTAAAGACTAATTACGGAAAAGTTTTATAATTTGATTTTGATCATCATTGTACTTGCGTTTTGTTGTTGATTAACCTTCCTGTCAACACGACACACCTGGGTGTGCATTTGGATTTCCATTTTTGGCACATAATGGAAATATTTTAGCAATAGTTAAGACATTTTCTTACCACGCCTCTATCGCATAACATGCTTCGACAGACATTAAGAACGATCGTGTTTGCGTGTAAAAGCGTTCTTTGGCCTAATTGTATACAATGCTCATCATTACATTACAAGAACGATTCAAAAGGCCTCAGTAGAGGTGCGGGATAAGGGCGGATTTCGGTCAAGCCATAATAAATATTTTTTTAATGTTTTTATTTGAGTCGTTTATTTTTAAATGGTGCAATAACAGTACAATTATTTGTGTATAATATAACCTGATGAGAGAAATTTTAAAATCACCGTCACTCAATGTTTCACGGGGATGGTTTTTCTTAATTTGGTGTCCAAAAAATCGGTATTGTTCGGCGTGTGCTAAACGTAATTCATTAATTAATTATGCACAGGCTCCTTTTTGTATGCAAAGATTTCTCCATGGTCTTATCTAACGTTTCTTTTTTTAATTTTCTTGAGACTTTTTGGTATTTTTTAAATTGCAAAAAAAAACTGCGGAAGTAACTTGCAGAGCCACATAAAATATAACTGGCAAGATTTTACAAAAACCAAGTGGACATAGCTTTGAGATTTTATACCGAGAGTTTACTCTCAGCGAAACTCGAGATAATAAAATCTCTCAAGTGGACACTAAACCTGAGAATATTTTCTATTTGAGTTGTTTTTTTTTTAAATGTACAATAACAGTAGACATATCTGAGTATAATGTCTCCTTCGGTCAACAATTAATAGTCAAAATAAAAATAATAAATTCCCTAATACTTGTGCAATACGTAAGATAATTCAAAATCCCTAATATTTATAAAACTGTACAATTATTGAAACTCAAATCTTTAATTACCTCGTCACAACAAAATATGCACTTGCGAAAGTGATCGAAAAAAGGGCCACTTTCTAAAATCATTTTAATGCAAACTAACAAAGATCGAAAAGAGACAAAATTTTTTGTGTCGGGTGTAGGTTATGAAAGTATGTTTAGAAATGAAATGTGATATCCTCTTAAACGGATGTTACTAGCTAAGAGAGCTTCATAATTCCGTCAGTTTCCATACAATTGAAGTATTTTAAAAATTTGTTCTACTGAACTTAAAGTTAAAACTATAACATAAGCAGTACTAGAACTTTATATCTGAACACAAAATCTATAGTAAACATAATGGTAAAATGAAACATACTAATGACCTGGTCAACAAATTGAAACTATGGGTATGTGTATGTACACAAAAATTACAAAATTGAAAATGTATACCTACTACATAAAAAACAAAAATAAAACAGAAAACTAAAGTGAAAAGTAGAAATTGAAAAAGTTAACTTAGCCCCAAAGAGACTGATCTGTGTTTTGCTCATTTACATAGTCTGTTATTGTAAAATTGTTTTTATTAGTTTTGTTTCGGAAAATATACAAATTTCCAATTTCGTTATAACGAAAAATAGCAAAGAAATACTAAAACTTTGTAAAACTAAAACTTTATAAAAATTACGAATTTTGACAAATTAAATATATACCTGTTTTGTTTGCAACCGTATATGGGGAATTCAGTATTAGTCGAGACATATGTAAACATTAAAATTTTTCATTTTAATTTAACTCAAAAATGTTTTTTTTTTCTTCAAAAAGTGTCTAGCCAGTAAATAATGTTGATACAGCATTTAGAAATACTTACAATAATAGACACTGTCAATTTATTTTGTACAAAATGCAAGTAAGTATTGCGATTGGAGTTGGTTTTCATTTTGTCATAAAAGACACAAAAAGGTTTCGTCTTTTGTCCGTGTTTCCTCTAAAAGAATCCTCATTTTGGCAATGGAAAAATTTAACTATTAGAAATACATCCATTCTTTGCGAGTACTGTCGGAAATATGTGAGTTACTCTCGGAGGGGTGTGGTTTTGGTCGTCCATCTGCAGGTTACTCACTCTTGTGAGTCAATATGTAACAGAAAATCTCCTAGAGCACTCCCAGCATTATGTCTACTTGAATTGCTTACTCTCGAGAGTCACTCTTTAGAATTTTACTCTCAAATGGAAAACACCTTTAAACTTGGTTTTGATAAAAAGCCAAAATCACGAACTAAAATTGGTACAAAAAAAAAGTTTCTAAGTAAATTTTCTTTTTTGCTCGCGAAATTAATTTTTTAATAACAAGAATCGTAATGATCATAATTTCCCCTTGAAAACAAAAAATTAAAGTCGACCAGGCAAAAATGATAAGAACTGAAATGCAAGAAGGGTAATCGAAAATAAAATGGTCATTGGAATAATCAGAATATAACGACCATTAACGTTTAAGTAGCGTTAAAGCTTAAGCAACGTTTTCGGCAATTAGTACTTTTCAATTTTTTTGTTATTGATAAGATGTGCAAATTTATTATGGGTGGTTGTGTTTACACAATATGTGTATCAACTAGTGCGATTTATGGGAATTAGACGAAAATGTCGACATGTCCCAAGAAACATCGCCAATTGTAACACCTTATGCAAATTCAAGGGTGCTCTCCGATGCTGTTCTTAATCATTTAGGAGAACTAAAAAGGAACCAAACAACACAATGTAAAGTAGAATATTATAAATTAAAATAGATTTAAGGCTCCCTAGCTTATTTGGAAAATAAAATATCGCAACAAGAACATCGCAGTAAAAATATAGCAAACAAAATAAACGCTTGATAGAAATCTCGAAATCGTTTTCTTCGAAGGAAAATTAAATCGCAAGGATTAATATAGCAAATAAAAATATTGCGTACATACCTATCGCAAGGCAAAAATATCGCAAACACAAATATCACAAGCCAAAAACATTGCTTATGTAAGATGTAAATTTTTTGATAATTTTTGACGTTCAAAGGTTTTTTTCGCCCTTATCGCTTCTTCTGATAGTACCACAAATGTTTGTGTAATTGTTATTGTATAACCCACGCTACTAGGAGCAACGTGAGTTATATTTCGTATAACAAAATGTTGAGTAGTTATTGGAAAATTGTTCGTAGCCAAATTGAATGAAAAACTATATTCAATTGCAAAAAGTAGTTAAATTAAAGTACACCATGACAATTTAAAGAACGGTCACAATAAAATGTACTTATTTCAAAATTCAATCCTACAGTGTGAAAATACAAAATGGAACAATTTCTTATTAATTTACGAAATTTATTTGAACAAAAGTGGATAAAACGTTGTATGCCACTCGTGAGCAAAGAGATATTATCCACTTGGGATAATATCCCACTCGTCTATTGCCTCGTGGGACAAACCATAAATAACTATTGTTCGATTGACGTAAAAAAAATAGAACACTCTGTTGAGTGACGGGAAAAAGTCAATCGAAATCAACATTAGTGTAACCGATTTGGTACAACATGAAATTAAACCAGAGCCACGCACCAAACCAATATAAGTCGTATTTCCATGAGAATTTAAAACCAAAAGTTTGAATTATTTAATTCATTCCTAATTTTAGTTTTACCACCTGATACCAGATGGCGAATTACTCTTTCTTTTTGTTGTTTTATTTCAATACAAAAAAATAATTCGCGACTTGTTTTCATGAGAAAAAATAATTCAAAAATAATTCGAATTAAATTTTTCTCATCAAAATACAGCTATACTAAAAATCAAACCGCCTACCGGAATCAGCAAAACGGGAAATTCAAAAACAAGTAGAAGAAATGTTGTAGGGCAACATCATTGAACCAAGTCAAACTCCGTGGAATTTTCCTCTTTTGGTTGTGCAAAAAAAAAATCGGCTAACAACAACAAAGATATCGAATCGTAGTTGATTTTCGTATATTAAATCAGGGGGCTTCTTGTGAATCGATTCGAACGTATTCGAGTTTTCGAAGAATTGGATTCTTATTTGAATTGAACTAGATTCGTTTGTTTGTAATTTAAATCAAATACGAATTTTATACTTCGAGGAGTCGAATACATTCGAATTGAATTCACAAAGTCCAGAAATCATTTTTAGGCTTAGTGTGCTACTATCGGAAATTTATTGCGAACTTTGCTGAACTCTTTTCACTATTTTAATGAAAAGGAACTTGAAATTCATATGGAACGCTTTGGCAGGTGACGCATATCATAAACTGAAATACTCAACAATCAATCAACCCGCCTATCCTTACAAACAATGCAAGCCAGGAAGCCAATAGTACAGTAATGTCACTACGTGAAAATGTCGACTTAGCTGTCGCATGGCCGTGTTTATATGGACGCAAATTCAAGCTTCAGAATGCTTTAATTTATAATTTGGAATATTACAGATCCATTGTCCCATGTAATACGTTCGAAAAACAAACTCAGTGAATATGATTTTGAAGTGTAACATAAGCCAGTAAAGTTACATCACAACGCAGATGCTCTCTGCAGATTTTAAATTTCATCAACTACTTTAATAACATCAAATTTACAAGTTATCACCAGGTTTATTATTAAATCATAATCCAAATATTTAGAACCTAATCCAAATATTTAGAACCTGACCTATATATCGTTTAACAAAATTTTTGTTTAAAATATTTGCTGAAAAATTTATATGTATTTTCGGACAACCAAATTCAATATTATCCGACCAAGAATCCAATATTTTGGCCTATGTTTTTATCAGATTATACCAATTATTCCAAATTAAGAAATTCCATTTAACGGCTTACACATAAATCAATTGGAGAATAATTACGTAATTTTACTCAACATGATCCAAATAGTTGGATGAATGGTTACCCTATGCAACATTCTCAAACAATTATGTAGCCTCAAAAGATTTTCCTTAGAACAACTTATATTTTGTTGATGGAAATCTATGACTTATGTATTACATTTCATCCTGCATATAAATTTTTTTAATAAATTTATTATAATTGTCGATAATTTAGCTTTGATTTCATTTTTTAATTCAACAATTTAATTTTATTTAAACAAGAATTGCCTTAGAAAACCTCCTTAATTTCATAATTTATTAAGCCAAAATTAAATTTACCTTCAAAAGATTTGAATCTCCTCTCATTAATTTCAAATGCCATATAGTTAAGCAATACACTTTTCTGGTGCAGTCGCCTATTAAAAATTATTTAATTGGAAACACGATAAAAGAGTTTTCCATTTTCACCTTCTAAAACATTTTTATAGCTCAATTAAACATAAGGTTGAATATGAAGCGTATAAAGTTTTCACGAAGGTTTGAATATAGTTGTAATATTTTTAGTTTTGGTATATTTTGATAATAATACTCCTACTTTTTGACGATTCACAATTTTATTTTTAAAATGAAAAGTATCTTCTCATTAAATAAAAATCTTGATTTCGATCCTTAACGGCGTTCTATCTGAATAATAATACGTTTTTCCCTCCATCTCGTTTATCATTAACCGAGGATAATCTTTTGATGGAAATCAAAAAAAAAAAGCTTTTTACTCGATGGTATATAAGGACTGAATTTTTAAAGTTGTCATAGTTAAAATGTTAAGCTTTCCTCTCTCTATATTCAACATAATTTGCTCTACAAACATAAGAAATTCTACGTAAATTTCCTTTTCAAATCATAATCAAGATCTTTCGTATAACTTAGCATTTGGGACAAAAAATAAACAGAGCAAAATGGGATTTTTGTAACATTCCCGGAAAATTATGATTATGTGCATACCTTAACAAAAAGAAAAAATATGGATTAACAATTTTAAAATATTCTAAAATTTAATTTTATCTTTGGAACGGAAACATTGTAATAAAAATGTATGGAAAAAGCTTCCTTTTTTTGCGTACACGTGCATTTGGGGTTTTTGTAAATTTTCATAATTTTCATGCAGATAAAATCGTCGTTTGATTTGGTTAGTTATATGTAGCATAAAAAGCTCATATATATATATATACGAATACATACATCGTCTCATTAGGACTGGGTAAACATAACCATACTCACCAACCGGGATGATGGTTTATTTAAACGAGTAAAACTATTTAGGAATAGTATATCCCGTATGCAAGTATGTTCAACTATAATGTTGGAATTGTGTAGACTGTGCTAATAAGATAAACATAATGGACTTTGTACATACAAATGAACATGAGTAATAAAACGACAAATGTTACAGAATATTAAATGAGATTGTATACAAATATCGGAAAAATATTTAAAATGATTTAATTAAACGGAAAATTGAAAAAAACATCGTGCGCGGTAATAGAAAATTTAAAATGGAACGGTTTATTGTTTATCTAATTTACTAAATGAAATGTTTAAAAGTAGAGTATTTTATGTAACTATTGGTAGTAGATAATACGTATATGCTAATGATGGTTTTCGTGCGCGGATTATATTTCACTTTATATTCTATATAATTAGTTTATAAACATTTTTTTTAACGAATTTTAATTAAGTTTGTTGTTTAACATAATTGAAGTTTGATTTTGTAAACAGGATATAAACGATTACTACAATATATGATTTTTTAGGGTGGGATGGGATTAAGTAAGAATGTTTAACGTATATAAACTGAAAATACTTAAAATCTTTTGTAATATACAGTTATTGACTAAAACATTTAAATATATGTAAGTGCATCCCGGATGCTAGTACTATTCGTCAATAAAATTCAGGCTAATTGAGTTTATTTTTATTAGGAGCCATACACATCACAAGGGTCAATCAAACGTGTTGAAAAAGCACCGTCGTTTTCTCGAAAACTAATAATCACAACGATCTGAAATAAAATGCAAGCTATAGTTCAATCAATTCCCCCTAATAGTGTGCGGCTATATATAAACAGCTACTTCTATAACTTCTTTGCAAAAAATGTTTCCCAAAATAAAGCAATGCAATCTGAGAGGAAAACTTTAATTTGAATATTTAATTTTAGAAATTTTAACCTTTTTCTTTTAATAAACAAGCCCGGGTGTGATGCACAACTAATAAGTATTTGGAATATTTAACGTCGGTTTACCTTCTCTTCCAAAGCTTATCACACAAACTAGTAATAAAGTTAAAAAAAAATTCTAATATTAAATATTAAATTGCAATTTTTCGCTCAGCTCAATTTTTACATTTTTCTAAATGGTTGCGGCGACGCTAATGATCAGATATGATGTCGTGCTCGTGATAGCTTAGCAATGAGAAATTTCTGTTGCAATTTCGGTACCACCGAGAAAATATTTAAAATGTATTTATTTATTGTTTTTGTGAGAAATATTTGCAAATAATGCTTTTGCAAATAATGACCGTATTTGACACACAATAAATAGGATTAATGTTCGTGAAACCATACCAAATTATTTTAAAAACGTTTATTATATTTAATATGCTTAGTATGCAGAATTTAATACATCATATATTTGTTTGATCTACACCTTTATTTGTCAACTTACCTCATTTGATGTTTGAGGAAACAACTCTACGGATGACAGTAAAATAAACTATAGTGACGGTGCATTTAATTTATCTTGTATGGGGTGGGATTTTCTTTGTCACTTACTTTTTACTTAATTAATTAAAATACACGATATTTATTATGTTTATAAATAAATAAATAAATATTATTTTTTTATAATAACACAATTTAATTTTACAATTCAAATTTATTAATTTTTTTAAGCAAAAAATTTTCAATATCGAATAATTTTTATAATCCCGTTTTTTAAATTTTTTATATCAAACAGTGAAAAGGAAAACGATAATGTGTTTGTATTGATGTATTTGTTCCATTTATTTATTTGGTTTTTATTTACTTCGTTCTCAATGGCAGTTGCATCGAAGTTGAATTGTCGGTGCGAGTAACGTCCCCTACAAATTTAAACTGGACTAGACAAATACATTACTTCCAATCCAAACCTAGAAAAAGGTTTAAAGAGCAGCAGCCAGTGCCAGCTCAATTAAATTCACTGTTCAACGCTAGCTAGGAACTAACGCATGGTAACCGGTTTAGTACTACTCTGAAAAAGTAAAAGCATTGAAACTGCCAGTTATTCCAAAAAAATTATTTTGAAAAGAACGCCAAAAACTTAAAATGTTAATTAAAGGGTTTACTTACTTTTAATTAAATAATTAAAAGAAGACATTTAATTAAAAAAAAAAATACTTTTGTTGGGATAATATCAGGTTTAAATTTAGAACTTAGAAGCTAGAGACAATTGAATTAAAATTAATTAGTTTTTGTTTTGGAAGCAACTACTTTCATTTTAAAAATACAAATATATACAAGAAGAAAGGATATTTTTACTACCTTCGATTTAATTTGACATGCACCTTGATTGTCTTTCTGTCTGTTTGGAACATTTCAATGTACCTAACATTTTTTCAGATCCTCGAATGACCTGTTCCCAAGACAATCGTTATCACAATTTAAGGGTAGCGAAAAATACTTGTTGTAGAGAGTTCTTTTTGCTGGCGGTGTTGATAAGCTGTGTATAGCATGTGCAGGTGTTCAATAAAATACCACACTCTGTGATTTTTTTGCAAGGGGTTAATTAACTACAAAAATACTTATCAATTTTCAATAATTTTTCTTATTTAAGAGTACACACATGAAAAAATATAAAAAATCATATTTAATTTATAAAAGAAATGGTGAAAAATATAATTAAACTTTTTATTTTAAATATAGGCTTTCAAAATAATAGGACATTTTCACTTTTATTTGTATATGATTAAAACTGATATGCGTTTTTATTGAATGGTATTTGTCGTGTGGCCACCAGCTCCTGGCATTTGTAGACGGTTATTTATTCCAAATTCGACAAATTTGAATTCAAAAATTTCTTCTGTTTACCAGCAGAGTGAGCTCGAGCTCTCAGTTGATCATCTACCTCGCACTGCATAGACTAAGTTACAGTGGTGATCAATAAAATAACACAACTCACAAGTTGACAAAAAAATGTTCTTCTTGCTCCACTGCCGCTTCATCTCTTGAAAGGATTTGGTCGCAACGATGTTCCTGTGGACTTTAGTCTGAAATACATGTGCTGTGCTCACAAACAATTGATTCGAATAATTTAGGGTTGGCTAACAGTACAGAAATGCCCCTTTAATTAAAGATATCGTTTCTTTTACCGGATTTGAATATTGGAACGATATGAGAGGATTTCCAGATAGTTGGAAGAATACCCGAAGAAAATGATCCATTGAATAATACTGGCAAAGGAAAAGCCAACTCATAACTAAGTTCTTTTAGGAAGCTTGAAGGAACACCATCTGGACCACAGCCATCTTTAAACTGGAGGAGTGATTCAATAATATCCTTTGAAGTGATACAAGCGGAAATGAATTCTAACCGAAAAATGTTCTTAGAACATCGCGAATGACAATGTTGATTTTTGATCTAAGAAATGCATATTTGAGAGCAATCCGAAAATCTCACCGAAAACTCCGATTGGTTTTTTCACGTTAACTTTAATTTTTAAGATATTATAATCGCTCCAAAAACTATTTTGCTGGGAATTTCAAGGGCTATAAGGCATGTAAAGTTGAACTTCTTTGAACCCTTCCTTTTTGAGATTTCTGAGCATAAAAGGCTTGGGGGAAGGTGGTCCTCACACTCAAATGTGAAATTAAAACGGTGATATCTCAATTAAATTTCATCCTATAGAGAAAGAAAAAATAACACCTGAATTTTTGTATTTTTGCATTTTGGTTTTTAGTTATTGTGAAAAACGGAAATTTTTTTCAAAAATTTCAATAATCATTTCAAAATTGAATCAAACTTTTTTTAAAATCTAGGCATTCTAAACCGTTCAAATTTCTAGAACAAATTATTACGATTGTGGATTACGAATAATTTCAGGTCTTGCAGTTAAGCCATTGGTTTCATTGCTGATTTTTTCTCCGAAAAAACGAGACAACCATTTTATTTGAAGAACCGTCAAACACTGGACTATAAGTAACTACATCAAATTTAAAAAAATTTGTTTTGTCGCTATTTTTTGCGACTGACAAAATATGCATAAGACGTTATATTTTTTTTTTTTTTTTTTTTTTTATTTAAAATAAATTTTTATTTATTTATTTTATGTAATTACAATCTAGTCTCCTGGACTAATGAGCAATTTGTTTCTGACTTAATTTACTAACTTAAATTAATCTATGGCTTCTTCCCATTGGCATTCCATAGTGTTTGGTAAATTGATGTAAACCACATCTTTGTTGTGGATTTTAGATAAGCATAATGCTGCTTAAACTGACAATCACACCAGCTCAAAAGGTTTGGTTCTTTTAAGTCTGCGAACTAAATTCGTGATGCTTAGGAGCTGAGTTGCCTCAATGTTCACATGTTGGCGGAGCCTTTCTTCATGTCTCCGTGCTTTTTTCTGGATTTCATTTAAGATGAGGTTCATTTTAAGGTCCCTATGAAGGTCATTGTTCCTAACATACCAAGGCATCAACGATGTTCCTTAATACCATATTCTGAAATCTTTGGATGATATTTACGTTGCTCTGTTTGGTACAACCCCAAAGCTGAATACCATAAGTCCAAATCGGTTTCAATATTTGCTTATAAAGTAGAAGCTTGTTGTATGTTGATAAAGAAGAGTTCCTTCCCATCAGCCAATACATTTTTCTGTATTTAAGTCTTAATTCTTCACTTTTTTTCTTGACGTGTGCTTTCCATCGTAGTTTTGCATCCAGGGTCATGCCGAGATACTTAGCTGTGTTCGCATGCGGTATTATTTCCCGATTTATGGTAATCGGAATATGTTCGATTCGTCTGTTTGTAAAGTTGATGTGAACTGGTTTAGCTTCATTTAGTTTTATTCTCCATCTTTTTGTCCATTTATATATTTGAGTTATAGCTGATTGTAACTCCTGTGTTGATTCTTCGTTGCTTTTTCCAACAGCTAAGATCGCCGTATCATCTGCAAAAGTTGCCACTGTGTTGTTTTCTAATGTAGGAAGATCATAAGTATATAGTAGGTATAAAACCGGCCCTAATACACTGCCCTGTGGAACTTGACGTTATATAAACATAACTAAAAATGTACAAAGCTCCTGTATGAAAAACTAATTGGATTACAAAAGCGGCGGATTTAAATTTAATTCATTATTACAAATTAATTAATTCGCACAAAAAATTAATTAATTTCTAGTGGATTTTATTCAGTTTTTAAAAAATAGATGTCACAGAATTAAACTATATTAAAAATAAATTAGTATCGCGGCGGGAACGTTGCGAAAGTATTTTTTTTTGGTGAATTTATTTCAGGAAGCTATTATATAAATGGTGTCCAAATTTGAGGTATCTTTTTAAATTTTAAATAAAAGACATAAATTGTATGAAACCTTTATTTATTTTTATTGGAAATTAAAGTACATTGGTTCCGGTTAGTATTGAAAAAGAATGTCGTTCAAGTGACTTCCTCTGTTAGCCCGGCAGGCTAGGCTGTCAATCTTTTACCAAAATTTTGAATAACTTTTTCGCATAATGATGGTCCAATTAGTGATATTTGCTCGATGATATTGTCTTTGAGATGTTGAACAGTTTGAAGATTATCCGCATAAACTTTACTCTTCAAGAAACCCCATAAGAAGAAGTCCAATGGCGTTAAATCGCATGATCTTGTTGGCCAATTTACGTCTTTTCTTCGAGAAATTATTCGTTGCCTTCAAATATGTATGTGGAATGCCTCTAATTACATAGAAGTTAATTAAATCAGAAACTTTATCTTGATCCGTAGGCCTTTATAATCCAGAGACTGCTTCGCAAAGTTGTTTGCCTTTTGGTGTTGACAATTACCACTCACACGGAATTTATTTCCCAGCTGGTTAAAATAATCAATACAATGCTGCTTTTCAATTGCATGTTTTGGAGGGCAGTAAATGGTCGATATTCCACATTTTGTAGACTATTCCTCCAGGCAAATATTAGTTGCTTGGATGTGCTCTTTTTCATACTGTTAAGTGTCGTGTGTTTATATATTGCATCATCTTGCTTATTCCTTTTACCATCATCATCATGAAACTTTCGATCGTTTCGGTTAGTTTGTGTACGGCTGTATGAATTGAGACGTCTTCTTCAATAAAAGTAACTTTTGTTTTCGGAGCGGTACCTTTCAGAATGTTTGATTAGAAGATCCCAGGTTGCACAAAGCTGCTGGCACTTGTCGCCGAATTTCCGGTTTGTTGAATAATTGAAGTTATTGGATTCAAACAACTGGGCAACAACTGTAATTTACGGTGAGATTTTCGCCACTGTTACTTACTGTAGGATCATTTTTCACCTTGTTGCATTGTTTTGAATCCTAAAGTTCAACATATATGTATAACACAAACTTCATGCAGGTGCAGTAAGCTTTGGTGTGGCTGTGTTCTTGACATTTGTTGCACTGAACTGGTCCGGTCCTCTTCTTCGGTTCCTCGATCGTGATTTTACGATAGAGTATATTTTAGGTTATATGCACCGTGACCTTTCTATTTACCCGCATCTGGCTCTATTTCTAGGCAAAACATAGGTTGAGGTATCTTTTCACGGTCTAGGATATTTGTAATAGATTTGGCGTGGAAGTCTTTTTCACTAAGAGCAGAGTGCATTTCGCTTTCATCTACAGAGCTCTCAATTCCTTTTGTGAAAACAGTTAGCCCCTTTTCACTTTTTACCTGGTATGTATAATGCCGTCCTTGGTCGAAATGATTTATTAATGCTCCGACCCCATTAATTTCGAATAGCTGTATCTTCACTTCGTTTATCTTACTCCCCTTGGGCGAGGTAACATAAAATTTTGAATCGGTTAACGAATTGATTTTTTCCACAAGTTTAAGTAAATTGACAGCGGCCTCTCGTTCTGCTGTAGCCTCGGGAACTTCAGCTACTAAACTGGAATAGTACCTTTGGTCGGTCATTTAAATTATAATTTATTAAATTTGCTATTGAAGAAATTTTTTTAGCGGTTTTCTGTAGCATTAAACGGCGGTAAAGATAAATTCGTCTTTGGTGGAAATTTTTCTTCGTGCATTTGTTTCTTTGGGCTGTGTTGCATTTTGCCCATTTTAATTTCACTATTTACCCATGAGTTCTCTGTATTAGTCTCTCCTAGCTTGTCGCAATAGAACCCAAAATCTAATTGCATATTCATATACAGTAAACGGTAGTGCGGCAAGAATTTACAAGACATGGCAAGATTGACAGGTACGGGACTTTCCATTGAAATCAAACAAAAAATCTTTAAATAATAGGTTTAACTCAAAATTTTGCATTTTACATTTAAATAGTCAAACAATAATAATGTTCCAGTAAATTTACAAAAGTTGAACAGATGACGTGGCTTAGAGAATAATTATTTACTTTTAATCAAAATACATACCATATAACTTAAAACGGACTTTATGTCCGTTATAATAATATTGAAAAATTTCCACATATGTACCATAAAAATGTGTGAAAACTAAAAATTTAAAGGCTGAAAAATTTTGAAACCGAAAATTTCAATAATCAAAAGATTTAGAAATTTATGAGTAATAATTCAGACAAGGATACGAAACTAAATTGTTCAAAATGTTTCTGTACCAAATGTTGTGCTTTAAATTGTTTTTTTTTTTTTTTCATTATATTCGGAGAAGGGAGAACAAAAAAGTTCAAAACGACAAGCAAATTATAAAATTTTAAAACCAAGATATAAATAAAATTTAACGTAATAATGGAAGAAAAAAGAAATACAAATAATGTAAATATAAATTACATACAAACAACATTTGGTCGCATATACATATGAATGTACATAATGTACGTATTACATTAACTCGTTGGCTACCAGGTTCTCCTAGGAAAAACATCCACCACAGCCCAGGATTATTTTCAGGATTATTTGACGCCAATTTCAATAGAATTTACATATTTACGCGTTTCAACAAACCGAGGTGTAACGCATATGTGAGATTGGTAGCGAACGAGTTAATCCATCATTCGCAATAATCACTATTTCTGCTCTACCATGTTTCAAAAATCAAATTTATTGATGAGTATATAGTATGTATGTTGTATGTAAACATTGATACTATATCTACTCATATATATTTTAAACTTAAAATTGACGACATTTATTTAGGTGTAGGTAGTCTGTACGTATGTGGATTTAAGTAAATAATATTACAGGCGTTTCAAATTTATTAACGAAAAAATGTATACCCAACAAAAATAAAAAAATGTTAATTCCTTATTTTGTATTACTTAACGCAACGGAGACACTCTCACTCTACGCTTACGAGTATGTGAGTAGTTTTGTTGATTTACATTTTATTCAATTTTTTTTGCTTTGCGATCTTTTTTTTAGTGCCAAAAACTAATCAAGGCGGCAAATCGCTAGTTTCGCATTAATGGGAAACAAATGCTCTTATTGCATTATCTTATTCTTCGTTATTTATGGTCTTATGTATTTATATAAGATCGATGCGGCATATGGAACTTTATCGATTAAATATTTTTTTCGTAAAATTTTACTTCTCCATTGAATTGGTTCGAACCCAAGATATACAGAATATAAAGGTATAATATTGGGCATGCTGTTGCTATTTTTTTTGGCAATTTGACGTCACGTGCAGACAAAAATGCTACCATTTATATGGAGTTTCCTGATATTTTTATGAATTTTTTAAATAAATGGAAAACAAACGATTTTTTTTTTATTCTTGCCATAAATTGTTTTTCGACTTAGTTATATACTGCAATACTTTTCTAATTAAATCGCGAAAATAGGTATGTTTTAATATTCGTGTCTGGAGCAGACTGTTTGAGCTTATTGCATAACAAGTTTCGGAATTTATGAGTATAATTTTTTTGTTAAATGCACAGAACGTTTAGATTTTAATTATTAATTCAAAAATTTGGGAGTGTTCGATTTTAAGTATACTAAACTTGAATAATTCCTATTGCAACAAAACTATCAATTGTACTTCTGATAAGAACAGATATAGAACACTAAACAGGGAAAGGGTGTTTTGATTTAGGTGCAGCGTAAACCATAAGACAATAAATGAAATAAGCCAGAGATTTAATTTTAATTTATAGTTTTATTTAATTTCCTTTTTTTCAAATTTATATTTTCTAACTGGGCGTTTAATAACCGAATTTTAAAAAACATTTTACACCTAAAAAACAATTTTTTTATTTTCAAATCTAATTCGACTTCGTTTGAATATGATATTAAGTTTTTTATATACTTTCTTCCAACTTTTATTATCGTCGAATTACTTTTGTTGAAGATATACTTTAACTAAAAATAAAAATTTTAATAATTGTTAGTTTTACTTTTTTTTAATGACCAAAAACATTTAATAATTTAATTGTTGTATGTTATGTACTCATAATTTTGTATGGGTGTGAAGTTTATAACAAAAAAATAACACGTATACGTATACAATTCCAATTGGAGTTTTTTTTTCGTGAGAGTGAGTGATTTACACTGTAAAAACCACAGTTTTATGAGATAGACATATACAAGTGGAAGAGATGTGTTTCTTTCTAATATTACGTTATATGTGATGTTTTTAAAAAAAAACATATGAGTGAAAAATTACATTGAGTTAAATACAAGTTATTTTAAATTCTAAAAGTGAAATATCTTATATTAAATAGGACAGCTCCTACTACAAACGAGAGAAAAGGAGGATTTATTTTGTATACATATTCTTCTAATATAAGGCCAAATTTTATTGTAAGGAATGGGTATTGTTTTAACGAATAAACAACGCAGCAACTACCGCAAGATTAGATTAATGATAATTAATAGCTTTAGGTGTGGAGTATAGGGAGTAGGGATTGTCGCACGATGCCACTAGTGGAGAATAATAGCCTTAAGTATCGTAAATCGAATGGTGAATGAGGTATGACACATTTCTCAACGGTGGGGAGCAATACCAAATTTTAATTTTTTTTGGTTACGTCATATCGCTTTTGCCAGTTTGAGTAATTTATTGTTAAAACCAATAATACGAACATCACAGGGATTGTCGGAAGATGCCATTAGTGGGGAATAATAGCCTGAAGTGTCGTGAATCGAATGATGCACACCACATTTCACAACGGTGGGGGGAAAATTTTGAAAATTAAGAAATCTACGAATTTCTAATGGAACAAGAATATTGTTCAATTTTATACTTATAGCACGAATACTTCACCTTTCTATCTACGCTCTGATCCTTGTTCATACAGCCAATTATATGGAGCGCCCAAGCCAATGGGGTCCATTTCACTCACGACGGAGAGCCCGTTTATAGGAATTCTCTTTCATTTCCAAGAGAACCGAAACGTCTGGTTTGCCATTAGTCAGTTGATTGACGGTTTGGTTGCCACTTCGGCTAGTATAATTATAATTAATAATTAGTGATTAATAACTAGTATAATAGAGGTGTAATGGAGAACAATGTCCTTGTTCCATGCGAAATTACTTTGATGATTTAATTATATTTGGTAGTAACCTTTAATTTTGCATGTAAATTAAAATCGAAGGATTAACACAAAAATCTAGTTTGGTGGGAATTATAAATTTTCGAAGGTCCTCCAATTTGGCCTTTTAATATATACCGTATAGTGTCCCATTCCACCAGATAAAGAAGGATGCATATAGCTTACAATTCCCTTTAAATAAACAGTTTCTTCTAAAATGTTTATTTGAGACTGAATATTTTCGAGTTTTACCGCATATTTGCTTAAATTATTTAGTGGTTCCACGTCGACTATTGATATACCATTTTGTGTTTTGATGTTTTTATTTAGAATGCGTTTTTTGCAGGTGTTGCAAGACGCATGTGGCAATTGTATTCTTCTTTCAATATTTTTAAAGTCATCAACAGAAAAATCGTAGTGATCTCTTAATAAATAGTAAATTTCTTTGGAAACCAAACCACATGACTCGGAGCATGTGTATTCGACCAAACCAGTAGGATCCAATAATAGTCTAACTATTTCGAGAATGTTTGACATCATCGAAAGAGAAGATCCGGTGTTTGTTTTATTTTCTAATACTAATGTTGAAAAACTTGTCATTAGAAGATCGGACCGCGCAATGTAAGTATCTCTTTCGATTCCATTACTAATCAATTTTCCAATGAAATTAAAATATGCATTTTGACTTACGTCAAATACATTTTTGTAAAATTCAAAATCTACGCCAGCTGAATAAAAAATTTGCGTCAGAGAATCAAAGCCGCACGTTTCAGATACACTGATTCGTTTCATATCAACACTATCATGTACAAACCCATTCGATAATATATGTAAAGGCTTATTCTTAAAGAGTTTTGACAGATCACCATCTAGAACATTTTGGGGATTTCCATTTTCACACTTTATTTTTTTTACTTTGATCGATCTAAGTTTATTGAATTTTTTTGCGAACAAGTCTTTTTTTAAGTATCTCTTTAATACTCGACGACCGATGTGTTTTGGGGGGACCTATATTGAAAGTTTTTTTTACTCCAGGTTTCTTCGTGAATACTTATATTTGTATTGTCATCTAGTTCGAGAGGATCCGGTGGTGATGATTCGATTTTTTTGTTGCTTCCTTTGTTAGTGGATCGTGATTTCGGCGTAGAAGGCAGGATGTTTGAAAATTGGATCCTCTTTAAATTGCTCGCTGTTTTTTCGTCCGTTAAACTGACAAATCTGCCTATTTTGAGCTTCTTGTTTTTGGTGTATTGAATAAGAAAAATATTTTTTTATGAAAATAACATAAACTCGGGAAAGTAAAATTCATTTTTTTCCTTGTCCGAAAAGTTTTCGGAAATTGGTTTAGGTACATTTTTATGAACATCAGAATACTTTTTATAAAAAGGACTATTCGAATAACCTATCTGGGCATCGTTTGTGAAACTATCTTTCGAGTCTAAGGAACTGGAAAATGTACTGGGCAACTTATTTTCGTTTGGATAATACAAACATGAAGTGTAAGTTTTAAATGTATCAAACGCGTGAGAAACATCATTCGTAATGAATGGACTACAAAATATGAAACAAAAGCATTCGAAAATTTTGTCAATTTCGGTAATGGTGTCGCAATTGAGAATGATGCAAAAAAAGTCAATAATTAAATTTTTTTATCGACTTTCAAACTGCCACATTTTTTAATAATCTGCTTTGAAATTATGTTTATAAAATGAGCACAACAAATAAATACTGATACTTTATCTTTTCTCGGTGTGTCATTATTAATTAATATATTATAAGCGTACTCTAAATAAGTCGCCACTGTCATCACGTTGAGGGCTTGCAATAAGGAAATTATCGAAGCCCACGACCAATCCACAACATAACATTTCGGTAAATGGATTTTAGAAATTTTCATAATCTCAGAATGAGTATCCATAATAAATTGCGTAATTGTTTTTGCATCATGTTCACTGGAAATCATCTCCGCTATTGGAATAATAATGTTGTTTATATTAACGACACAAGCATAATATAAAATTCTCTTTAAATTATAGATGCTATGCATTTACATTAATAAAAACTAAACATGCAAATTTGTTGTGAATTAATTTATTTAAATTATAAATTTTTATTTTTCACCACCATTTTGGTAACACAAAAGTGTGGTTGGCGACCAACACCAAGAGCGACGTGTTGCCGCGTTGAAATCCGAGACGAGACTGTTTTATGTAATTTTATTTTGTATTGTCATTTTTTGTTGTGTTTTGTTTTGTGCCGCGCGGTTGGTATACAAAATAAAATGTAGAATGGGCGCGTTGTTTTGACGTGTGGCGGTGAACGCATGTACAAATACTACGTTACCCGTCGCATCCATGTAAACAACTGCAGGTTTATAAGTTGGTATTACATCAAGCTGAGATTTACGTAACATTATTACTTTCAGTGGGTTTGAAAACGAAAATATGTATTTGTTTTCTTGCGGCTCGATGAGAGATTTATGGTACATATCAGTTATGTCGCAACTTGATATAATATCATTCGTTTTTAGTTGTTAGGATCGTATTTTACGCAACACTTCGTTTGTTGTAATCATTTGTGTATTTCCTGTAGTTGCTAAATGAAAGTCAGCGCGATTTAGAATATCCAACTGCAAATTATGAGCAGTTTTATAACTAAGTTGATTTTTCAGCTCGAGCCGTCGTTTTCCTCTAATTTGGGAAAATAATTTATCACCCGAAGGAAATTCGACATCATCACCATTAAAAAAAATATAAAGCATTTTGTGCGGATCAATGACATATTTATATTTTTGGTTGTGTGTCAGATATTTACATTTTCCATAAATAATAATGCTATCTGGAAAACAGACTTTTTATGCATTGTGCCAAACGAAATTATGCAAGTATTCTTAGATTTCGATAATTCATTAACAATCACAGGCCGAACATCATCATTGTTTTCTGGAATATTGTCAAGTTTAAATTTTAGTTTAAGTCTCCAATCAACTTTGATAGATGAAACTAGATCTTTTTGTAGTGTTGCGTTTTGTTCTGACTTAGAACTTTCAATAATTTCCGTATAAGTTTGATTTGACGAAGCTTTCTTATCGGTTAGTGCAACTATGGTTTCTTCAAAATTTGATTGATATAAATCTGGTTTCTCATCATCGATCGGCTGAACATAAACTAACATCGAATCATTTTTCATTCCAGCAACCTGACTACTGTCTGATACATTCGCAGTAAACTGATGATGTTTTGAGAGTTCTCGTAGTTCAGCTCTAAGTCTTGATTCGTTTTTACGGTTACATTTTAAATTAAACCGGAAGCACAGTTCTCTTAAATTTTCCGCCGAAATTCTAAAATTATCTGACACACCCATCTGCTTCAAAACAGATTTTACAGTCCCTCTATCAATAGTTTTTTTAGTTTTATAACTGTACTTTTGTACAGTTTTCTTATAGAAAGGCCCCATAATTTGATAAATAAAAACCGTAATAAAAATTTGTTAATTTCAAAACGATGAAATAACAACACGACCAATTTTTCAATAATACTGTACAATATTATATTGAATAAAGCTACTTAAAAATGAAAAAGCGAAAAATTTGTCCGAAATAATAAATATAAATTATGCAATATGTACTGTTAGGTGTCTATATAAGTATATATTTACTAATTGTAACAATTACAGTTATACGTAAAAACAAAGCCGGTAAAACCGTTTTATTAAAACCAAAGATTGTCACAATAAAAAAATCTAATCTAGAATGAAGTTTTAAAGAATATCTGAAAAAGAGAGCACAGGTCGAGTTTTGAAAAAACTTTTTGAATATCAAAAAAGAAATACGAATTAATAACACAAAAATTAATCAAGCGATACGCACAGCACGAAGTCACAATTAGTATTGAAACAAAAGAAGAAAAAAAAGTTCCTTTTATATTCTCGCGAAAAATAAATTAAATTCGATGTAGTAGTAATAAAGCAAGAGCGTAAAATCGGAGTAAAATAAAATAAAACAGGATAATGCTTAAAAGGTATAGCTGTAAAATATAGTATCAACCATTTGATTCAAGGCACTTAAGGCTATTATTCCCTATTAATGGCATCTTGTGACTTCATGTTATTGATTTGAACACATTCCCCACTAATGGCATCTTGCGACAATCGCTGTGATATTCGTATTATTGGTTTGAACAATAAATTACTCAAACGAACAAAAGTGATATGACGTAACCAAAAAAAAAAATTAAAATTTGGTATTGCTCCCCACCGTTGAGAAATGTGGTATACATATATCATTCGATTAAAGACACTTCAGGCTATTATTCCCCATTAATGGCATCTTGCGACAATCCCTGTGATATTCGTATTATTGGTTTGAACAATAAATTACTCAAACGAGCAAAAGCGCTATGACGTAACCAAAAAAAATTAAAATTTGGTATTGCTCCCCACCGTTGGCAAATGTGGTATACATCATTCGATTAACGACACTTCAGGCTATTATTCCCCATTAATGGAATCTTGCAACAATTCCTGTGATATTCATATTATTGGTTTGAACAATAAATTACTCAAACGAGCAAAAGCGCTATGAAGTAACCAAAAAAAATTAAAATTTGGTATTGCTCCCCACCGTTGAGAAATGTGGTATACATCATTCGACTAAAGACACTTCAGGCTATTATTCCCCACTAATGGCATCTTGCGACAATCCCTGTGATATTCATATTATTGGTTTGAACAATAAATTACTCAAACGAGCAAAAGCGATATGATGTAACCAAAAAAAAATTAAAATTTGGTATATCTCCCCACCGTTGAGAAATGTGGTATACACCATTCGATTAACGACACCTCAGGCTATTATTACCCACTAATGGAATCTTGCGACAATCTCTGTGATATTCATATTATTGGTTTGAACAATAAATTACTCAAACGAGCAGGATCGATACGACGTAACAAAAAAAAAATTAATCTAGGATCTTCCTTCCCCCTCCCCCTCTCCGTTGAGAAGTGGCATACACCATTCGATTTACTTCACTTTATTGAAACTTTTACTTCCAATCGTTCTCGAAAATATATTATTCTGGCGGAAAAATTCTAAATCCAAGTTTGTATTATTTTTTTTTTGTTATTAACTTCACACTATAATATTTCACTCAAAATTCTTATTAGAATTTTATTAACAGTGTATTTTCTAATACCTGCTTATAATTTGTTATTTGTTATAAATTTCACTCCCATAATTTTGTCTATATTTTTTTCCATTTATCTTAGACAATATACATATACTCGAAGAAATTATTTCTCAAATATTTGGACCATAAAAAAATTATAAAGCATAAAAAGGGTCTCGGTAAACTATCATTATAAATTGTAAATACGGTTTGTTAAAAAAAATTACGATTATTCTTGATTTATTTAAAAAAATTAATCAAAAAACCGCAAAACTTTATATAAATATCTGCTTTTTTCTCTCTACACGTGACGTGTTGCGCAAAGAAAGACAAAAATGAAGGTTGATTTACATATGCAACGTGCGACGGGTGATGGGAGCTTCTAGCCAATTAGAAACGAATATTTTGACATTCGTCACCACGGCACACGCTACACGTCGAAACATGAACTAACTTTATCTTTTTCGTGACGATTTACAGATACACATAAAAATTTAGTATAAAACATGGCGGCAATATTTTTTATATGTACATATATTTTGTTGTTTCTGTCATATCGTTTCGTTCATTTGTCATACAAATTCCTGATTTTCCAACTAAAATCAAATATAAAATATTAATTCAATTGCTACATCTCTGCTTGTAAGTGATATACAAAGAATTCATATGGATAATATTGCCGACGAAAAATTGGTTAGGGCGATGGAGAAAAGGTGTATATTGTATGATGTGACACATATGTATATTATATAAAAATAATGCGTTCAGGACAAAATTATGGAATGAAATTGGTTTAGAAATTCGGATTCCAGGTGAGTTTATTTACATACTTCTACATATGTATATTAAGATAATTAACCAATTTTTTAAATTTTTAGCTGATATATGCCAAAAAAAATGGAAACGATTGAGAGAACGGTTTTCCGAGTTAAACAGAAAAAAAGTGGGAGCGGAACTAAGCCAAATAAATATTCGTCGTTATTAAAATTGATGGGGTTCCTTAAACCGTTTGTAAAGGATAATCCAAGGTACGTAAATATTTACCTTCTCTGTATTTGATTTATTTATTAATAATTAATAAAAATACTGTTAGCTTTATTTCTAGTAGTTTTATTCAACCAGAAACTGATGAAGATACCACAAATTCGAGTATTTCTTTAAGAGAGTTTTTTGCCGGGACCGATCATGATAAGCTTGATGATATTCAAATTGAACATGAAAACCGTTATATTCAAATTGTGGAGTTAGATGATGCAGAAGTTGTGGTATCAACACCAAACGAATATCGTGACGATACAGTAATATCGCCTGCAGGAGTTGTGGAAACAACCCCCAAAAAAACTCGTATAGAAAAAAGTGAGGTTGTTTTAATATATATTTTGAATTTATAAAGATAAATATATGCTCTTTTCAGATAAAACACCTCATATTTCGGATTTAATCGAGGAGAGATTGGAAATCACAAAAATAATGTGCACTACCAAATTTAAAGATTAATTTATTAAAAATTGTATTTCGTTCTACAAAAAGTGTTTTTTGTAGACGTTTCAGTCTGTTTTACTAATTTTACTTTTTTGTTCCTTTGGCTTTTTAAAGTATTTAATTGTTTGGAATTATTTAATATTTTTATTTAATCAAGAATAAAGTTTTTGTTTAAGAGCGATAAACTCTATTATTCTGCCAAGGAAGAATATCTGTATCATTAAAATAATTTTTAAAATGGGCTCTAATCGAAAAATTGTTGCAACCTGTTCGGCCAATACGTTGCAGAGCTCCATTTCTGTCTTCTCCCGTTTCTCGACGCCATCCTCCTTCAACAGTTTCTCCATTCTCACGTTCAACATCCAATCCATTCCAATCTCGCAAACGTTTTGCATTTTGATTTTTAGATTAAAAGTTCTTATGAGTAAATTTAACAGGATACTTCAAAATAATTGCATAAACGATTATTTCTTACATGTTGATGAATTTTCATTGAATAAAAAATGTATTGATTCCTCGTCAAAAAGATTAAATATTCTTCAGTATAATGTGCGAGGTATGAATAATTTTGATAAATTTGATGATGTTCTTATGTTTAGCAAGAGGCTCAAAGAAGATATTGATATTATGGTTTTTGGTGAGACTTGGATTCAGAGTAATAACATCATGTCATTTCAAATAAACAGTTTTGAAGGTATCTTCGCATGTCGTGATGATAGAGTATGGGGGGGGGGGGGGGGTTAGCCGTTTTTGTTAAAAATAATCTAAAATTTAACATTGTTATGACTGATAATAGCCAGTTTCCGTTCCATTTTATATGTCTTGAGCTCTTCCTGATTATAACTCTACTAAGCTGTGGGCTTTTTATAGACGACCTAATTGTGATAATAAAATATTTTTAAGTTTTTTGGACACTATTGACGTAAATAGAACTGATACAATTATTGTTGGGGATGTTAATATTCCCGCAAATAAGAGTTTGGATATTGTCTCTGATTATAAAAACAGATTGATGAGTTCCGGGATGATTGTTACGAATACATCTTCCACTAGGTCAATCAGTGGCAATATTCTTGATCAAGTTGTATGTGGCGTCATAAACAATAAAACGGTTCATAATTCAATCATCTTCTCAGATATTAGCGATCATAATTTTATTTTTTCATCCATTTTTTTCAAACCTAAATTCTTTCGGCAGATTTCGATACTGCTGACCCTGAGGCTACTATTAAGCTAATTATCGAGCAATACAATGATTTAATCAAAAAATATACAGCTGTTAAAAGTGTTGTTGCTAAATTGAAAAACAACTCTTATTCCTGGATGACATATATCTTATGGAAGCTCATTGGAAAACGTAACCGAGTCTTAAAAAAATACAAATTAGGACCTAACTTAGAAATTCGAAATCAACTTCAGACTTTTAGTAAAAAAATATCATCTGTAAAGTATTTCGCAAAGAAACGTTACTATGAAAATATGGTATGTTTAGCAATGTTAGTCAAAAAAACTTATGGAAAAACATAAATCAGTTTTTGAATAGAAATAACTCCAAATCTAATATTGAAACTATTGAATTTAATGGCGTGTGTAATAAGTGTAATAATACCACCGATATAGTAAACTTATTTAATGAATATTTTACTAATATAGGAAATACACTTGGTCAAGCAATTGGGAGTGATAGAAACATTCATAAGTTCAATACGTTGCGCTCGATTCCTGATTCTATGTTTTTGTCCTCCACTACTCCTTTGGAAGTGTACAACGTTATTTGCCTTTTAAGTGGTAGTAAAGGTGGTGGGCCAGACAATAATCGTAACTTGGTTTTAAAGCGAAACGCTACCATTTTCTCTGAAATTCTTGCTAAACTTATCAATGAAATTTTTGAAACTGGTGCATATCCAAATTATCTAAAAATTGCTAAAGTGGTACCGGTCTTTAAAAGTGGTGATAAAAGTATTATTTCTAATTATAGGCCAATTTCTACTTTATCTGTATTCGATAAAATTATTGAAAAAATTATAAGTACAAGGATAAGGAGTTTCTTAAAAAAAATCGGAACTTTTCTATGCGTATCAGTATGGATTTAGGGAAGGTGCGGGTACCGAGATGGCTCTCGCAGAGATGGCAAATTTGATTTATAATGCTTTTGATCTAAAGAAATATGTAGGAGTATTGTTCCTTGATCTCAAGAAAGCGTTTGACACCATTGAACATAAGTTACTTCTTGATAAACTATTTTGCTATGGATTTCGTGGAATTTCGCATAAATTAATAAGTAATTATTTAAGTAATCGACAACAATACGTAATGATTGATGGGGTCAGGAGATGTTCTTGATGTTACTTGTGGGGTTCCACACAGTAGTGTCCTTGGGCCATTATTGTTCCTTATATTTATTAATGATATCTCCCACTTGCCCTTGATTGGCCATATTAATATTTTTGCAGATGATATAGCAGTCATTTATGAAACAAAAGATTCTTCTAACATAATTATTAATATGGAACATGATATGAAAATTTTACTTGAATAGTTCAAGTCTAATCTGATTTCACTAAATTTGCTAAAAACGAAATTTATGATTTTTCACTCGCCACATAAAATTCCCTATGATGTAACATCTTTTATAATAAAAGATATTATTATTGATCGAGTTGAAAGTTTCAAATACTTAGGAGTAACGTTTGATTCCCGCATGGGATGGGAAGAGTATATTAAATCAATTTGCGGTAAAATGGCTCCGTTAGTGAGACTCATAAGGAGGCTTTCATATTATGTGCCTAAATATGTCATGAGATTAATGAATTTTGCATTTATTCATCCAAAAATCCTCTATGGGATTATTGTTTATGGAACTGCTAGCCAAGTTAAAAAAAGTACAGATTTTGCAAAATAAAAGTTTGAAAGCTACTTCGAAACTACCTACAAGATTTTCTACATTGAGTTTATTAGAAACTGAATCCAACGGTATCTTGCCCATAGCTGCGTTACATGATTTTCAATTATCATTATATATGTACAAGACGTTGAATGTATCTTCTGTTCTCTCTAATTTGGAATTTTATTATAATAATCATAATTATCGTACCAGATTTGCAAATAACATACGTTGTGGAACTATCACGAATGAATTTGGACGAAAATCAAATAGATATTCTGGTCCCTCTTTATACATTAAATTACCAGAATCCGTAAAAATTTAGTAAATGTTCATCATTTTAAGAAAAACTTGAGATTGTTTTAACAATACTTAATAGAAGATTATATTTATTAATATTTAATATTAGTTTACTTATTGCTTAGTATTTATTAATTTTTATTTTATTTATATTGTTGATTTCCTTAAAAGGACAAGAAATCCATTGGAAATCTTCAATGTAAACATGGTTTATTATTGTTGAAAAATTTATTCATTTTTCAATAAAAAACATTTTTTTTTTAATCCAATTATGTAAGCAAACAGTTGCCTTTATACATTTTAGAACGTTTTCCCGCTTTGCATTTATGGGCGTTCGAAAAATTCGCCATTTAGCGGATAAAATGACGCACAAGTGAATATTAATTTGCCACTAAATAGAACAAATGTTTACCATAACTCCGGATTGATAAATGCGATTCTCACCTGGAACAGTTTGCCAACGGAATTAAAAAATATTAGTTCTGTTTCTAAATTTAAAACTGTTATGTTAAAATCTATAACATAGAACATGTACATATTTGTAAATTATTATTGATTATGTAAGTGGAAGTTTGTTTTGTTCATTGTTATACTTTATTTAAAATGTTAATTGTTAATTTTAAGTTTGTTATTAAATTGTAAAAATGTTATGCACAAAAGCCATCGGCTTACGCTTTAGTCAATAAAATATTATTATTATTATTATTATTACATATTATAAAATGCCAAAAGTATTTTCAATGATCCGCCTTGCTCTCGACAAACGATAATTAAAAACTGACTCCGGTACGGGTAGCCCAGCAGATGAATTTCTTCCCGGAAATGGCCTCATAATATGCCTTACCAATGGGAGGAAAGCCTCGTCTGCGACAACTACATAAGGAGGGATTTTCAAAAATGAGCTGCCTTCCACTAATGCTTTCTCAAAAACGGTACTTTTAAAGACACCGCTATCGCCGAATCTCCCAGATGCTCCGATATCTACAACTAAAAAGTTATAATCCGCATCACACATTGCCATTAATATAATGCTGTGCGAATTTTTATAATTGAAGCAACTGCTTCCACTATTATGAAAGGCCTAAAATTAGACAAAATTAGCTTTAGTAGAACAACCCATTAAAAAAATTACCTGAACTGTGCAATGTATTCCGTCAAGAGCTCCGATGCAGATTGGGAAATGCCACTTAGTGTGAAATCCACTTTCCACGCATTTCCATTTATTTTCGGTCAACGCTTCAAATGAAGAACAAACAAGTGAGTGCCATATTGCGTCACAAGTTTCGGCAATATTGTAACTTGCGCAGATGCTTCAGATACTCTGTAATCGTACGCCAGTGATTTCATCATGTCGCCACTTGCTAGGTATCTAAAAAATATGGTTAGAATTTTAAAAAATTTCAATTATTTATTTGCTCGCATCTTCACCTCAAGGTTAGAGAAAGTCTTGCTCCTGGCGACGCTCTCAAGTTAAATATAATTTTCCAATCCTGCTGCGAATTTTACTCAGCAATTCATCGAACAAATTCACCGACATTCGATGATAATTAAAAAATTTGTGGGTTTCGTTAAGCCTCGTTTTTGCCACCAAATTATTATAATGGCCTTGTTCTTGGCGCTTTAAAAGCAGTTGATTCACCCAACATCTTTTGGGAGATTCATTATTTAGCAAAGCCAATATTAGTACAATTTTTTTTCCCCTTAATACCTGATTGTTTTGCCACATTTTTAGTTCTCTTTTTAATACAACGCACTAGACAATACAAAAAATATTTATTTAGTATGCGTGGCGTGGCGGCACCCGTCACAAATGTAAATTGTTGTCAAGAAACCATCACGTTTATTCCCACTTGTCATACGTCGCACGTCGAATATGTAAATCAACCTTAAGACACGGGGATATACTACCTCTATTTTATATTTTGTATACCTTGGTTCGAACCTGTTAACGGCAGAAAAATTTATTAAATTTAAAAGAACATAGAACTTTAATAATAATTTAAACAAACGGCACTATTCAAAATAAATCGATTTGACCCATTTTTTTCCGTTTGCAAAAACAACAAAATTTAATAGAAACTCATCGAATAAATTAATTAGGCTAATCAGCATGACTTTGACTAAAATATAAATTTAAATTTATTGTTGGAAATGATGTGCAGTTTTAAAACAAGATGAGCATTTATTTGTGTTTTCTTCTTTTCAAACAACATTTTAAAAGTTCTAAAAGGTAAATCTGTTTTAAATAATATAAAAAGAATTGGCTAAATAATGTAAAACCAATATTGTGTAACTTATTGGTTAATCGTGTAGAAAATAATAACATCGGGTTGTTTGGAAAAATGTGACCTTACAATTTAAATGTTCACAATATCCTGAATTTATATTCCAACTTAACACTTTTACTTTAGGTGTTATGAAATTGTATTCCCAATAAGAAAAGGAAATGTCCATGAGTAGAGAAGTACCAGAGTACAGGGTATTTCAAAAAGCCAACAATTTTTTGTAAAAACAGGCGGTTCGCAGACCCGTTATCGGTTACCTGGCGACCCGATTAATTTGTTGAATTTTAAATTGATCAAATTAACCGATTTTAAAAATTTCTCAAAACTTCTTTTATTGAATTATTACAATACTTTAAAATCGTATTTAAACAGTATTTCATATTATAATTCTTTTGTATACCTTTTTCCATGACTCTTTTGCTGTTTCTTTAAAGCAGCGAAATGCAGTAACGAGAAAAGTATCCTTGCATGTTTACAAAATGCCAACGGATACCATTAGTGTGATAACATTGTGTTTTTCATTGTGAATTTTAATTTTTTTTTTTTTACATTTAATCTAAAAATTAATTAAAATAGTATATTAAATATAATAATCTAGTGTATTTTTTGTATTTACATCGGTAGTTTTTTGTTTGTGCTGGTGGTTCATTGTGCGCGAATCAGACATCGAAAAACTCATGAGTGAATTGTTCATTTGTACCATTATTTGAGAATGAGTAAATTCAACACACACATAAAAAGTAAAATACGAATATCAAGAGTTTTTTGTTTCGCGTTAGAGAAGTTTTCTTTTTTTCTTGAATATCCAAATTCTCTTTTCTGTTTTATGTTTCAATTTACATTGATAAAATACAAATGAATTTTTTTAGCTTGCACAATGAAACTCTTTTGGTAGAAGAGCAGACATTGAAAATCATTCAGTTTTGAGTGTGCAATTGTGTATTAAAACACATGAATTTTAAAACTCAACATAATAAAGAATGAAACTTGTGTTGAGAATGTGGATATTCATCAAATTTCAGTTTTCTTTCTTCTTTCGATGAATTCACAAGCATTTAGTCTAAATGTGTGAAACAAGGATTCTTTTTGTCCTTTCTGACGTTGAGCGTTAAAATTCATGTGTTTTTAATGCACACACAAATATGAATGATTTTCGATGTATTTTTATTAAAAATGAAATGAATTATTTTTCTTTTTATTCTGCATAAGCAAGAGCATTATGAAAAATGTAAAATAAAAAAACAACGAGCACGCAAAAGAATTATGTGAAAACGAGTAAGTTTCTATTGAATCATTTCAAGTTTCTTTTATGGGCCTGATAAACCAATGCAGATAGTATAGCCGGCTGCTATTTGCTCAATATTTAAATTTTACATTTTTGGCTTAAAAATTCTATAAGTTATTCTATTTTGGGTTCGGAGGAGGAATCTTACATTAATTATTTAATTAAAAATTGAGATTTATAATTTATTTGTTGACAACGAGAAATACAAACCACTTTATTTCAGTATAGCCATGTCTTGGTGAGCTTAACTAACGCACAGTTCTGTCAAGTTAATCATCTAAACCTGCACCAAATACTTTAAAATACACCATTACTCATAAACGGCATTCTTGTTGCATATTTAGACTTTTGTGAATGGTCACGAAAAACCCGGTGAACAAAGCAAAGTAACAGCGCTGATTTGATCAGATTGAACCAAATCAAAGAAAACGGTTGTATTAGACATAGGCGATATTATGACTGTAAAATCATAGCAGCTCGAAAGACGGTAGCATAACTCTCTGCGGCATCTTCCTTGCAGGCATCTTTAGAAAATGTCATTCAGATATATTTACCAGTTTTATAATTTTTCTTTCGTATAAACTACGAATAACCAAGCTCAGCTACAGCACGAGCAATATTAAACACAGCATACCGATTAAACAATTTCAAAATTATTTATAATATATCTGCTATTTAACATTAGACTACCGAAATTGTCTCAAGATAAATCAAATTTTGAATTGCTTTTTGGAAAAGTAGTAGTAGTTAAAATCATTTATTAACCGACCAGTCAAATATATTTTCGCCTGACTGTTAATTAATCATTAAATTCAAATTTAAAATTTGATATATCTCAAAATAGTAATTACATAGCTGCAATTACAATGCATACAACTTGTAACACTTCGGGATTTTTTGCAACACTAAATGATATTTAGCTTTGTTTTTCTAAATCTTCTTTCTAGAAAATAATTGTATAAATAATGACTTAGTTATGTTAGTCTATGCTGTTTACATAAATGCATACAATAAATTTTTAAAATTTGTTATTTACTTAGTAGGGATAATAAGACGCCATTTTAAAAACTGTGCCGAAACCAACAAGAGCACATGCCTTTTCAATCTATCAAGACACATTATAAGCTTTCATCCGGTATCCGGATATTGTCCATCAATTAAATTTAATTTTGGGTGTACAAATTGATTTCCGACCTTTTTAGATAGGTGTCGTTAGTATGCATATTATTCAATCGGGCAATACATGTATTTTGGAGGTTAGATGTCAAGCTTGAATAATTACTAGTGGCATTTGTTCAAAGCGTAAACAACAATTATTTTCATGTAATTGAAAATGTCGAATTTTGTGCCAAAAAAACAACATTTTCGGGAAGTTTTACTTCATTATTTTTTGTTGAAGAAAAGTGCAGCGGAAACAAATCGTTTGCTTGTGGAAGTTTACGGTGAACATGCTCCATCGACAACAACATGCAAAGAGTGGTTTCAACGATTCAAAGTTGGTGATTTTGACGTAAGAGACAAAGAACGTGAAGGCAGACCATGACAATTTGAAGATACAGAATTGAAAGAATTGCTTGATGTGGATCCTTGTCAGACTGAAAAACAATTGGCAGAAGAGTTGAATATTACCCAACAATGTGTTTCGCAACGTATATATGCAATGGGATTGGTTCAGAAGCTGGGTGCCACACAAATTGAAAGAAAGGGACATGGAACGTCGGAAAACCATGTGAGAATTGTTGCTTCAACGACAACAAAGGAAGTGGTTTTTACATCGGATCATCACTGGGGATGAAAAATGGATCAATTATGACAATCCAAAGCGCAAACCAGCGTGGGTCAAGCCAGGTGAACCAGGGCCGTCGACGCCAAAATCAAATATCCATGGTTCGAAGGTGATGCTTTGTATTTGGTGGGATATGAATGGTGTCGTCTATTATGAGCTGCTGAAAGAGCGTGAAACCATTACGGGACAAGTTTATCGGCCACAACTGATGGTTTTAAAGCAAGCTCTAGCTGTAAAACGACCGGAATGGGACAAAAGGCACAATAAGATTATTTTGCAACATGACAACGCTAGGCCGCATGTTGCTATACCTGTCAAAAATTACTTGGGCAGGCAGTACTGGGAAATTCTACCCCACCCGCCGTATTCACCAGACATTGCTCCCTCTGATTACCACTTGTTCCGGTCGATGCAATCAGCCCTGACACAGCAGCCCTTCACTTCATATGAAAACGTCAAAAAATGGGTCGATGACTGGATCGCCACGAAACCACCAGACTTCCTTCCTTCAGGTAATCCGTTTATTGCCTGAACGACGGGCGTAGGTTATAGCTTCCGAAGGACCATACTTTGAATAAAACATTCTTTCATTTTCTACACAAACTAATGTCTTTTCATTTCAGTGAAAAAGGTCGGAAATTTATTTGTACACCCAATAGATCGTAGCTTGGATAAGGAGCATAATCCACCAATGGCAACAAAAAAAAAAAAAACAAAAAAAAAACTCATCAGTAAAAATAGAAATTGATTATATATATATACATAGATATATACATAGTTATTCGTTCTTGTGTTAAATTAGTAACTGGTAATTATAAATTACCAAGGATTTCAAGAAATTATAAATCCTTTAGAGAGAGCGTTAGGCTTTAAACTAAATTTCCATAATATCGTTGACTACATTAAATCCACCTCACAGCAATTTATTGATTATATAAAATCAGTGACAAACTCAGTAATCAACCAACCCGATATAACTGAAAAACTAAATTCCATCCGAAATAATATAAAGAAATTAAAGACTATAAAATATAGAAACCTTTTTTTGGCTAAACAGTGAAAAACTACCCGTTCTCGACGTAGCGTTGGGAAAACAAACATTTTTACAAGCAACTGGGTTAAAGTGATCCCAACATAGGGTTTTCTGAGGACCAATTTAAATTTATGGAACATTTTTTAGAATCTTTTAGTGGACTATATATATGGTGACTTCTTTAAGGAATGGCTGCAATGTTAATTATCTTTAAACTTGTGTGAAAAACAGATGTCTGCCGATTTAAAGCGAGACATGAAATTTAGAGAACTACAGTTATTCTCGTTAGACAATTTCAAAGCCGCAATGTTTTTGACAACCATTTCAATTATTTAAATTCGACGAATTTGTCGGAAACGAATAAAACAAATGCGAAAGTAAATTTAGATTCACTCCCAGGAAAATGTTTTACAATATTGGGAGAGAAATAAATAGGAGTGTCCTGAACTGTACCACCTAGCCGTATTGCCCTTGCCATTCCTGCAATGCAAGTTTCCGTGGAAAGGTGCTTTAGTGCGCTATCTCTAATCTTAACACCACATAGAAGTAGGCTTTCTGGAGATATCTTAGAAAAGATACTCCTTATCAAATTAAACAAAGATTTATTAAATAATTAATGTAAATATGGTAAATTTTATATAGAATATTGAAATTTAAGATACTCGTATTAAAGCAAATAGTTGATAAGTATTATTATTTTAAATTCAACCAATATTTAAAGTGAACCGAAATGTGATAATGAAATTAATATTTTTATAAATTTACATATTTATATTTTTTATTATTATTATTATTTTTTTTTTTGATTTACTTATAGCCAAATAAAAATTATTGAAATTAAATATTTTTGACAATAAACAAAGCACGTTTTTCTATTAAATTTGTAGAATTTTATTACATATCATTGAAAATCCGTTCTACGTTATATTCACCTTCGTCGTCACTAATTGTAATAACTTTGTTTGAATCGTTTTCTACGAAAATCATATCACTATTATTGCTAGAAGAGTTTTATCGGCAATAGTACAATGCTTCACCCACAATAAGAGACTTATCAATGATCGAAGCTTTAATTAATTGTTGAAGTGTTGATATCTTCGTCCTAAGTAATTTAAATGTCGTTAACATTTTCGGCCTCCGAATAATATCATGGACAAGGAATGAAAGACAAAATTCGCCCGTAAATTTCCATTTATTACTAGTTATTGAAACGCTAAGCTATTTAAAGTGCAAGATAAAGGTTAACGAAGCAAACTTAAACAATCTCCATAATCCCTACACTAAAATAAAATTATGATCGGCTTGAATGTCGCTACATTTTATATGTACTACAAATTACAATTTACATAATGGAACAAAAACAAAAGATTTCTTTTTTGGAAAATGTTTTTACCCCTATAATACGTTTTTAATTGTTTACCCCTTTTTTCGGTAAAATTGGGCGGTGGTTTTCAGATAAGGCTAACTAAGAAACCCGATTCCCTTATTTAATATGTATGTGCGAAAATATTTTTAGAAGAATAAAGGAAGCATAAATTAAAAATGTAGATTTACAAAATTACACATTCAAAGAAAATACCCAAATGCGATGAATGATTTTTTTTTATTCTTCATATTGAAGTTTTAAAAAATTCGTGTGTTTTATAACTCTTCTACCAAAAAAGTTTCATTTGAGCAAACTAAAAAAATTCATTTGAGTTTTTTCAATTCATTTTTGAGTGTGCATTAAAACACATGAATTCTGAAACTCAACATAATGAAGAACAAACCGGATTCTCTTCACAAACACATTCAGACTGAATGTGTGTTACGTGAGAAGAATAAAGAAAACGAAATTTGATGAATATTCACATTCAGAAATTGAGCAAAATGTTTGTAGAGAGAGTTTTTTTTGTTTTTTATTATGTTGAGTTTTAAAATTCATGTGTTTTAATGCACACTCAAAATGAATGATTTTCGATGTCTGGCGCGAATTCAAATCGATAACGAGATTTCGTGTTTTTTTTTGTATATTTTTATGCTTTTCCTTTTCATAATTTTTTGTTATATTTTTGTTTTCTGTAATTAAATTTTTAACCAGCCGCATGAGTATTGAACGGCTGGGAGACTAAGTGAAATACTTTGAAATGTAAAATTTAAAATGCTATAAAGGATATAGGTTGTGTTATCCTTTCACATGAGATTATTATTATTATTATTTTTAATTATATTACATAGCTTAAACTTTTTCTCAGTAAGTAAGTTGGTGGGTATCATATTAGTATGTATTAGGATTTGCAACTGTGGTTTGTTGTAGATGGTTGATTAAATTGTTTATAGAACAAGCAGTGCTGTACCAGATGTGAGTGATTGAGATTTACGTCTGTGTACTGAGAATCAATGCAGTGGAGGTTGACACCGCTACATCATTGATGGAAAACGCTTCATTTAAGTTTCCAGGGAGACAGTTAATCTTTAATTTATGTACTGGTATTATTTAAGGTTGCTTTATTAAGTGGTAATTGGTGACTAAGTAATATTTGCGGAATTTCTCAAGGAACCTGTTCCGGCTGTAAATCGAAGTGAGCCAAATTTAATCTATGTTTAAAGTATTTGGGTGGATTGATTGATTGATTGGAGTGTAAGACCAAGCCTAGACCTTGAACTCGCCACCAAATGATTAAAACATTTAGTTAAGTTTCGTTAACGTTATTTGTAAATTTGTTATATAGTCTGACCTTTAATTTTGTCCTTTTAATACCATTCATGCCATCTATTATAATATTCATAAACTATAATTTGATTTGTCATTTCATATAAAACATAAATTTTTCTTTTGTATTCTGTTTTAAAAAAAAAAAGTATATTAGTATTGTATCAAAATATTTTGGGTCAGTTCATTTTTGTTTTCACCGCAGAACGTTTTGATAAACCAACAAATAAAACTCAAGCCAGAAATTAAATTTGCTTTTGTAAATTCATGTATCTATGCAAAAATTAAATCTTTGTTCTAAATACAGTGTGTTATTTATTGAAAACTAATTTTGTTATTTATTAAATCATTATATGGGGTGCTTTTTACCAAAAGCCAGTCATTTTGCATTCTTCGGTATTTATTGTAAACACCATCACCAGCCATTACATTTTTTGTGCATTATTTATTTGGAAACGACATTACCAGCCATCAAAAATTTTGATCGACATCATCACATATTGTTGCCGAAACACCTGATTCAAACAAACAAAAGCAACCAGCGCTATCGAATATGTTCATATTTTTGGTCCTTCGAGCCGGATGTGGTATTGGAAAATTGATTAACAGATAAGTGAACATTTTGTTGTATTTTTTTTTTTTTTCAACGCCATTTTGGCATCATATGGTCGTGTTAACACGTTGAGGCAACAATAATTTGCATAAAGCCAGTTTAACAGATATTTCATTAAACTGCGCGTTGTACATTTCAAAACGGAATTGAATCAATTTCAATTAATTTACCGATTTGTCAGAGTTTCATCAAATCGAGTCGTCGTGAATATTTAATCAAGTTTATGCGTATTTGTGCATGAATATTTCAATCTGCATATGGAGTCGGCTAATTCAGTGGTTAACAAAGCGTATAATAAATCCTGGATGGTTATTTAAAGTTATAATTCATAAAATACACAAGTTGAAATATCGTAGACAAAAATTAAATCTCGAATTTACATTAGGTAGTACGCCATTTTGAATGCGGTAAATTTTGCAACTCATTCATGAATGTGAAAGCAATTATTGTAATTTAATTATTGTTATCAGTGTAGAACCATATTTTGATAGTTTCGTGAAAGTTATTTTAGCTTCAATTAACTAGAAGCATTTTGTGATTTTGTGTACAATACTGTTAAATCTTTACGAGAGATAAAAGCAAAGACTTTGGATATTTTCTCAAACTTCAACAAAAAATAAACATTTAAAGATGGCTGATCAATTAATTCAGAAACGTGGTCGTATACTAGGTTCAATTACAAAGCTGATCACATATAATACTTCTGCGGCGATTGAAACTGACTCAATCGAGAAAATTGAGGCTAAATTAGAAAAACTGGAAGAATATTGGCAACAATTTACAGATCTCGAAGATCGAATTTCATTAATTCCAAATTCTGAATCTAAGTTTGACCAATTCGAAGAAGATTATTTCAATTGTAAAGCGGCTTTACTTAAACAAATCAAGAAGAGGTCTACATTAGTGAACAATGGTAATAAGAATGACGATTCCATTACCGACAAAACGGCATTAGATTTATTGTTTGATCAGCAACGTGCTTTTTTTGAAAATATTTCCGATCGTACCGCCAACATATCACTTGCTAACTACGATACAATAACTCTGCCAAAACTTCAAATTGAACCATTCGATGGGGAGTATCGCAGATGGCAATCATTTTGTGACTCATTCAAAAGTGGAGTTGACAATAATCAAAATATATCAGAGGCTCATAAATTCCAATTATTGAAAGGTTACCTCAGAGGAGACGCAGCGGCGTTATTGAGGCACATACCTGCAACTGATGATAACTACAAACTGGCATGGAAGAAATTAGAAGAAAGATACGCCAAAAAGAAGACGATTCTCAATGATTTTCTGGCCACTTTTATGAACTTACCAAGTGTTACAAATGGTTCCGTAAAAGGGCTTCGCTCGCTCAGTGATACAACAGATTCTGTAATTAGAGGCATTCAAACATTAGGTGCTGATGCTGAACGACGTGACGCATTGATAATATATATTTTGTTAACGAAGGTCGACCCTGTAACGCAAGAATCCTGGTCAAGGGAGACAAGTAAAGATGACTTTCCAACAGTCCAGAGTTTTCTAAATTTTATTAACGCAAGATGTGATGCAAAAGAAGGATGTATTTCAACACAACGAGTAACACGATCGCCTACATTCATTAAAAGTTTATCATTAAAACCACAATTAGATTGTCCTGTCTGTAATGATAACCATACTCTAGTTAGATGTATACAATTTCGACAATTCGATGTGAAAAAAAGGCGAGATTTAG
This sequence comes from Tipula vernalis, assembly GCA_958295665.1. NCBI lineage: Eukaryota > Metazoa > Arthropoda > Insecta > Diptera > Tipulidae > Tipula > Tipula vernalis. Next base: position 164,738,771 of record OY282559.1, read on the forward strand.
CACGCCGATATAAAGTATGTTATAACTGTTTGCGACGGGACCACAATGTTCAGAATTGTTCCTATCAAGAGAATTGTAAGATGTGCAACAGACGTCATCATACCATGCTACATTTTAGTGAAGATTGTGATATTTCTCCAAGTTCTTCATCAACAACAGTACAATCAAAATAAAAAACCATGTTGACACAAGAAAATCAAATTACCGTTCAGGATAATCAAGATGAAGACGACGATAAATCACAAACAGTTTTAAGTGCCAATGTATTAAACAATCGATGTGTTTTACTTCCCACCGCATTGGTTAATATAAAAAATTATAATGGTCAAAATATTGTTGCACGTGCACTATTAGATTCTGGATCACAGGCATCGATCATCACAGAATCATTAGCTCAAACACTAAGACTACCCCGACAATATTCAAAGGTGCAAATTTCTGGATTGTCTGATGTCAATGCTACTACAACAAGAGGTCGTACATCGGTTACAATTACTTCAAGGATGCCTGAGAGAGCAGAAATTGCAGTTAACGTTTTAATTGTCGGAAAAATAGCAAGCACTATTCCGACTCAACATATTCCAAACAATGACATCATTCAATCAATTGAAAAGGTGGAGCTCGCTGATCCAAATTTTAACAAGCCAGCAAGTATTGACATTCTTTTGGGTTCTGATGTTTTCTTTAAATGTTTAAAACCAGTCACAAAATCACTTAATAACAATATTACATTGCAATCATCTATATTTGGTTGGATTATTACCGGGATTGTTCAAGATGATAAAATTATACATTCTTATTCAGCTAAAATTAACGAAAAGGAAACCATATGGGATATATTACAAAAATTTTGGTCAGTGGAAGAACCACCAGTCGAAAACCAGTTGGAGAAAACTGAATGTGAATTGTTCTATGAACGCACTGTAACACGTAGCGACGATGGCAAATATATTGTACGCTTACCACTAAAGAAAGACTGTCATCGTCTTGGAGATTCTTACACAGCTGCTTATAAGCGATTAGTTACCATGGAGCAGAAATTTAAACGGAACCCTAAATTCAAAGATGAATATTATAAATTCATTGATGAATATGAGAAGCTTAATCATATGACTAAAGTCAATAATTGTAAAAACCGTACTAATCAAAATTGTTTTTATTTGCCACATCATGGTGTAATAAAAGAATCAAGCTCTACCACTAAATTGCGGGTGGTTTTCGACGGCTCTTGCAAAACATCTACAGGCGTTTCAATCAATGATATTTTAGAGGTTGGCCCTATTTTGCAAAATAATCTTATAGATATTGTCACAAGATTTCGTCAACACAAAATTGCCTTTGCCGGCGATATTGAAAAAATGTATCGGCAAGTATTAGTAGCTGAGGAAGACAGAAGAATGCAGATGATATTATGGCGCAAACATCCCAACGAAAATCCGGTACATTACAAATTGAACACCGTTACTTATGGCATGGCACCAGCAGCATTTCTAGCAGTTAAAACACTTCATACATTAGCCAATGATTATCAAAGTCAATATCCTTCGGCATGCCAGGCCATAAAAGAAAGCTTTTATGTGGACGATTTCCTAAGTGGTGGTGAGAACGTTGAAACAGCAAGGCAACTTATGAATGGTGTTATTGACGTATTAAAAGCGGGTGAGGGTGGTCAGAACGAGCATTTGGTGCCGTGGTGTATTTAAGAGTTGTCGATGACTGTGGAGTGATACACATTAATAATATAATTGCCAAGTCCAAGATTGCACCTTTAAAGCAAATTTCACTGCCCAAGTTAGAACTTTGCGGTGCAGTGCTTTTATCTAGACTGATCAAGTATACAGCACGAGTTATAAAAGTAACAGATGATAACATTAAAGCATGGTGTGATTCAATGGTAGTATTAGCATGGCTAAAGGGGCATCCAAGGCAATGGAAAACTTTTGTTGGTAATCGGACTTCATTTATTTCCGATCATGTACCCTTACGTTGCTGGAACTACGTCAGAAGTTGTGAAAATCCAGCCGATCTAATTTCACGTGGCATACCCGCCGCTGATTTGGTCAACAATACTCTATGGTGGAATGGTCCTACTTGGTTGAAGCAAAACGAACGCAGTTGGTCCATTGTTAATAAGGATTACATTACGGATGAAGAGAGAAGATCACAACCGCAATTTTTATGTTTCGGTCTAGTTACTCCCAATCAGAACGATACCATTGACGGCATTTTTGAATACTGTTCCTCATTTGAAAAGGTCAAACGAATAATTGCCAGATGTTTAACTTGGTTCTATAGAGGCCGTCATTCAAAATGTAAACTTGAGCTATATATCAAAGCAGAGCGGATATGTATCACTCATGTTCAAATTAAAATGTTTCAAGGCGAGTTCAGTTGTTTGCTGAATGACAAGCCTATTGATAAATCGAGCAAGTTGATAAGGTTATCACCATTTTTAGATGCAAATAGTTTAATGCGAGTAGGTGGTCGCTTAATCAACTCAAGCTTACCTGATGGAACTAAACATCCATTTATAATCCCGAATCACCACCCGATTGGTTATCTAATTGCACGAGACATACATATCAACAATTTTCATGCTGGCCCAACATTAGTAACAAACTTAATACGAAGAAGGTACTGGATATTAAATATCAGGAGCATAGTTCGCAAGATTTATCACGATTGCATGAAATGTGCAAGGTTTCGCGCAAAGCCAATTCTTCAACCGATGGGTAATTTGCCTGCTGCCAGAGTTAATCCATCACGGCCATTTGATCATACAGGCATGGACTATGCTGGTCCCGTACAACTAAAATTACGAAATGGTAGAGGTAGACAACAGTTGACAAAAGGTTACATAGCACTTTTTATATGCCTGGCTACAAAAGCAACTCATATCGAATTAGTCAGCGATTTGTCAACAAACTGTTTTCTTATGGCATTGAGACGGTTTGCTTCGAGAAGAGGGCTTCCTTCTCAGCTCTATTCTGATAATGGAAGTAATTTCATAGGCGCAAAAAATTCCCAAGCTGATCTTTTTTTATTTCTAGAGAACAACCGAGACAATATTGTTAATGCTGAGTTCCTTTTGCAACATAAAATCAAATTCAATTTTATCCCACCAAGAGCTCCTAATTTTGGTGGTCTTTAGGAGGCTAACATCAAAGCCGTCAAGTTTCATCTAAGAAGGGTTGTTAATGCACCGCTAACATTTGAAGATATGACGACCATCCTAACACAAATCGAAGCTCTGCTAAATTCCCGGCCGCTTAGCCCGTTACGGGATGACCATACTGACCTAGACGTATTAACACCGGGTAATTTCCTAGTCGGCCAACCATTGTTACAGTTACCAGAAGAAGATGTTACGCACCTTCCCGAATCAAGACTTTCGAGATATCAACAACTGCAATTGCGAGTGCAACATTTTTGGCGCCGCTGGTCCTTCGACTACTTGAACCATTTAATACAAAAATCAAAATGGAAAGACAAAGGAACTACATTAACACCAGGAGAGCTAGTTCTCATTAAGGACGATAACTTGCCCCCTGCTATGTGGCTGTTAGGACGCATTCTACATGTTTATTACGGTGACGATGGGGTCATACGAGTCGCCAACATCAAAACAAAATCAGGTGTCCTGAAAAGAGCCGTCAATAAAATTTGCAAATTACCGCTAAATGAAGAGGAAGGAAAGGACGCAAGACAGCAAATTCAACACTAAATTTGATTTCATATCTAAGTTCAACACTATTAATTTATATTATGATAGTTATAATGATTTAGATTCCTAAATGAAGGGGAGAATGAACTCGCCACCAAATGATTAAAACATTTAGTTAAGTTTCGTTAACGTTATTTGTAAATTTGTTATATAGTCTGACCTTTAATTTTGTCCTTTTAATACCATTCATGCCATCTATTATAATATTCATAAACTATAATTTGATTTGTCATTTCATATAAAACATAAATTTTTCTTTTGTATTCTGTTTTAAAAAAAAAAAGTATATTAGTATTGTATCAAAATATTTTGGGTCAGTTCATTTTTGTTTTCACCGCAGAACGTTTTGATAAACCAACAAATAAAACTCAAGCCAGAAATTAAATTTGCTTTTGTAAATTCATGTATCTATGCAAAAATTAAATCTTTGTTCTAAATACAGTGTGTTATTTATTGAAAACTAATTTTGTTATTTATTAAATCATTATATGGGGTGCTTTTTACCAAAAGCCAGTCATTTTGCATTCTTCGGTATTTATTGTAAACACCATCACCAGCCATTACATTTTTTGTGCATTATTTATTTGGAAACGACATTACCAGCCATCAAAAATTTTGATCGACATCATCACATATTGTTGCCGAAACACCTGATTCAAACAAACAAAAGCAACCAGCGCTATCGAATACGTTCAGACCTGTCTCCCGGATGACGCCTGACCCATCGTACACCCGTATAGCATATGACACATAAAGAAGGATAGGAAAGGAATGTTAGTAAGGATTGAATCGACCCGGTTACATACACCTTTGTAGTCGATATTTAGTATATTTGTACAATTTAACTACGACAACACAACCTAACTATGGCATTTAAATTTTCCATAGTTTCATTTTTTGTTTTTCCCAAGAAGCCCAATAATTCTTTTTTAACAGGCGCGTACCAAAATTGATCGAACCTAGAGGTAAATACTATAGAGAAGAAATCAAATTTTCTCCCATATAAATCTTCCACTTCAAGCGTACACAGTTGGAGAAGGATGGATATATACAGGTCCCTATGAACAACATATGGTTGCACTCCCCCTGTAAACCATCAATTCAGCTTCCATTGCTGTCAAAAAGTGGCCGTGCGCAGTTTTGCGAAAACCAAATATTATCAATATCCAAAACAATCAATAATAAATATAATTAAATATTATTTGTGATAAACTATTAAATTTTTATGAAAATAGTGTATAATCGAAAAATGTCGTAACTATACTCGCAACAAACCACCCGGAACCTCCCTTCATTAATTTGTGATAAAATTCACTTTTAATTTAAATTTAATACACCATTATCAAAAACAATGGTGTTGTTTTTGTGCTCCCTGCGACTCACCCACAACTAATTTACCCCGGTTCACACTAAAAGTGCTAACAATGCCGCGTGTTTAGAAAAGTTATTTTTAATAACAAATCAGCTTTATTAAATGTTGTTTCTATAAATGTATTTAAATCCAAATCAAAATGTTTTTTTTTTTTAACTTTAATTGTTCTATTTTCAGTAGTAACCCACTTCATTCTAATCCATTGAATAAGTTCCAATGACGGCCCTAATATATTCCAGTCCTTCTTCCCCTCGCACAAAACCCTCGATGCCCGACGCCCGTCCATTTCTTCTCCATAGCATTTATACGTTAATTTTGTCCCAGAACAACATGACAGAGAATCTGCAAATTGCGGCCAACCTCGTTTAAGCCAAACCGAAATTTCGCCCAACAATCACTGGTCCTGTCAAAGTAAGCAAGCAACCGTATTTAAAGAGTTAAATAAACAAACCACCCACCCTCATGAGCAACATCACTGCCCTAGATTGATCAACAGAAATCGACATTTCAGCAATCTTCTACACTGGGACAAGCTAAAGACCTCTAACACCCTCTTATACCACTCAATTAATTTAGACATCGCAAGTGCGATTTGTAGGCACTATGCGTTTCGCTTTAGCAGAATTTTGACAACGCGATTCTGTTTAGGCATTACGAGCTCTTTAACAGTATTATCATCATTACGTATAATGTGAAGTACGACAGACAACACGTAATGATTCAAGGATTCTTTTAAAGAATTTTTAGCACATTTCTAGCTCACGAAACTCGCATTCATTATACGAGAGAACAATCGCACCCCACACACGAATACAGATAATTTGTTCAAGTGTATGCAAGTGATTTGTTCACGAAACACCTTCACCGACTCCATCTAATTTTGCTTCAATTCAAATTGATTTTAATCCACATATTAGCATTATGTGAATCTTATTAATGAACAAATAAACGACACATGTATACTCATCCGCCTTCGGGGTCTGTTATTGTAAATGTTTGTTTTCTTCCTTTCAAGTGCATCAATCTAGGTAACATCCATCACGCTGTAAATGCAGAATTGAATCGGGTCCAGGACAATTTTATTTATACCGCTCCCTTAAAACACCACACCACACAATAATATATTTTAAATTAGTTAAACACTCCTACAGTTTAACCCACTATTTGTGATTTCAAGCACAGTACGATTTAATTTAACTTCAACGATTTTCGATAAATCTTTTACAATTAAAATTGAAATTGAAATTTTAAATTTTTTTACAGAAATATTATTTATCTAAGGCTACTCGATTTCGCCCTCTATGTTTACAGTATTTGGGTGGAGTGAATAAAAACAGTGAGCGCTTTATGCTTGTAAGCAGGTGAATAAAATTTAAGTATATTCTTAATGTAGTAGTTGGTACTTAAAGTTTAAGTAACTACCAGATTCGATTATATGAAACGATAATTTTTTAGTAAAAAGTATACATTCATCGCCCATTATTAGTTATACATTTTCCCTTATGGTTCCTTATGGGGTTGTTCTGTTGCCAGTTTCTTGTATTCAGTTGTGGTTATCTGCTGTTTTGCGCATTAAGTCTTGTTCTGCACACATCGTAGGTGTGTTTCGGTTTTTGGCAATAATTACAGATTACTTGTCTAAAGTGGTTTCTATGACGTTGTATTTCATTATTATGTTGATTATTGCTCGCGATTATTGTAGTCAGTCCTGTTGTCATCTCTAACATTCTCTCTGTGCTCTCGGTTTCGTTGATTATTTCCTCCATACTTGATACTTTGATTGTTGCTATTTTTTCTTTTAATATCATATTGTTTAATCCTCTCTTGAAAGATTGGATTGCTGTACTTTCTAAGTGGTTTGAATACGTTTGATCAATTTCTGTGAGGTTATATTTCGTTTTATACCCTATTTTGTATTCTTCAAGGGCGTCACTAACTCTGTACCCGAAATTCCTTAATGATTCATTGTATGGCTGTTTAATGTTAATAAATTTCTGCTCAAGTTCACTTAACGTCCACACTTAGGTGTACATGCCGTTAAGAATTTTTTTTAGTGTGTTGTAGTCCTCGATTTGTCTATTTGCTATTCGTGTGTACGCTTCTCCTGTTAATTTAAATTTGATCAGTTGTCCAAATATTTTACGTTCTTCGTCGTTTATCAGCATGCTATATGCACTGTCTGCTGCACCTAAAAATCTGGTTAAGTTATTTGTTCCGTTAAATTCTGCCACGAATGTCATATTTTGCTGAATTTCTTTGATGATGGCCATTTTTCCTAATTTCTTCGTGTCTGTTGAGGGGTCAAGTTGAATTATTTCTGTGATGATCTTTTGCATCTGGGTTGCTTCGTCCTTCTTATCTAGCTCTTTTGTCTGTGTTGTTGTACACTGTTCGACACATTCCGTTGACTTTGTAATCGTTTGGTTCTTTCTACTGGTTGATTTCGATCTTTCTTTTTGGGTTTCTGTGGTTTTGTCCTTTGCTTCTGCATCGCTGATGCTCTGAGAACGGGTACAATCGGTTGGAAACACTGATGGTTCTCTTCTGCCGATAGGTTTTGGTGGTGGTGGTGTACGCGGTGTGATACTTGACTTATTACTAAATGGTGATGATTCTGAACCGTTGTTCATATAATCACTCTTTGCTTGTTTTATGGTATTCGTTGACTTTTCAACGATACTCTAAATTTCGAAAAAGAAAACTTCCTATTTATGCCTGATTTCTGGGATTTTCAACCCAATTTGCACAGTTTTGTTTGGACCTAACAACTAATTTGTTGTAATACACGGTTTATTGTGTTTATGTTGCTTGTGGTATATGTCCTGCTTTGTCTTTGTGTTGTTTCTTCAACCAAAATGCTAGTTTGTAATTTGGTTGTCACAAAACACTGACATGGGAGTCAAACTTTATCAAAACATTGCTAACGAATATATAGCTTGCGAATTTTTACAATAAAACAAATGAACGGAACAATCAAACTAATGCGGTTACTGAGGTAAATGTCGGTATACGTATGAGTAAATATTTAGTTACTTTAGTTTGTAATTTATTATTTTATATAGATACCTCTACACGTCTATATTGCTTAGTGTCCTTATTAATATAACCACTTGGAGCTTACCTCGGGTGGGGGCTATTACCCAAGTGATATCTTTATAAGTTTTTTGGAGAATGTTTTAGTGTTAGTTGGCTAAAAGCGTGTATAGTAAGGCGGGTTAGATGGATTGTTAGAGCATTGACGCCCCCTTAATCCAACTCTCTTGAAGAGTTAACCTGTTACTTATCTATCTCACGTGGTACCTTGAGGTTAGTATGGTGGTAGTTTGTGTATATTTACCTGAGTTTTTAGAATCTCTCCTTTCCTTGGATAAAACACTTGTTGCTTTTATTTTTCAATTACTTATTTATTTTCTATGTTTTTGATACACTTTGGACTATACACTTATGGATTTAAGCTTGACACGTTATACTATTGAGTTGATTTGCAGTTAACGATTTTTGCGTCGAATAATAAAATTTTACTTAGTATTTGTTTTAATAATTTTGACAATATTAACGTTGCTAGCACTTACAGAACTTTTACAATAATCATGTTACTTTTAATAGAACTGTTACAATAATGATTCTTACAACTAAATTTTGTGTTCTTATATACTAAAATTTTGGGTTATTTTTTGCTAATCCTACACTAACAATTTACATTGATAGGCTTGCTGAATCTTGTTTTTCTTAGAATTAATTGTTACATATTTTTCGCTTGCCATCAATTACAATATCGGCCTAGTTTTGATTTCAAAATACTTTGCCGATTTCGTGTTTTATTACACACGATTTACCGATTTTGGGTCAATTTTATGCGCTACTTAATTATCATATTTTATTACAATTTAAATTTATAGATTTTATTTTTTACATATGTAAACGGCTTGTTACATATTTTATGCACACATGTTATTTTCTTTTCTTTGATTTCCTAGTTTTTTGTGTCTACCGTTTGTCGTTTGTGCATCGTTTTGGTTCCTATTTCATTTTCCTTATGTATTATCGAAATATGATATTGTCTTTACATATTGCTTTTATTATTTTTATCTTATTTTCTAAAAAGATCGCCATTCGACGGTAATCAATATTATCTTAAATTTATTACATATTCAAGAGTGTGGTCAATATGGAAATATTTTAGTTTAAATTTATTGGATTTTGATCTAATTCTAATTTCTATTTTCCTTTATTATTTTCCTTTATTTCCTGATTATTTCACAACACAGAGTATGCCAAGTATTTTTTGTTAAAACCTTGGACATAAATAAAACACGAATACACTACTATCTCGACAACCTCATCGATGAAAAAAACCACACCACGAAATCGCCAGCAAAGGGGAAACATGCCAAACATAAACTATCAGAAAACAAATTAGACGAAGTCATATCAACGGATTTGCAACAGTCGATTCGCATTACTGCTGCGCTTCATCGAACAAAAAATATTTGGAGCCGCATTTAAATTTAAAAAAGATGTATCTGTTAGATTGTAATGAGTTTGACGATCCGTTTAAATTTTGGGTATACAAAGATATTTTTCAAAAGATATTCAATTTATCTTTTTTCGTCCCAAAAAAATATTTGTGCAACAAGTGCGAGGAGCACAACACAAAACAAAAAAACGGAATAGTATCGACACCAGAAGAACATAAACACTTAGCGGATCACTTACAAAATAAGTTAAATGCAAAAGCCGAGAAAGATTCGGACAAAGCCAATTCTGAGACGAATACACGCATTGTAGTAATCGATTTACAAAATATTTTTGCACTGCCAAAAGCAAACGTTAATTGCTTTTATTACAAAAGGAAATTGTTATGTTTCAATTTGACGGGCTACTGTAAGGATAATAAAACTACTTATTGTAGCATTTGGAATGAGACCACAGGGAAGAGGTACAAACGAATTGGCAAGTGCGTTTAAGCGAATTCTATAGATGCAGTTATATCAGACTTTCCAGTAACTGATAAAATAATCATTTGGACAGATTCTTGTGTGTTAGAAATAGATTTCCTCTCAAGTAATGCCTAAAACGAGAAAGAAATTGGTTTGAATTAGCTTGCACAATTCAGTAAATACAATACTTATTATTTATTTATAACGAATACGAATAGCTCGTAATTTATAATCCAAAGTCCAACTAATCTGAAAAATTAAAACTATTTAGTTAAAATTATTATATATTTCGAAAATTTAAAAGTTAACAAAATAACTTACCTCTAAATTATGTACTTCAATAATTTGCTACATTGTTATAATTGTTGACAATCAAATGTCCAAAATTGTAAATTATTGAAATCAACCCTAATTATTATAGCCACTGAACGAACCATAAACCAAATCGATTGTTATCGAGATATGTTGGTTATTTCGTTTTGGTATTGCTTTTCATTTTCATTCCATACCGAGCTATAAGACAAGTAGTACATCATAGAAAAGTAGTACCTTGAACCAAATAAATGGAGTTAATAAAAAACCTAAATTTTTATATAATTAATTCAATTTGATTATAAAAAATAATAATAATTCTTTACTTACAAATTAAAATTGATAGTTCGTTTTTTATCCTACACATATTTTTGGTGCCGAAACCCGGGACTGGGTCCCAATTACTAAATTTCTAAATTATTTGTGTGTGATTTTCATGTAAAGAAAGCTTTACATAATCGACATAACTCAGACAGTATAATTTACTATCCGCTAATATCAAAATAGTGAACATTTTTAATGCCTAAAATTAATAATAATTAAAAAGGTGTTTGTGAACCATGTGGCAGTGAATCATCAAAATCGCTGAATCAACGTCCGCCATTAGACGCATAAAATTAATACAAAAAAAAAACTTTTTGCAAAATGAATACGATTGTGTCGCGATTCATAGCTGAACTTATTAATTTTAAAACAAAATTTGCGAAGCAAATATTTCAAAGTAACCAATTTTGTGTATTTTAATATTTGATGGGACGTGCAGTGTTTTATATTGAAATTGAAATTGGACAGATTAATTCGACAACGTGATCGAATTGTAAGAAGAATGGCGATAATCGTAACTTTTTCAAATGACATTGATGAGCACACATCTCTAAATTCTCTCGAGGTGCGTCTTTCACATCTAATCGACTACCATAAATCATTTTCGAGCACTGAAGAACAATTAGATGAATTTGATGATCACGTATCAATCAGTGATAAAGTCGATGAAGATTATTACAACGCAAGAGCATCATTGGAAAACGCCATCATGAATCTGAAGCAAGACCAACATCAAGCTAAGTCGGATGATTTAAATCAAACACTCGAACATTTCGTTACTCAGCAGAAAACTTTTTATGAGAATCTCAATTCAACGCAAACTATGAAATTACCCAAGATTAATATTGAACCGTTCACGGGAGATTATAAATTGTGGCCATCATTTAAAGATCTTTTTGTCAACGCCATACATACGAGTAATCATCCACATTTGGAAGGAGTTCAAAAATTACAACAATTGAAAAGTCTGTTTCGTGGTGAAGCAGCAGCCCTGATCCGACACATCACTACAACAGACCAAAATTATGAAGAAGCCTGGACGAAATTAAACCGACGTTATGAAAAACCAAAACCTATTGTCGCAACACTAATTCAATCATTTCTGGATCAAAAAACATGTAATTTTTTGCAAATTACAAGGACCTACGAAAACTGTTTGATTATTCAGACGAAATTATACGAGCACTGCGCAGCATTGGGCCTGAGGTTGAGACCCGAGATCCATGGCTCATTCACTTGTTACTTGGGAAGGTTGACGATGACACAAAACAATTATGGGCTAGAACATCGGTTGATGAACAACATCCTACGTTTTTCAAGTTAATGGAATTTCTTAATAGTCGATGCGATGCCCTTGAATCGTGTATCATATAGTCGAGGAGAACACATCCGAATAAGCAACTCAAATCATTTTTATCGGAAACCAATCCAATGTCAGTAAAATACAATTGCTTCGAATGTAATGATGACCATTTGCTCTACAAGTGTCCAGTCTTTAAAAATAAAGATTTGAACGGTCGCCACAACTGTTTGCGAAAGGAGCATTTTTCTTCACAATGCACGTTCAAAACCAGCTGCCTGATTTGTAAGAGAAAACACCACACTCTTTTACATGCTGAGCAACAGATTACATCACATTCTGCGAGCATCAAACATGAGTCAGTAATCAACACAGTTGATGTATCCACAAGCAGTCAGTCAACTAATTTACAAAATCATGCAAGTGATCCAGATAACACGCCAACTCAAACATATTCAACCACGTTTCCAGAAAAAGAAAATCAAGGACTACATTTACCACCTACTTATACTCTACTACCCACTGATATCGTTACTATTCAGTCACGCAGCGGAGAGACCAAACTAGCTCGAGTACTCTTAGATTCCGGATCACAATGCACATTCGTGACCGAATCTTTAGTACAAAACCTAAGCCTATCAAGAAGAAAATCACATACAAAAATTTACGGCTTAGCAGGAACATTGGCGGGTTATACTCGCGGGAAGACAACTTTAACGATTCAATCTCGAATCCTTTCAAGTTATAACATCACTATTACGGCTCAGATTGTTAAAACGATTTCAGCAAACATACCTGAGAATATTATACCACTGCCATCCACTGGCCGGTTGAATGGTGTAGAATTGGCTGACCCATACTTTCATCAACCCCGTGCGATTGATATTTTAATTGGGATCGATCATTTCTTTAGCTTTATCGAACATGAGCAACTGTTCATACCAGGATTACCACCACTTCAAAAGTCTACTCTTGGATGGTTGGCAGCTGGGTGTATGAGAAGTGATGTTTCTGCAATATGCCATATCGGCTTAATGCAAGACCAGCCTTACGTTGATCATGAAGATTTCAACGAGATATTAAGAAAGTTTTGGACCATAGAAGATCCACCATGTAATGCGCTATTGCCTATAGCGCCATCCGACATTTACTGCCAAGAGTTATTTGCATCTACGTCAACCAAAAATGAGAACGGTCGCTAGATAGTACGTTTACCATTTAAAGAGCCTCGCACAAAATTGGGAAATTCGTACTTAAGTGCAAGAGCTCGACTTCTATCGATGGAACGTAGATTTGCCAAAGATACCAACTACTATAATCAATCTCGCGATTTTATACATGATTATATTCAAACGAAACATATGATATTAGTACCACCATTTGACTTGATCACTTGATCACAAATTTTATTTACCACATCATGGAGTATACAAATTAAGCAGCACCACGACAAAACTTCGTGTCGTCTTTGACGCCTCATGTCGGTCAACAACTTCGGTTTCAATAAACGACGTCTTGCACATAGGTCCAAAATTACAAACAGATTTATTCAATGTTCTGTTGAAATTCCGACGACATCGAATCGTGTTTGTGGCGGACATCGAAAAAATGTACCGTCAGATTTTAGTCCACCCTGCTGATAGAAATTACTAATTGATTTTGTGGCGTGATGCACCTACCGAAGAAATACGAGTGTACAAACTGCAAACGGTTACATACGGCTTATCGTGCTCTCCATGTTTAGCAATTAGAACACTACATCAGATTGCCTCCGACTAGGTTAATGTTTATCCTGACGCAGCCGAAATCATCTCAAAGGATTTTTACATTGACGATCTGTTATCTGGCGCCGATACAGAAGACGCAGCTAAGAAATTAAAAGAACAAATTGTACAGATTTTACATCAAAATGGAATTCAACTCAGGAAATGGCGTTCAAACTCCAAAATATTTTTAGACTCATTCTCTCGACCAGAAATTGATACAACTCCTAAACTCATAGAGGACAACGAGAATGCTAAAACTCTAGGGGTCACTTGGAACTCTAATAACGATACGTTCAGTTTCAATGTTGCGTTAACAAACCACAATACGAACTGGACCAAAAGGAAAATTCTTTCCGAAATTTCCAAAATCTACGATCCACTTGGGTGGTTATCACCTGTTGTTATACTGTTCAAGATAATGCTCCAACGACTATGGGTATTAGAGCTTGACTGGGACAACAGTCTTCCGACAGCCGTAAACACGGAATTTAATTCAATCTACCAACAACTGAGTCACTTACACAAAATTGAAATTCCGCGGAGTTATCATACATTTGTCAATCCAACGCTCCAAAATCATGCGTTCTGTGATGCATCAGAGAAAGCTTACGGATGTGTCATTTATATCCGTGCCGTAAGTTCTCAAGGAGACATCATTACCAATCTGGTGTGTGCAAAAGGAAAGGTTGCCCCGCTAAAGCAGATTTGCGTGCCAAGAATGGAATTATGTGGAGCATTCCTGTTCAGTGATCGATAGGTTATTAATATCGTGTTCTTCGTATTTCAAGATAAAGAAGTGCATGGTGTATATACTCCGATTTTGCAAAATGTCATTAAAAACTGAGAATACCATGTCAGGCAACGTGACGATTGAAGAATTAACCAACGCGGAGCTAATGATAATCCGCCTAGTACAACATCAACATTTTCAAATGGAACTAGAAAATATCCGTTCAGTAATCAGAATACATCATAAATCAAAATTAATATCCTTGGATCCGTTTATAGACGATCAAGGCATTTTACGAGTTGGAGGTCACTTGCGCAATTCACAATTAAAGTATTCGGCGCAATTTCCAATCGTATTACTAAAGAACCATCAAATAAACGTATTAATAATCAAAGAAATTCACCATCAACTATTACATGAAGGTATTCAATTAGTACTTAACACGATTAGACAGCGATTCTGGATGTGTGAAACAATTTATTCGCAATTGTATTGTATGTAACTTTGAACAACTTTGAAACTTTCAAGTCAAATAGTTGTATTTGTTTTTTATTCTTTGAAAATTTTATTTTTTATTAAAAATATTTATTTTAATTGTTGTATGTTATACATAGTTTTATTATCAATTATGAGTAAAACAAACTAAAATTTTAAGCCGTTGACCCGGATCATATCATTGCTGTTATGATATTATCAGTACTTGTACGAGTGATGCAACAAACCTGTAGCTTTTATGATAAAACAGGATACTGTAACCAAAAGGTGCAGTATTATCGAGCGGATAATGGAGATCCTTAACCATAACGTGCAGTATTATTGGTCCGGCGTGCGGGATTGCGGTGCCATAATCTTACTTGGTTTTTTTTTTTTTTTTTTTTTTTTTTTTGGGAAAAGTTAAATGTATTTAGCACATTACACTCTGTCATTAATGAGCCAATATGCTCAAAATAGAGTGCACCACAAATAATTAAAATGAATGTAAAATAAGTAAATAAATAAATAAATGTATAAGACATAGGAAAACGAATTATAATCGAAAGATGGGGGATCTGCCGAGTGAACGAGTCACACAACATGGTCTATTCTCAGTTTGTGGGTTAGATTACGCTGGTCCAATACAAATTAAGACAAGCAAATTACGAAAAGCTCCTTATTCCAAAGCCTATATCGCCCTATTCGTCTGCAAGTCAGTGAGATGTGTACATCTCGAGTTAGTAAGCACCCCTGACACGCGCCTTACGACGTTTTGTGGCTAGACGAGGTTGTCCTTCCCACATTTGGTGTGACAACGGTTCCAATTTTATCGGAGCCAATGCTGAACTAAAACGATTACGTAAGCAAATAATTCAACAACAAGATAATAACGAATTTTTCAATTTTTGTTTACAGAAGCAAATTCAATTTCATTTTAATCCACCAAGTGCCCCACATTTTGGAGGATTGTGGGAGGCCACTGTTAAATCCGTAAAATTTCACCTAAGAAGAGTGGCCCAATCATCAAATTTTACATACGAAGAAATGATCACTATGTTAACGCAGTACGAAGCCATCCTGAATTCTCGCCCGCTATGTCGAATATACGATAATACTGATGACCTAAAAGTGCTGACTCCGGGACATTTCATAATAGGAGAACCGTTGGTTGCCATACCCGAACCCGATTTGAAAAATATTCGGACAGGAAATTAAACATACATATATCAAAATCTCCAGAAACGGGTACAAGGTTTCTGGGCTAGATGGCATCTAGATTACCTGTCTTCACTTATTCAGCGTGTGAAATGGCGAAAGGATTCGACACCGATCCAAATTAATGATATCGTCATAATTAAAGACACTAACTTGCCACCAACCAAATGGGCATTAGGCCGCATATTGAAAGTCTATCCCAGCCAATATGGTATCATCCGAGCTGTAAAATTGAAGACAAATACAACTGAGCTAATTCGACCGGTTGTCAAACTTATAAAACTACCTGTGTCAACACAACCTAATTCGAATTCAGCACAAATTTCATTAGACGACAGTTCCAGACAAGTTGAAGTCACACCAAACCATACCTGAAACAAAAAAAAAAAACTCACTTTTATATATATATATATATATATATATATATATATATATATATATATATATATATATATATATATATATATATACATTGTTAAATTTAAAACAATTTATTATTTAATTGTATTTTGAATAGTTTGTTAAGAAAATTACATCTCATATGCAATTGTCTTAACAGAGGAGACTATGTTAGAAATGGATTTCCCCTCAAGTAATGCCTAAAACGCGAAAGAAATTGGTTTGAATTAGCTTGCACAATTCAGTAAATACAATACTTATTATTTATTTATAACGAATACGAATAGCTCGTAATCTATAATCCAAATTAAATTTAGAATTATATATTTCGAAAATTTAAAAGTTTAAACAAAATAACTTACCTCTAAATTATGTACTTCAATAATTTGCTACATTGTTATAATTGTTGACAATCAAATGTCCAAAATTGTAAATTATTGAAATCAACCCTAATTATTATAGCCACTGAACGAACCATAAACCAAATCGATTGTTATCGAGATATGTTGGTTATTTCGTTTTGGTATTGCTTTTTCTTTTTCATCCCATAACGAGCTATAAGACAAGTAGTACATCATAGAAAAGTAGTACCTTGAACCAAATAAATTGAGTTAATAAAAAACCTAAATATATAATAAATTCAATTTGATTAATTAAAAAAAAAAAGCAATAATTGTTTATTTAGAAACTAGTGCGCCTACCGTGGGTCGGAGCTAGTCCACTAATTCTAAATAAATAGTTTAATTGAATGAGAAACGATATGTTTACTGATTTTATAACTTCTGTCTTTATTATTAAAAATTTTCAGTTTATATATTATAATTTACTTCACTAAACGGAAGTATCAGATTTAACGTTATATACGTTTAATTTATATGGTTAATTACAAAATATAAGTATGTGCTGTATCGGCACATTTATATGTTTATGTTTTACTCAACAAACAAAATTTAAGTAAATGCTATTTCAGCTTTTTGTCGCAATCGTTTCCTGTTACCAGCTGAATTGGTAACATATTCCCGGGGCCTAGTTGTTGCTGCCCGAAGGATTATCTACGGGCCTGGAAGTGGAGCTGCTGCAGCCGGAGTTGCTTTTCTGTACTTAACATATATGATAGCTGCTGCGATCATCAATATTCCTATAATAACATAAGATATTGTATAGTGATGAACGTCATGCATGTTCACTTCGGTAGTTGATGCCCTTAGATTCCTTTGTTGATTTTGGATTAATTCTTCAATGGCTTCGATATCCGAGTTGAATTGTGAACTTCGATTTACTGTGACGGTATGATCTAACATTATTTTATCACTCAAATTAAACCGTGGTGTGAAAGAGAGTTCCAATTTGCTGTTAAATGCTCTGTATCCTGCCAATGTGAATGTTTCTCCCTTCAACACACAGTTTGGATCTAGTGTTAGGATTCCCTTTCCTTGGATGAAGGTGGTTCTTGTTTCAATAGTTCCGCTGCCGCTTTCGCAAATCACATTATAAATAACCTTGGATTTGATTACAAAGATCCAGGCGTTATGACAGCGTAACGGAATCCATAACGAGGTAATGTTTATTCTGTGGATTTCACAACTAGCAGGCACGGCACTGGTCTGCTGGAAAAGTTGCATCTCACAGCTACTTGTATCTGATTGATATGAATTTAGTGGATGATGTATATCGCAAAGATATTCGTCATTGAGGTTGGTACAAGTATTCAGTTCTTCGGACGAGAGCTGCATACATTTATTGTCCTGTATTGCAATCAATAAATAATCAGAAGATGGCTTAATGTATATGTAGTCTTCCTGATGAATCGTTGGGACTGCCATAGAGTGGTATATGTTATATCGAGTCCTCTGTACTAATGGAATTTTGATCTCGAATATGACTGTTGCCCCTATTTTTATGGTTTTGACGGTGGCTATTTTATAGATGGCGGCTATATTCTCACTTCGGTATGGCATATCCTGACTTGGTTTCACGTTAGGAATGATTTGTTTTACTTGCTTCTGAAGATGGTGAGGAGTTAGGATCAGGGGATCGAGTGTGCCTTGATGGACTTCTGTGATGGTGTTGATTATGGCGGTTTGAAAGTTTCGTAGTTTCATCATCTCTAGCATTGTGTGTATAGCTAGATCGGTAAATTCTTCATGGAACAGGATGGTTGTTAGAATTTGATTATATGCTTCAAACTTCTGGGTAGTTTCCTCATGGGTGTGTTTCATAATGTTGATAGTTGATTCTAATATCGACATCTGGTTTTGTAATAATTCCTTGTGGTGCTGCTGGTTGGCATTTAATTTTTCTATGCTTTCCTTGTCAGTTTTTCCATCCCTTTGATCTAGCACCCCGAATAGTTCGTTGGCAATCTTACCTACAAAATCGAAAGACGCCCTTCTTTTACGGGTGATTTTGTTTCCGCCTAAAGCGTTTAATACCTCGTTTTGCTCATTTAATTCGACGTGGAGTGATTTTATCTGTGAGACAATGGCTTCACAGTACTTAAACGCATCAGTGTGTACTGGTTGTATAAGCGTTCTGTTCGAACATAAATTGTCTAGTTGACGAGCAGCGTTCTCAAGGTGGTTTAGTTCTGCCCAATATGAAGTATCAGATTTAACGTTATATACGTTTAATTTAAATGGTTAATTACAAAATATAAGTATGTGCTGTATCGGCACATTTATATGTTTGTGTTTTACTCAACAAACAAAATTTAAGTAAATGCTATTTCAGCTTTTTGTCGTAATCGTTTCCTGTTACCAGCTGAATTGGTCACTCGCTTTTGCAAGAAGTCGATGCTGTACATATCACTTTGGAACGATATTTAAAGAATAAGGAAATTTATAGTCCTATTGGATTGATTCGTCTTCTTTCAAATGCCAAATTTCCAAAAGTAACTTTGAAAGTTTTGCAATTGAAAAACACCGATTTCTGAAACTACAGTCAAGCGGCCCAAAAGTTTTGTTTTACCAACATACCGTATACCAAAGTTCGACATCTGAGATACGAAATACGGAGTGCATTGGAAGTTTCATACAAACGTGCATTTAATGATCAATTCGATATAGAGTTCATTACGAAACTTATCAGCTCCAGGAAAACACGAAAGCTACATGTGGAGGAAGCTTCGCTCAAAAATAATGAAATTGAACTTTGTCAAAAAGAAACTTTTAGAATATCTGAAATTTATTCCGAAACAAGATCAACTTTTCTATAATGCCGCTCTTCAAATAGAACATAATTAATACTTGCCAGCCAGCGGATTTTAAGACAAATAGAATTATTATAGACGAAATTATTGAATTAAATATTAGTTTGTTTTATGTATTTTTAATGAGAAATAGCATAATTAAGGCAAACAAAGAATTTGTTAATTATTTAATTTACGTTATACTTGTATGTCTAATTGTTTTAATTAAAAATAATATTTTAGCTTACAATCTGTATTAAAATTGTAAAGGAAATTCCGCTAATCACCAATTTTCACTATCATTTTTGGTTAATTTTATTAAATGAATATTTACGCTATATCCATTTTCCGCTATTAGTAATAATTTTTTTAATTAATTTAAAATACCCTCTCTCGGAAAATCACATTACTATGATATAAATATTGAAAATATACAGTGTACTGGAAAATCGTGTAACTACTAAGTTATCTTATCAAATAGAAAAGTTATGTACACTCAAAGTTACATTTTCGTTTTTCTCAAAACTGTGACTTTGTCGTTTGTCGCGTACTCTAATCCTGAGGCGACGAAGATCGAAGTGTAATTGTCACCAAATATATTTTTTCGTGCTACTAATACTAATATGTACGAATCAAATTTCGGGATGATATTAATTTTTTCATACAATTCAATTAGGTTTTTCGGGATAGTATGGATTTTAGCAAAGAAACACACCAAAAATTAAAAAACGCCTTTTCGGGATGATTTTTCGGGCTAACTTCGCATACATTAAAATCATAATAAAACTGGGAAATATCTGTCCTGCATGTGACTGTTCTATAAACATATTTTTCGGCTTGGTTGTATTTCGGACAACGATGAAAACAATTATGGCCTCCTATTTCCATAACAAAAGGTTAGCAGGCGCATTGCAATTAAAACATGTAATATAAAATTTTTTTTCTTAACTTATCTTTCGTCACATGAATTCCTACACTAAATAATATTCTAATCTCACAATTTATTAATCATGTCTCTAAGTAACCCAGATTCGACTGCCGATTCCGCTAACTCTTTCGTACTTCTATTAGGGACCTCCGAAATTTCAGAAGACTTTTCACTAAAGTCTTTCTCATCTGAAGTTAATAATTCATTTCTATATCATCAAACCAATGACGAAATCTGTGATCTGATTCAACATCCTCCTACTGGCAGCTAAAGAAACCTCATCACAATCTGTTATTTCCGCCTGTATTCTTCTTCGTAGTTGCTGATGCCACAACAAAAACGCTGGTTTTCCTGTCTCCATCTTCATAAATTACCTCTTATTCAGTTCAACTGTAACTAAACTTGTATATTTTACAGTTTTATCAACCCATTAATAATCAAAGAGAATAAATGTTACTAGAAAGATTTTTTTTATATGTAAAAAACTAACTTTGCCTTGCAAATAGAAAAAGTGCCACATTTGTTCACCGTGCAAAACTGAAATAGTGAAAATCGGGTACAATGAAAATTTTATTGGTTAAGAAAGCGGTATAAAATTTGTGTATGCACGAAATTTATAGACCGCTAAAATTCCGGTAATCCTCTCTTGGGGATACACCGATTATTTTAAAGATAAGTAGCTATAATTCACACTAGTTTATGGACATTGTTGAATGTTATTCAAATTTTGTTTTTATTTTAGGTTAATTATTTTTATTTTTTTGTAATGTTGAACATGGAAGATTATCAAATTTTAAATGTTAGAACTAAATTAGTAGAAACATTTTCGATTGTTGATATGGTTTTAAATAGCTGTTAAGCATTTAATCAAAATTTGGATTTAAAATCTCGGATTTTTTTTGATTTATATAATTTAATTTCCTCATTGTACTGACCCCAATGATCCTTTATGTAGCCTTTTTTGGCATCATCCCCTTAGTTTGACATATAGTCTAAGTACGGTTTGGTGTAATTATCTGTTCGTTAATAGACATCCCTATTTTTTAATACAACCAAATGTGTCTCATCTCACATTATCTCTCCAAATACTAACAAACTCATTAAATTTTATTTACTACAACAAATTCCTGAGTTAACACATAAACTGATTTTTATAAATTTTCAGAAAATGTAAGCCAAACAGAAGACCTTTTATCTTCTCAATAAAAATGAAATCAGAGTAGATATTGTCGTTTTAAATGAAAGCTAAAGCAGTCTAAAATTTTGAAAATACCCTGTAAACAAAAACAAAATACCGAGAGACAAAAAAACAACAAGTCAGATTTAGAAAACAGAAAGTAAAATAAAAGGAAAATTGAATTAAATAGAAACACGACGAAGAAAATGTTTCCACATACACAGAATTCCGAAGAACAAAAGGGAAAACGTGCATATGGAAAAAAAAAATTTCCTCTGATGATAATCAACATCATCATTATTATTATTACCATCAACACCAAACAGAACATTTTTTTTGTTTGTTTTTTCCTCAAACCCATACAACGTTTAAACAAAATAAATAAATACGAGCAGTAATAAAAAGCTCGGAAAAATTTACAAAACAAAACAAAAATAAATTATTCGATTTAAAATTAAATTTTCACATTGAATACCAAAGAGATGTTTATAGTTTTGTTTTTCCATCATATCTTCCCTTTTGTGATGTCTTCTTCCGTTTTTGTGCTTTTTTTTTGTTGGTTTTTTTTCATTTTCCCTCGGATTTTCTTCATATTCTTCGAGTTTTTGTTGTTGTATTACATTCTAACTTCATCAATGCTTTTTCCAATTTTCTTCGTACATTCGTTTTGTTTTTATTTTATTTTTATTTTTGTGTGCTTTTCACTTTAAACATAAATTTCTTTGTATGTGTGTGCATCTACATATATAGATTTTTTTTTATGTTAAATCTGTGATTCAGTAGCTAGTGGAGCTTTAAGCATGATGGTTCTCGACCAAAAAATAAATAAAATGCTTTATATGTTTAAATATAATTTATTGTGCTTTTAGTGAAATTTAATTAAAGCGGTATTTTTGTGGGTGTTTTTTAAAAGTGTTTTTTTTTTTGTTAAAAAAAAAAAAAACTAAAGTGCGTGCTGATAAGTGAATATGGGCGTTTAGCTGAATTTAGAAGGGCAAAGTAAATATTTAAAGTGTTTTTCAGTTTCTTAATTTTTATTTTTTGGATACATAATAATTATATAAAGTGAGAGTGTAATCTGGGAAAATTATAATTTCCCAAGAAACCAATAAAATTTAGAATTAATAATGAACATTAGCAGTGAACAAAAAAACTTATAGAAAGTAAGAGAGTTCTGGTTTTTTAAAATATTTTGAAAAATGTTTTGGTTATGTTCTTGACCATAAGATGAAGCAAGTATAATATATCGTTCAGTTCATAAATCTCTTAAATATACGAGTGTAAATATGCAAAAAATTAATTGAATGTTTAGGATCGATTTTGTGAAATGTCCCAAACTTTTTGCATGCTGAGTTAAAATTAAATAAGATTTGAAATGTCTAGTCAAATGGAAATGAAAAGGTTATGTGTAAGGAAAAATGTAAATTTAAATTGTTAGTTTTGTGATGAATCATATACATATGTATGTATGTAGTTTGGTAAATGAATTCAAAAAAATTAATTAAATTCAGGTTGCATTATCATGATTTGACGATGTGAATATAGAGATTAGACAATGACTACTAATCATGCTGAAAAATAGATTATACATATGTACATATGTTCAATGCGTACATATCTGGAACTTTTCGGCTAATTAAAACAATTATGTGCGGTTACGTAATCGAGAAAATATTATGTCGACTCAACGAAACTAGATATTAATAATGGAAGAACAGATAATAATACAGTTATATACTCGAAAATAAATAACCTTGTCAATAATTTGACTTTATTTATCGTTAATTAATTTGATTACATTACGTGTATACAAAAAATACAAATAAATTTTCAGAATTTTTGAAAACAACATAATTTGAAGCACGTGTCCTTATAGAATACTTATTTTGTTCGTCTCGTATTTCTTCGTCTTCTTGTTTTGTAATTTTATTGTGTTAGTAGCAGGTGTGCAGTGAAAATGTAATTCTATATATATATATATACGTCGGAAAATGTAGAATCCTAAATTATATATTGGAAAATAAAACAGACGAAAAATGTAAAAATCTAGGTACTTATTGTTTGGAAAATTTTTTATAAGTCTGTGTATTTATTACTGTACTTGACTTACAACGTAAGAAGATTGTTAAAATATTATATGTACCTACTTTTGGTAATGTCAGCAAATATTTATGTTTTTCATTTTATTTAATATTACAATTTTTAAAATTATTGTTTATATACTCTCCTTGAATACCAATTCAGTAAAGAAAATGTTCTTATTCTCCATCTGGTGCCTAAATCATAAGACCCACGGAACTTCTTAAACCATAACTCATTAATAAATTTCGTCTTCATTGTTAGCCACTGAAGATCAAATTACACTACAGAATTTTTTGTTGTTTTTTTTTGTTACCTTTCATTCCGTGTTTAACTATTATTTTTATGTATTTATTTGCTGAAACAGACTTTCCGGATCGATAAATAATGTGTGAGTAACTGGAAAAGGGAAACATTCGAATTTAAGGTTGAAATTTCTCATACTGTTATAACCGAATTTGTGCTAATCGGAAAAAATTAATGCTAGTCCAGGAGCCGAAAAATGGCAAAATAATTTTCATATTTCGCATGAAAGACGATAAATATTTACAGAAACAAAACCTGATTTTCAGCGGAAGAAGAAGAAGAGAAATCTGTGCTTATCACAAAAATATAAATTTTGATAATTTTCATTCATTAACCTGTGGAAAATGAAAATCAATCCATACCCCTAAATGACACTATAGGGGATCATCCAAGACACAGTTTGCGTTCAATAATTTCCAAATTGAACAAAAAAAGTACTTGATTTAAATTAAACTATTTCCGAAATAAAATGTTTTACAAACCAAAAGAATAGTTATGTCTGGTTACACGTTCCTTTGCGATACTGTAAGAAAAAATGCAAACGCGAAACCTGATTTTGAGCGGGAACCGGGAAGGTTTAACTATTAAACTTTATCTTTCCCATTAGTAAACGCATTGAAGAAATTTGTGCTTATCACAAAAATATAAATTTCGAATATGTTCATTAGTAAACCAAGAAAATATGAAAGTTTATCGATACATTTTGTACCATCTAAGATTACGTTTTCAATAAATCAAGATTAACGGCAGCGGGCAAACTTTCGAATTTAAACTTGAAACTGCTTATATCGTTAGAACCGAATTTGAACTAATTAGTCCTCAAATTTTTAATTTTTTCATCGATTGAGGCACGAATTAAAATAAAATATTGCTTTGTAACAGGTGAAAATTACAATATTTTACTTTTGTGCCAATCGTAGCACAAGGGGGACCACTTGAAAATTTAATTTCAGATGTGAATTTAAGTATTAAACAGTGTAAGTGGTACAAACAACCTTATGAAATAGAGGTTTCTAATGGATTATTGTTTGTTGACACCCAATCTTTAAATTCGAGTGGATTTTATTCTGTTAGCCCAACCGAAATACAAAACACTTTCAGTCAAAATAGAGGTATATAAATTAAAAGTGATCATCCACTTCAGCTCGAAATCATTGGGAAATGGAATTGGTCATTATATTGGAGCAATCAAGCGTCTTAACAGGCAGTTTGAATTTTACGATGACCTATTGGCTACAAAGGTGGAAAACATTAAAGTGTCAACCCAGGCTGCCAGTTGCTTATTTATGGAAACAAAAAATGTAATTCAAATACAATATAATATGTAAATTAAGTAACCAACCAAACATAATTTGTACGAGAAGCTTCATTTTCAGATTCGAAAGTTTGCCGACATTGTTTTATCAATACATATATTTCACTAATTTCGCATCTGTCCGCAGTGTAGTTTTAAAGTCCAATGCAGCAACCAAAGCTTTTTACACCATTCACACATTGAAACGTTTCACAATAGCGTTTAGTATTGACATGAAAAACGTTTCAGCCCAAGAATTCGGCATATCACCAAAGAGTCGCAAATCCATTTATATAGCAGATATATCATAATCTTATATGAGGTACACTCCTTTTGAAATCCCTCCCCTGTGGTATTTGAACTCGATACCTTCTGATCCAAATATAGCCATTTTAACCACTGTGTCATTTGATTGGTTAGTTTAAATTAATTATGTTCAATTCCAGATTAGCACAAATTGAACCGCAACGTATTTTGAATGACACAGCATGTTTATTGGTTTCTAAAACATTTTATGTCAGTTAAAATCAATAATTGTATTGTTCAATTCGGAAATTATTGAACGTATAATACTATGGCCAGTATTTGTAGTCGTTACTACAACTATAATTAATGTTATAGTAACAGGTTTGTTATTTAAAAACTCACTATAAGATTGTAAGAAAGTTTACAGTTATCAAAATTCATCACTATAAACATTCATTCATATCGAATTTTTGACTTGATTTTGAAA
Organism: Tipula vernalis; assembly: GCA_958295665.1. Taxonomy (NCBI): domain Eukaryota; kingdom Metazoa; phylum Arthropoda; class Insecta; order Diptera; family Tipulidae; genus Tipula; species Tipula vernalis. Next base: position 164,765,031 of record OY282559.1, read on the forward strand.
TGATTTTCGAAAATCGTTGCTATAATAATAGCAATAGTTACGACTACAGGTTTATAAATTCAGCCCTATCGGTCTTCGACACAGTGTCATTAAGGGCTATTGATTGGTTTTCATTTTTCATTGTTTTACCAATGAAAATATTTCAAATTTATGTAACTTTCCCAGTTTCCGCTGAAAATCAGGTTTTGCTTTTGCATTATTTTAGTATCAGTATCGCAACGGAACATGTAATCACAAGTCATAGTTTAAATCAATTATTTTCGTTGTTCAATTTAGAAACTGTTGAACGCAAAATCTGTCTTGGTTGATTCCGTAAAGTGTCATTTAGGGGTATGGATTGATTTTCATTTTTCACAGTTTAATGAATGAAAATTATCAAAATTTATATTTTTGTGATAAGCAGAAATTTATTCATTGTATTTCCTAACTAAAAATATTAAGTTAATACAGTGGTGGACATATTTATAAAATAGGTCGAATTTTTAAGTTTTTTGGGCACTGGAATAACATTTAATAAAACGAGATTGAGTTTTTAACGACTTTTCATATATTAGAAAATAAGTTTTAATTTAAAATGTTTATTTCTTGTAGCAATGCTATTTAATTTAAAAAAATCGAATTTATGATGGACATAATTATAAAATAACCTAAAATAACATAAAAGATTAAGTTAAAATTGCAAAATTTTTCAAAGTTAATATTTATTATTTCCTCCACGGTTCTTAATGTTAATTTCACGCCACGAATCGCGACTAGCCTCTGATAATTGATTCGTGTTAGAAAATGGTCTAGAAATGGCTTACACGTCACGTGCCAGTAGCTTTCATAGATGTTCTATGGGGTTTGCAACACCCCATTGCTTTTCTATGGCGATGCAAATGCTATCAAAGCTTCACCAGATTCTTCATGATCAATTAATGATATCTTCAAAAGTTGTATGTACTTTTTTAAAACCATTCTGGTATTTATGGAAGCTATCGGAAGTTGGCAGCAATCTGGACCATCAAAGTTGAATTTTTTCTCATCAGAAAACAAAATTTTTCCACTTATTACCAAAGTACATTTATTTTTGCAAAAGCTAATCTTGCTTTTTTATGTTGCTCAGTTAACTTTTTGGTTAGTTTCCTCTTTCTGTTTTTATTATTAATTTCCATAGTCGTTCTTAAAAATAAAAGTTTTTTTTTGGGTAGCTAAATGAAGTTAAGTATTTTCATATACAAGATAATTTAATTGACAGAGTTCAGAAATAATTTTTATTATTTTTTTTCCTTTATCTCCAATTTAGGAGCATAGGGCGTCTACTAGGCTGGACCATCTTACTCTGCTTGGGGCTACTGATTTTATATCTACCCATGATTTTCCGACTTGTTCGCTTCAGCTAGCAGTGTTCTCTTCCATGTCATTGCTGGTCTTCCGACTTTCCTTTTTTCCCTGCGGGTTCCAGTCCAATGACATCTTCGTTGTATCACTTGGTGATTTTCGCAGTGTGTGGCCAATCCATCTCCATTTTCGTCTCTTTATTTCGGTTTCGATATTCGTTATGGTGTTAGGCCAGTAGCATTTCAGTTGAACATTCATATCATGGTCTTGCGTGACAGGACGGAAGTATTCCAGACTTTGTGTAACATGTTGAATGTATGTATGGCTTTATTAATTCGTTTGCTTATATCTTCCTCTGTCCCACCTGTTTTTGCTATTGTGCAACCAAGGCATACGAAATTATCTACATCTTCTATTGCTACCTTGTTGATGTGTACTGGTGTGGTTATTCTCGAGTTGAGTCTCATTGCCTTTGTATTCCTAATGTTTATCTTGAGACCAACTTCGGTAGCAAGGTCTGTTAGCTGTTGTACTTTTTGCTGCATGTCTGAATGTTTGTGTGTGAGCAGGCATATGGCATGTTATCTGCATAGTCCAGATCATTGAGTTTACCTGCTAATCCCCATTGGATGCCGTTAGGGGACGTGATATCTAGTTCTCGCATCATACTATCCAGCACGATCAGAAACAGCATTGGCGAGAGTACACATCCTTGCCTTACTCCACGAGTGTTATAGTATGTTTTACTTTGGTGGCTTTTATATTGAACTCGGTTTCCAGCATCCTGATACATTTCTTGTATGAGTTCGATTAATTTTTTTGGGATGCCCATTTCACAAAGTGTCTGCCATATTGCATTTCTATCTATCGTGTCAAATGCGCGTTCGAAATCGACAAAGAGCAGGTACAGTGAAGATATGGATTGTGTTGATGTGATCAGTGCAACTTCTTCCTGGTCTAAAACCAGTTTGCTCGTTCCTTAATTTTGCATTAGTCGTAGGTGAGATTCTATCAAAGATGATCATTGCGAGTGTCTTTATTGTTGTATTGAGTAGAGAGATACCTCTCCAATTCTTGCATTCTCTTAAGTCATCTTTCTTGGGGATTGTGACTGTCAAGCCTTCCTTCCATTTTTGTGGTATTTCACCAGAATTCCACACTCTTGGATTGTAGGTGTTAATGCATCTACAGCTGTAGATGGGTTTCCTTTGAATATTTCGGCGGTAATATTATCTGTTCCAGCAGCCTTATTGTTCTTTAGCCTCTCAATGACACTTTTAACTTCCAGTTTCGTTGGAATTTGGGTGTTGCTAGTTACGTATTGTGTTCAATTGATGATGGGAGATTTCTGGTGCTGGTGGTGGCGTCTTCTCCGAAATATTCTTTCCATCTCCTTAACTGGGCTTCGTCCTTTGTTAAGACTTGACCATTTGCATCCCTTATAGGTGGTTTGTATGTAATTTTTTCCTTGACTTTTCTTACACACTGGTGTAGTGCTCGCATATTTTGGGTTGCTGCTGCCTCCTCAGCAGCTTTGAGAATGTTCCTCTGTATATTTTCTTCGATCATTCCTTGCCATCTTTTTTTACTTTGCGTGCTGTTTCTTCGTATCTACGTTTCACCTCTGCCGTATTTTGTTGGTGCATTTCTAACTTAAGTTGACGGCTTTCCTCAATTTTTCTCCAAGTATCATCGCTTATCCAGAGTTTCCTATTATATTCTTGATAGCCGAGTACGTCCGTGGCAGTCTTGATATAGGCTTCTTCAGCTTGATTCCATTTTTGTTGTATATTGGTGGCTTCATTACTATTATTCAGATTGAGTTGGATCGTTTCATTGAAGATGTTTCTTGTTTCAGCATTTTTCAATTTGTTTGTGTTAAATTTCCTCCTATTTATTGTTGCATGTTTTTTACAGCGGCTTGGCTTCATTTGAAATTGTGCCATTACTAGTTAGTGATCGCTGTATATGAGAAATAATTTAGAATAATTACTTTGGTGTTTTAAAAATTGTATTTCAGTTCAATATTGATCGGTTAAAAAAATACAGAAATCTTAAATCATATTACACCTAAATACACAATAAACGTTTCCAATTACAGTAGATTTACATTTTAAATGTGTTTCAAAATTGTTCCGCCTATTTTTAGCACTACATCCTATTTGACTCTAACTACATTCCTTGAGAGATGATAAGGCGGTTCAACTTATTTCTTAAGCTAAGAGATTTCTTCATATTGTTACAAATATAAGAAAATCGAATATCCAAATATTTCTTAATAACGCATTTTATAAGTAAATTATAATGGTCAAGATATGGTAACTCGTGTAAGAAATTTCGATTGTTGTACATTAATTAAAATTTTTGTAAAACCAGATTCTCCTATAACAGATATTTAATTTCCGTCATTTTGACTTAGTAACGAAGTTTCTTTTCAGTAATGCTACAAATTAGCACGATATCTTTACTAGGAATCTTAAGACCCCTCTGTTTTTATATTCTACAAGTGAATTGGTTGAATCGATACCTTCGAGATACACAAGGTACTATCTTCGAAATACATAAGGTTACTACTCGTAAGGAGCAGTGAAACGATTTCTTTAACCTAAAAACTATGAAGCCGGGCTATATATTCCACAATGTTTTCAACATACTCAGACAAATCTATTGGAAAACTCACTGCTAGGTTGAAGCAAGAGAAATCTATCAGTAGTTAAATTTATAGCACTTAATGTACTTAATATTTGTAATTCTTCCATAGAGGTAAGCAATTACCTAATCTTGATTCTGCTATTTGTGTATGTACCAAGAGCCTTTTGTATGCCGTAGAGAAATGTCGCACTGTGGGATTATTAACTGTGGGAAAAGAAGCTCAAGATAGCCCTGTTAAGTTTGTAAAATGGGACAAATTTGGTACAAATTCAAGAAGGTTGGTTCTAATGTATAAATTAAAAATGAAATTAATACTTGGGCAATATAACCAAATTTTCAGTGACAGAATCAATGTTGAAGGCAAATTTGGAAAAATCTGAATATACCTGGTCCATATTCTCTATAGCAGGTGATCTATCTTCTGAACTGATTTCTTTTGAAATTTTTTTTGTTTCAGAAGTATCATCTTCATCCTGACCAGTCTCTGGAATAACCTCAGTTGAATTTAATTAAGAACTGAAACTGAATCCCTATCATTTACCGAAATTGGAATATCTTTGAATTTTTGGCTTGGTACGTTAGCCTCTTTGTTGCAAATTCATTAATTTCGGCTCAAAATGGTCAGAATAAATTTTTTCCGAGCGTCTTACTGTGCTTTTATTTAAAACCTTTATGCACTGTTTTTTCTATATAATAACGGCTAATTTTTCTTCTGAACTGAAATTGGTGTCCCATATTAAAGGAATGCTAACACAATAAAGTGGCCTGAGCATTCCTGATAGGTGGTTTCACATCAGGCTTAAGTATGCTGAGAAATTCGATTTTTTAAATAAACAAGTCTAAACGTTTCGTAAATAATTAAAATAGTTAATTTAGGAAACCGTTTAATAATACAGAATAATCAAAATAAAATAAAATTGTTAAACACGTTAAAATTTTTGGATCGTGTATACTTACATCACAGAAAAAAAAATATTCCCCGACACTGCATTTTTTTATGAAAACAAAGCCTTTTTTTATATGTAGCACGTTATTTGTTTTAGGAATATTTTCAATTAAAATTAAATTGGTTCACTATACAAAAACCGGACATCTACTTTGTAATAATTCAAAAATAATTAATTTTCTAGAGTTCACTTAAAAATGCTCAAGAATTTTAAATAAAACTTACCTAATAAAACTAAAAAATCTGAGCTATTATCGCCCTCATTATTTTTCACGTTAATGGCATTAGAACAAGTATATACGCAGCACTTAATTACTTTAGGCATTTTGTATTTTTTTATTAATTTGCACTGATAATTTCAATATAACACACGATAATTAACGATGTAAACACAAAAATTGGAATGCGAAAACTAAAACCAAACACATTTTTTTGGCATTTCATGGCTCACGCTTTAATATTCTCTTTAACATACATTTTGATTTTAACCCTCTCTCGATATATTTTAATACTCTAAGAGTTACACCAACATTTTTGCGATTTTCATATCTCGATAAAACTAATGTTAAAGGCAAAATACTTCGAAAGTAATTTAGTGTGATTTAACAAAGTTTATTGGAAGGTTGGAAGACGAGCACGATCTCACTTTTATATTGTTGCTGAACATTATTCAACCAAGGCATACGAAATTATCTACATCTTCTATTGCTACCTTGTTGATGTGTACTGGTGTGGTTATTCTCGAGTTGAGTCTCATTGCCTTTGTATTCCTAATGTTTATCTTGAGACCAACTTCGGTAGCAAGGTCTGTTAGCTGTTGTACTTTTTGCTGCATGTCTGAATGTTTGTGTGTGAGCAGGCATATGGCATGTTATCTGCATAGTCCAGATCATTGAGTTTACCTGCTAATCCCCATTGGATGCCGTTAGGGGACGTGATATCTAGTTCTCGCATCATACTATCCAGCACGATCAGAAACAGCATTGGCGAGAGTACACATCCTTGCCTTACTCCACGAGTGTTATAGTATGTTTTACTTTGGTGGCTTTTATATTGAACTCGGTTTCCAGCATCCTGATACATTTCTTGTATGAGTTCGATTAATTTTTTTGGGATGCCCATTTCACAAAGTGTCTGCCATATTGCATTTCTATCTATCGTGTCAAATGCGCGTTCGAAATCGACAAAGAGCAGGTACAGTGAAGATATGGATTGTGTTGATGTGATCAGTGCAACTTCTTCCTGGTCTAAAACCAGTTTGCTCGTTCCTTAATTTTGCATTAGTCGTAGGTGAGATTCTATCAAAGATGATCATTGCGAGTGTCTTTATTGTTGTATTGAGTAGAGAGATACCTCTCCAATTCTTGCATTCTCTTAGGTCATCTTTCTTGGGGATTGTGACTGTCAAGCCTTCCTTCCATTTTTGTGGTATTTCACCAGAATTCCACACTCTTAGATTGTAGGTGTTAATGCATCTACAGCTGTAGATGGGTTTCCTTTGAATATTTCGGCGGTAATATTATCTGTTCCAGCAGCCTTATTGTTCTTTAGCCTCTCAATGACACTTTTAACTTCCAGTTTCGTTGGAATTTGGGTGTTGCTAGTTACGTATTGTGTTCAATTGATGATGGGAGATTTCTGGTGCTGGTGGTGGCGTCTTCTCCGAAATATTCTTTCCATCTCCTTAACTGGGCTTCGTCCTTTGTTAAGACTTGACCATTTGCATCCCTTATAGGTGGTTTGTATGTAATTTTTTCCTTGACTTTTCTTACACACTGGTGTAGTGCTCGCATATTTTGGGTTGCTGCTGCCTCCTCAGCAGCTTTGAGAATGTTCCTCTGTATATTTTCTTCGATCATTCCTTGCCATCTTTTTTTACTTTGCGTGCTGTTTCTTCGTATCTACGTTTCACCTCTGCCGTATTTTGTTGGTGCATTTCTAACTTAAGTTGACGGCTTTCCTCAATTTTTCTCCAAGTATCATCGCTTATCCAGAGTTTCCTATTATATTCTTGATAGCCGAGTACGTCCGTGGCAGTCTTGATATAGGCTTCTTCAGCTTGATTCCATTTTTGTTGTATATTGGTGGCTTCATTACTATTATTCAGATTGAGTTGGATCGTTTCATTGAAGATGTTTCTTGTTTCAGCATTTTTCAATTTGTTTGTGTTAAATTTCCTCCTATTTATTGTTGCATGTTTTTTACAGCGGCTTGGCTTCATTTGAAATTGTGCCATTACTAGTTAGTGATCGCTGTATATGAGAAATAATTTAGAATAATTACTTTGGTGTTTTAAAAATTGTATTTCAGTTCAATATTGATCGGTTAAAAAAATACAGAAATCTTAAATCATATTACACCTAAATACACAATAAACGTTTCCAATTACAGTAGATTTACATTTTAAATGTGTTTCAAAATTGTTCCGCCTATTTTTAGCACTACATCCTATTTGACTCTAACTACATTCCTTGAGAGATGATAAGGCGGTTCAACTTATTTCTTAAGCTAAGAGATTTCTTCATATTGTTACAAATATAAGAAAATCGAATATCCAAATATTTCTTAATAACGCATTTTATAAGTAAATTATAATGGTCAAGATATGGTAACTCGTGTAAGAAATTTCGATTGTTGTACATTAATTAAAATTTTTGTAAAACCAGATTCTCCTATAACAGATATTTAATTTCCGTCATTTTGACTTAGTAACGAAGTTTCTTTTCAGTAATGCTACAAATTAGCACGATATCTTTACTAGGAATCTTAAGACCCCTCTGTTTTTATATTCTACAAGTGAATTGGTTGAATCGATACCTTCGAGATACACAAGGTACTATCTTCGAAATACATAAGGTTACTACTCGTAAGGAGCAGTGAAACGATTTCTTTAACCTAAAAACTATGAAGCCGGGCTATATATTCCACAATGTTTTCAACATACTCAGACAAATCTATTGGAAAACTCACTGCTAGGTTGAAGCAAGAGAAATCTATCAGTAGTTAAATTTATAGCACTTAATGTACTTAATATTTGTAATTCTTCCATAGAGGTAAGCAATTACCTAATCTTGATTCTGCTATTTGTGTATGTACCAAGAGCCTTTTGTATGCCGTAGAGAAATGTCGCACTGTGGGATTATTAACTGTGGGAAAAGAAGCTCAAGATAGCCCTGTTAAGTTTGTAAAATGGGACAAATTTGGTACAAATTCAAGAAGGTTGGTTCTAATGTATAAATTAAAAATGAAATTAATACTTGGGCAATATAACCAAATTTTCAGTGACAGAATCAATGTTGAAGGCAAATTTGGAAAAATCTGAATATACCTGGTCCATATTCTCTATAGCAGGTGATCTATCTTCTGAACTGATTTCTTTTGAAATTTTTTTTGTTTCAGAAGTATCATCTTCATCCTGACCAGTCTCTGGAATAACCTCAGTTGAATTTAATTAAGAACTGAAACTGAATCCCTATCATTTACCGAAATTGGAATATCTTTGAATTTTTGGCTTGGTACGTTAGCCTCTTTGTTGCAAATTCATTAATTTCGGCTCAAAATGGTCAGAATAAATTTTTTCCGAGCGTCTTACTGTGCTTTTATTTAAAACCTTTATGCACTGTTTTTTCTATATAATAACGGCTAATTTTTCTTCTGAACTGAAATTGGTGTCCCATATTAAAGGAATGCTAACACAATAAAGTGGCCTGAGCATTCCTGATAGGTGGTTTCACATCAGGCTTAAGTATGCTGAGAAATTCGATTTTTTAAATAAACAAGTCTAAACGTTTCGTAAATAATTAAAATAGTTAATTTAGGAAACCGTTTAATAATACAGAATAATCAAAATAAAATAAAATTGTTAAACACGTTAAAATTTTTGGATCGTGTATACTTACATCACAGAAAAAAAAATATTCCCCGACACTGCATTTTTTTATGAAAACAAAGCCTTTTTTTATATGTAGCACGTTATTTGTTTTAGGAATATTTTCAATTAAAATTAAATTGGTTCACTATACAAAAACCGGACATCTACTTTGTAATAATTCAAAAATAATTAATTTTCTAGAGTTCACTTAAAAATGCTCAAGAATTTTAAATAAAACTTACCTAATAAAACTAAAAAATCTGAGCTATTATCGCCCTCATTATTTTTCACGTTAATGGCATTAGAACAAGTATATACGCAGCACTTAATTACTTTAGGCATTTTGTATTTTTTTATTAATTTGCACTGATAATTTCAATATAACACACGATAATTAACGATGTAAACACAAAAATTGGAATGCGAAAACTAAAACCAAACACATTTTTTTGGCATTTCATGGCTCACGCTTTAATATTCTCTTTAACATACATTTTGATTTTAACCCTCTCTCGATATATTTTAATACTCTAAGAGTTACACCAACATTTTTGCGATTTTCATATCTCGATAAAACTAATGTTAAAGGCAAAATACTTCGAAAGTAATTTAGTGTGATTTAACAAAGTTTATTGGAAGGTTGGAAGACGAGCACGATCTCACTTTTATATTGTTGCTGAACATTATTGCAAAAAAATTTAGCTGATTGCCCGATTTTCTACCGAATGGAGAATCGTCCGTCTCCCTGTTGACTTGACTTAGAATGCCTTGAATTATTTTGGCTGGTTGTGAGTGCTATCGAAAGATAACAGACGTATCTTCTCAACTTCTTTAAGCAGTATTGAAGAAGAATTGTGTTGAAATCTCAATAGATGGCGTGCGTACTAAGTATTTCGCTTTTCAAATGAAGTTGAAATAACTTTTATGCATTATTGTTAAGCATAGCTTCAAACATTTAAAACAAAAAAGAGAAATACATTTCTTTCCATTTTATACTATTCGATGACAAATTATTTGCGACGGGAAAAATTTCCGTTCTATTTCTCTTTTGGTTCCCTAAAGGATGACACACAGACAAACGTTCAACTACGTGCCACCACTATATAACACACAAATTAAAATAATACAATTAAAATTTAAACGAAAAGTTATTCTGCTATTTTCCAGATTGGTAAATATTTGACGGGGAGAAATTGTTAAGAGTTCCGCAATACGTTAGCAGTTCAGTCGCTATTGTCTGATAAGATGATTGAAAAATGATTTATTGTTCACAATTCTCGCACTGTATAATATATAACAATAAAAATTAAGTTTATTTAACAACAGAAAGAAATAAGTGCGTACAAACAAAACACCTTACCAAAACCACCTTTAAAATTAAAATCTTCTCTCTTCAGCCAAAATACTGAAGAGATGTGATCTGAATTGCCTTAACCCCATCAGACCTATACGGGTTTCATGTTATTGAGTCTTGAATAACCAGATAACTTGAACAACCCATAGGTTACAAATGTATTTTTTTAATATTTTTTCTCAAGCAGTAAAACTATGCTGATCAAACGGTTTTATTAGAAATAAAAATAATTATATTCAATATACTCGTAATACAAAACAAAACTTTAATTCAAAATCAGGAAAGTTTAAACTCAACAATGACATTAATTTTTTTGTGATAGTTGGTAAAACAATCCTTGTCTTTTGTAAAACAAAAATATAAATTTCATTCATTGCACTTGTTGTAAGTTTTCCAATCATTCTTACGAGGGCAAGCAGCGCAGCGGTCCCGTTTCTCGCCTTTAGTAATAATGTGTTTAAAGACGTCCGAAACACCCTCACAAGCTCACTTTTTTGCTGTGCGAATTGGATTGGAAATAGGAGCGCTTAACCTGCTACAAAAACTGCCAATTAGACCTTTTGCAGTAAATCGTTTAAAATATAATGGTGTGATGGACGCTTTTATGTTCTAAATCCAAAAATATTGCGTAGCTATTCCTTATAGCAACAATGTCCATAAAATCAAATAAAATGTGTAAATAAAAGTCTCCAGATAACTGCTATCGAGAGCCGTCATATAAAATGTGGCTCCCGATAGAGCTCCGTATAAATAGGTAGAGCCAAATATTTTTTATATGAAGTTTTTGCTAAACAATTGAATTAAAAATGATAGTTTGATGTTAAATAAGTATGGTTTACCAATAAATAGCGCGTCAAATTTAAATTTAGGCGTGGAAAAATGACGGCCCTCGATAGCAGCTATCGGGAGCGAATAAAAAAACACTGCAAATAATTAGTTTCAGATTTTGGATCTAATTCATATATTTCCTTTTTCTGGTCCATAAGGTCAACTCCACCCATGAAGTTATTGTAAATTCGAACCATTTCAGGGCATTGAATATTAATTTTTTCTGCAGTTCCAATTATCCGCCTTTTTGCTGTTGGAACCGGTACAGGCGAAATAAAATTAGAACACAAATATACATCCTTATTATCGAACCATCTAATTAAAGGTATATATATATATATATATATATATATATATATATATATACCTTTTGATGAAAAATGGTTGATTCGACCTCTCTCCGATTTCTTGCATTTTTCGAATGTAGGCATCTATTTACGGTTTTGTCGTACGGTACGACAAGCCTTAATATTTCTTACCGTTAACTTGTACTGCAGTGATAAGAAGAGTTAAAAATTGTCGAAATAAAACTCACAGCCGGTTTGTTTCAAATCCGTTCCTTAATTGAAATACACCGTGCCAATTAAAAAACGGAACAGAAATTTTCTTCGAAAAAATACCCAGATTTGAACGCTTGTATCTTAATGAAATAACACCTTTCAAAAATTTTGTTTCTAGTTGAAGGAAATTTTGTTTTCTTTTTGATACTGGAAACCGTTTTATATTATTTTATTTTTTTTGTGACTTTTTTGAGTAAAACAAAAGGTGTCTAAAAAAAAAAAAAAAAAATTTGCTGCTGTTTGAAACTGTAAACGAACTTGCCCGATATTTCATTCAAAAATCCAAATCAGCCATTTTATAGAGAATTTAGAAACCTTGCAAAATGATCCTGATTTGGATTTTTGAATGAAATATCGGGCAAGTTCGTTTACAGTTTCAAACAGCAGCAAATTTTTTTTTTTTAGAAACCTTTTGTTTTACTCAAAAAAGTCATAAAAAAACAAAATAAAATAAAACGGTTTCCAGTATCGAAAAGAAAACAAAATTTCCTTCAACTAGAAACAAAATTTTTTTTTTGAAAGGTGTTATTTCACCAAGATACAAGCGTTCATATCTGGGTATTTTTTCGAAGAAAATTTCTGTTCCGTTTTTTAATTGGCGCAGTGTATAATACATTCACCTAAACCACCTTCCGCTGTGATACTTTTTTCCCCAGATACAAATCGATTTCATATAAATATCCAGTTTTAGAGGACCACCGGCACCAACATTTAAATCACCATTGAATTGGCTTTCCCTTTACATATTGTTTTGAGGGGGCATTACACCTTCAAATTTTAAAAAAACATTTTTTTTTAATGGAATAAAAAGAGATATCTTAATGAAACTTTCCATGGACATTTTATTTAAGTCAAAGCATACACAAAAAAAATTTTTAGATTTTTTTCCGCCCCTTGTCGTCTGCTACGGTCATTTTCCAAAAAGACCGAAAATTCGCGGCGTGCATCAGAACTGCTCTCAGAAACGTCTCTTAAAAAAAAAACGGGGTTTTATTCAGCATTAAATCGCCCTTGGAATGAACTAAAAGGAAGAAAATGGTCTAAAAAATAACAAAATGGCGGCATTTTTTTGAAAATGGAGCTTTTTTGTCCCTTGCAATTTGTTGTAATTCAAAAAATTGAAAGCCGATTTTCCCTTCCGTAGTTCATTCTGAGCAGAAATATGTGTAGATCAACGTGTTAAAATTTTAGAACGATTGGATAAGTAGTTTTTTCTCAATCTTGCACGCCAACTTGAAAAACGTCATTTCGAGATAATCGAGTTTAAAGTACAGCGAAGTAGACCAAAACCGTAGAAAAAAGACTTTGACGCGCTCCGTAATAAATACAATAAAAATTTTTTTGTTGACATTTTCATGTTTATATTGTTAAAATCCTGTTCTAAAACGTTCATTCTAACATATTCGATCATAAAAAAAATTTCGATTTTTTAAAAATCTGAAGGTGTAATGTCCCCTTAATCGATTTTGACCGGTGAACTTGATCATATGCTCATCAATTGACTGTTGTTGAGGCGGGGAATATGCAGCTTGAAAAGTCTTATTAAAATGACCAATTATCGGTCTAACTTTATATTCTCTATCGTGGTCTCTTCTTTGTTTTGCAGCTTCAAATTCCTCGTTATTCGAGAAATCTAAATTTTGTCAAATTTCAAAAAAAAAAAAAACGATCTCGGGTCATTATATTAGCGACAAATGCTACACCTGAATCTGGCTCTGATGACCAATAGTCACGTATCTGAGCTAGAGGCAAAAAGGACACTCAATTCGCACAGTTCAACAGAAAAGTTAACGCCTTTCTGTTGAGCATAAAGTTCACTCTGTATTTTAATTAATTCCAGTAGATTACGCATGCCAATTACTTTTTCAAATATCGATAATAGTGTCTCATCTTCACTATGTTCTATTAAAACTTTGGAGTAGACCATTTCATTACATACATGAGTTAGAGCTCCATCTAAAAGTACATTAACGGCATCACTAAATTCTGAAGATTCGATCATTTGGCTTGTGGCTATCTCTGCTGATTCAAATACTTCCTCAATTACTATATCGCTGCCTGATTCAACGCCGTCTATATCACTTTGCAAAAACGCTAAGTCTTGCTCATCCAATTCCATTTGTGGAATACTGTCTTCATCATCGCTACTACCTGCGTTAAGAATCTGAAGAATTTCCTCTCTATCCTTAGTCAGACACAAACGTTTTCGCCGCGATGCCATCTTCAAAAAAAATTTTTAACAATTAAAATGTGTCCGATGGGGTTACATATTACCCCAAATAAAAATTGAAACTATGGGAAAACAAATGAAAATTACCGGAATAAAAGTTGGTACACAAAATGAACAAACTAATCACTAATTGTTTTTCGATTTTCACTTTTCACAATAAAGAGGAAATTGTAATTATGTTTAAATTAAAGCCACTAGAATATCACACTTTGAACGAAGGAAATAAAAATGACGGTTTATTAAAACGTCAAAATATATACACAGATGACATCTTTCGGAAGATGAATAAAGTTTGTTTGAATCGAATTTATTAATCATTGTGTAGTAATTTCAAAAACAAAAAATAATTGTGGTTATATCTGACCCCGCGGTCTCAAGCGGTTAAAGAAAAAGCAAACAGATCCAATGTTAGAAAAATGACTAAGCTGAATTCTTGACACAGAGTTAAAGACATGCCCAAATAAGTTCTGGCGAATTTAGACAAAAATAATTGATCATTTCTTATCTTATAGGCAGGATGCGAATGAAGTTTATCTTAAATTTATATTAAAAACAACAACAACCAAAATGTGTTTGTATGTGTTTCAGAGAGCATATATTCCGGCTAATTTATCATACAACGAAATTCATTTAATCAAATATTTCAAAAACAAAAAATCCAAACACACAAAATTCATCAAGATTTTAAAGCGTTAACCTATTACCATAATTGACACTGTTTGACAATTTAAATATTTAATCTTAACCATGTTTAAGAAATCCACATACATATAAATTTTTATTTTATTGGCCAACATCTGACCTTCATTTCCTATGAGTGTATTTTAATCATGCTTATCCGCTAAAAATTTCATATTGGGTTTACCTATTTAAATATCGATTATTCGAAAACTTAAAAAATTCGATATGTCTAAGAAAATTGATATCTCAAAACTTTGTTCTCAGATAATCCATATTTCAATAGGAAAACCCAATATGAAATTTTAGCATGGTTGAAAAACACACATAGGCCTACCAGAAAATCAAAGTGAGATGTTTGCCGATGGAACAAAGTTTTGGGATATCGAATTTCATAGACATGCAAAAGATTCAATATTTCACTTTTTGAATAATCGATGTCTCTTTTTATTTTTTATTTGTCAATGGTACACAAAAAGTTGTAAACAACTATAACATATACTAAATTTTGGTTATTTACAAAAAATTAAAACACAATAGTTACACAATTACTACGTGTACATATTTTGATTTCAGTAAATTTTGTAAAGTCTCTGGAAAAATTCTATCTTTCTTAGAGATCAATCGTACTGTTAATCAAAAAATTTACATACATATGTACACCATTTTTTATACTAAATACTATAAGTGCATCTGTATTTTTGGATTTTATTCTATCATTGACACTTTTGAAAATGATAAATGATCCTAAAGTGGCCACATCTAATATGTTGTAAAAAAGGCCAGTGACCATTGCTTAGTTTGTCGTTTACGGCTATATACCCTTACATTTTACGCTTACGGCTATATACCCTTACATTTTTGACATTTTATCCAAACCTGCTTTATGCTTATTATAAAATAATATCGCCTTTGGATTTTTTGCTTCACCTGTGGCTTCTTTGTTATAGTGAACCGATGACAACAACAGAACTGCATTGTTCTTCTTCGGTACATATGACGCCAAAGCTACATTGTGTTTAAAACCAAATTCACTTGAATTCACTATCCGGTTGAGATCTGGTAACATCTCTTTTGGAATACAATTCTTATTTTTTCGAAAAGCACCAACAAAACCCATTCCTGCTAATATAAGTTTTTCAACATTTCGTCCTTCCATTATTTTGGTATTTATTGGTGAGTTCGAGCAACACCCTTTCGCCTTGGTTGCGTTATCTTTGCTGATTTGATTCTTTGCCAGTATATAGTATTCCTTTACAAGGATATCCGATAGAAGATTCACAGGCCCACCATAGTTTAATGCCAATTTGGCAGGCTTGGAGGGTTTATACTGCGTAAAGTATGTATTTCCCCAATATGGAAACAGTTGTTCATCAACTGTTATTGCTTTTGCCGGTATATGTGATCCCTCGAAGTTGTAATTTAGTATTACCCATATATCTCGAATTGGTACCGCTTTATCAGTCTGTTGTCGCTCGACACGTGTTCCTCTGGCCATCAAATCTTAAAAAACGTCCTATAACCCAAAAACTGTTGATTGACATTGTTGCTCGAATACTGAACCGTTTTTTAATGAACATAGTTCTCGTGTGTGTTTCATGTTAGAATGACCTACCCCTTCTGCCAATAAAATACCAAAATTTGCATGTAATTCCTGGTTGGTCACAGTTATCCATTTAGTGGGTCTTTTTGAGTTCTTGTGAGCATTATACCGCGTGATTTCAATTTCTACCTTTCTATTTGTATGTCTTTTGATGATATTGACAATTTCTTCGGTTATTTGTGTTTAAAAAATATCGCTTGGATGCGGACTCATTCCTCGTCTTGCATGCCCATCTATTTCTCTAATAATATTGTGAGTATATTACCATATGTCCAGCGGCTGGAGGCTTTTTAGGAGCGACCGGTTCGCTTTCGTTTTCGTCACACTTCTTGCGCAATCCTACTTAGTTCTTCCTCTCGTTGTGCTGCAGTTAAACTAAAAAAAAAGAAAACTATGCACCAAAGTTTCGAGACTATAGAAAAATTATTCTTGCCGGCTCCATCTATAACCACTTATTTCTACCATTTCGAAATATATTTTTATGCAGCACCAAAAATAACAATTTAGATAACTAACTATAGTTTCACTATAATCACTACAGTACGTACAGAAAATAACAATTTATTCTACAAAGAAACAAAAATCGTTTTTTCTCTTCTATAAAATAACAGTTTCCATATAAAAAAAAAAATTGTTATATATAAAACAGAAAAGGTCTGGTCAAGGGTGTGATTATGTAACCATTACGAGTTTCGAGTTTCTAGAAATTGCGACAAAACGCTTAAAAGGAATCTGTTTTCTTTTCTTTAAAAATGGTATTTTTAATCATTACGAGTTGTCTGTCGTACTTAAAATGGTGTACGAGTAAAAGAACAACAACAAGTCGCAATTACAAGAACTCGTAAAGTTGAACAACTAGAATTGAACAACTAGGTGGAATCAAGCACGGAATAACAATCTAAATTGTAACCTCTATGACAACACATGGAATTAATTTGACTTAATACTGATTAACCTCAATTCCTTCACTTTGCAAAGAATTTAATTATTTGATCAAAGGTTTAAATATTTGGTTAAGGTAAAGAAAAAGTATGGCCAACAAAATAGATTGTAATTTAGTTGATAAATAATCAGGTAAGGCTAAGACTTTAATATAAACTGTCCTAATTTTTTGAATACCACTATGGGATGCTAATGGATTTAAACATTCAAAGTCGTCGAAATATATTGCTATTGGTACAACTATTACATTTTGTTCATGGTTAGGATTAACTTCCGGAATTTCAGATTTCCAAAATGGCGTTTGTATTACACTTGAAATTTCTAAATGTTCAGTTTTGCTACAATAATCTTCAATTAAATTTACTGTAGTTTGGGAAAATAAAATTGTTCGTACAATGTTCGTACTCAACATTTTTAATGGCCTAGTAATAATAGTATAACAAGCAAATAATGATAGCTGTTATTCTCGAAGATGAAGTTTACCGACACGAGCCGATAGGCGAGTGTCGTAAATCATCTGAGTGAATAACAGCCATTATATACGAGTAGAATACGATACTTTGTCCACGACCGATAAAAAATTGTATATTATTATTAAATCCTTTAAATAAACCTAAAATAATTTACGTCTACTACTATTACTACTACTAGACTACTAGATAAAATTTCAAAAATGAAATTTTTACTTGGTAGTAGTGAATAATGGAAGAAGAGACTACTAGATAAACTAGCGGTGAATAATGAATATCATTATAATTGAAGAAACAAATTTATAATGAGTATATTATACGTTAGTCGTGGACAAAATATGTATTGCTGGACATAATTCCAGACGACGGAACTTTCCGGGCGATACAAAATATTTTAAGCTAAATATATTGCAATGCAGTTTCATACTGCTTTGCTTGGATTTTGGAAATAGTATCTTTTGTCAATAAGGTTAACGTAGGCTGACAATTCTTCAATATTCTGGGCTGATCTCCGCAGTTGGTTTTAAGAAGATTTACCTCGTGGATTTTCGCTTTCTGTAATGTCTATAGAAAATAAAATTAAAGGGTTAGTAAATACACTTAAAAATAATGCGGCTTTTATCTACAACTATTAAATACTAAATTCAGTATAGGTAGCCATAGCGATTTTATCCCTTGTGCTTGGATGATTACTGCACCAAAATTTTTTAAATACCTAATACACTCTTCAAAATATAGTGAAGTACTGTTTTACTTACTACAATGTGAACCACAAATTTTTCTTGCACCTCAATTTTAGAAGCTTTAAAGCCTCTTTTCCTAGCGTGTTGTTTATATTATGGAATTAAACCCATGCTGCAGACTTCTGACGCCTAAATAACGAAACGAAATTACGTATAACAATGTTTTTATATAGACTTAGTATCTTGATTTACTTTCGTTACTATTTCCTGTAATTTCGATAATTTGCCTCACGGATTTATACCTTGTCTTCTCACCTTCCTTGAATATATTTTCATATATCTCATCCCAAGTATTAATTTCTCGAATATCGCGATATAAAGATTTTACATCTATACAAAACTGCAAATTAAAATTTGCTAATCACAAAAATGATTTTTAATCACCAAATCGAAGACAAATTGTCATTCAATTTAAATATTTGAAATAATTGTAAGTAAGCGTGTGTAGATATTTTTTTATCACCTAGAAGCCCAGGTCGAATTTTCAAACATCTAGCCTATTTGTGTATTCACGCGCCAGCTGGTTCGGAATTAAATTTAACAAAATCAAATTTGGTTGTTGCGTCGGTATCTGTTGCAAATTATAAATAAACATTAATTTTTCTTTTATCCAACTCAATTATTAAATACCATTAACTGGATTTGCCGACTTTGGAATTAATTGTTTTGAATATGATCGCCTTTTAATTACTTCGGCAAAACACAACTGACTTCTATAGTTCAAAAAGCGTCGTTAAGTTTGCCAGAATCCTTTTGACCATTTAATGCATAGGTGTAAATTACACATTTTTTATTTATTTAGTGTTGCCATATGTTTTAAAAATAAAAACTTCATATAAGACAAAATAAAAACTTCATTTCAGAAAAAAAAAACTTCATTTTTATTTTAAAGAGAGAAAATAACTCAAAACATAACACTTAATTAACGAACCTCCTGGGTTGTTATTATTTAACAAAAATTCAATTTATTCAATAAAACAATAAGAAAAAAACAGACTTCTTGACTAAACATTCCTAAACTATATGTACATATTTGGTTTTATCACTTTTTATAAATATTTTGATTAATGCCCGATTTAGATGAAGAAAAATGTTTGCCTTGCAAAAAATGTTTGCCTTACAAAGAGCTGCACGCAATAAAAAAATATCCATTAGTTAAAATGAGAAAGGACTATGTTAACCAAAATGGCGATGCTATAATTTTTTGGCGGCTTATACATAATTGGATGTCATATTTTTTGACATTTATCAGTAATGTGACAAAAATAAAATTTATAACAATAAATAAGATTGTTAGTGACAAAAATAAAACTTAATAAATAAAATTGGGAAGACTGCTTTTGATTTGATTTTTTCTGCTATAACATTTGACTTCTGGTCATCGTATAGGTTTTCATAATATACTTTTTTTGTGTTTGTGTTTGTTTGTTACTATAAAATATCAAAAAATATAGTCGGGTCGAGTATATTTTATACTATCATATTTATTTTTAATGTTTTTATAGTAACAATTGGTAAAAAAAACGCTAACATAATTTTGCATGTTTATGTTTTGTTCTTGTCATTCAAACGAAAATTATAATGTACTAATATCTTCTTTTTTTGCAAGGCAAACATTTTTCTTCATCTAAATCGGGCATAAGTTTTTTCAACATTTGATGGTCATGTTGAAATGTTATGCAATTGTTGTCCAATTTCTTCATATAATCTTTTGTTAGTAATATTCCGGTTAAGGTTTCCGGAACTAATCTGTTAATAATTTTTGTTTTGTTTAAATTTAATTTCGGAAAACCGATAACTCCATAAAATCTTCATTTGTTGAGGGAAAACTTCAAATCTTTTTTAAGGTAGAAAAAACTTCAAAATGAAGATAAATCTTCACAAATGGCAACACTTCACAAATGGCAATTACACCGTGTAATACACTTCTTTAATTTCACTCTTAAATACCTGGCATAGAACGTTTGATAAATAAACGAAATCTTGTCTTGATAATCTATGTAAGGAAAATTATGTTAAGATAATTAATTTTTTTTTAAATTACATATGTACAAAAATAAAAAACACTTTTATATTTCACACTTTATTTTTATTTATATAGATCCAGATTTCGAAAGCTACATTGCTTTCGGTTTTTCAGGTAGAATTTCAACATCATTCATAATTGCCGACGGGCGGTGTGTATGTATTTATGTTGTTGTTCATTTATTCTTGAATCACTAAACCATGCCTTCTTTTGTACGCTATATCTCGGTCGTTCTTGTTTTTACTAGATCATTATGATGGCGCGTGTGATCAGTATTGACGTGTAAACATGTTCAGCTTTTTTTATTTGTAATAAAAACATTGGCTATGACGAGCATCGTACCAGCGACCTTTCCCTCCGTACCACGCGCCAACCGTCTGAGCTATCGCCGTTAATAACGAGGACTTGTGTGGCCATAATCATCACAATATATATCTATATTCACTTATGTAGGTAATTTGCAAAATGTCACTTGTTAGTAAAGTATGGACCGAAATGTGGCCCTAAAAATATAATTTCTAAACTTGCACTGCTCTATAAGCGTTTCGTCATCAAAAAAAAATTTTTATTACCAACACCAATCACAAATTAATTGAATTACATTAAATTCAATCCGAAAATCATTGAAATTTTTTTTATTTTTATTTTATTTATATTTTGGTATTTTTAGAACTTTTCTTTTTTTTTTTTAAACGAGATAAATAAAATCACCAACTCTTGTACATAGACCATCGACTTGCCTAACTGTTTTTTTCTTTACCATTATACATGAGTATTTAAATGAAACCAACGGGACCAACAATTAAATTGTGCACAAATACCCAAGGTGAATTGCGCAATTTTGGGTGGGAGTTGAAGGAGAATAAAAAAAAACAAATGTACGACAATATTTAATTCTGCGATTATAGTATTATCTCAGTAACACCTCAGTAATCGTTAGAACCACTTACATATACATAAGGCTTGTGATTTTCAATATATGAATATATTCTAAAACAATTTCAATAGACGCAAGAACATAATTTTCATAATCATTTATTAAAAATTACTTTATCAAACTAAAAGCTTGGGGTAACTTAAATTTTAGTAAATTGTACATAGTTAAGATATTCTTAGCGTAGAGTGTAGATTTAATTAAAGCATTGTGGTCTTATTTTATTCAAATTTTCGAAAATTAAAATTTTTGTAATTTAAAATAAATAGATTATTAAAAGACAATTTATAATACTTAATAACTATTTGTATAGTAAAAAACCACTAAACAAAAGTAATGAAAATTAAAACTATGTAACTATGAATAATTTATAAAAAAAGTACGAACATGACGGTCATTGGCGGAAGCTCCAGTACAATTTTCGAAACGTTGAAACAAAAACTTCACGTGTACCTTACAAGGTTAAATTTATTAAATACGTTTTGGCTGTTCATATCTATTTCAAATTTTGTTGCAATGTCAATTCAAAAACAAACGTAAATAGCATTTGTTCTCAAATTCCTTCAGTAAAAATTTCAACAAACTCATACCATAATGCTGTAATATTTTGCAAGCTTATTTTACGAAAGCCTAATTCCAGAAGCTTTGATTTTCTTTTCGTATGTGAAATTCTTCTTAAACGAAGATTTGTTATAAAATGTAAAAAGCTTTATTAAAAATTTGGTAACACGTACGAGCTTAAAAGCTATCAAGCGAATATATTATGCTCAACAAAAAATTCATTGAGTTTGTTTATTCCGATACGCAACAAAAAAAAATAAAATTAAGTAAAATCATGCCCATTGCCGATCAATAACTGAACAATGTCGAGCTAAAAAAATATTTTGCATGTTTGAATAAAATCGAACAACCATAAATTAAATTATAATTTGTATCGATATGATAAAATCGCGCGATTTGGTTGAATAACCCCACAATTCAATATACACCTACACATCACAAAATTTAAATAGATTATGGTGATATACTCGTATTATGTCTACACATATGGGAATGTGACAACAAAATTGACATAAATTTGAATAAAAAATTGAAAATTAGAATCGTTGCAGAGAGCACACGTGTAGCTATAGGGAATACAAACATACATACATATACAGAAAAAAGGTTTATCGCGATAAAGTAATCCAATTTTCCAATTTGTTGGGGGGAGGTATGTATGTATATTTTTAATGCCCTATTAAAAAATAATGAACCCAAAAAAATTTTGATTGACGGGTTGTCATTTGTCGCTTAAGAAAACTTCCCGTCGTTTCTTCTTTGTGTAGTATACCATATATTATTACGAATCAATATAATTTTATTTTGAGATTTTATAGTCAATCCCCATGTGAATGTGCTGGTTGTGAGTTGATCCACCGTTATATAGATTTTTCGTCTTTCTGTCGCTATTTACTCGTAGAAAACATAAATAACAACCACAACATGCATAGCTGCAAAATTTATGTGTTTACATTATGTAATGCAACTTTGCAATGAAAACAAATTTGGTAAATATTTTATTTTTTTTTTTGCTATTTAGTAAAACGTTGCTCAGACAGCATAACTAATCGAATTGGTTTACTATTTTTAAAAGCCACAAATTATTTGATTGTTTGAGGGAAAATTTAACAAATAAGGCTAAAGTCGCGTAATTAGTTTTATTCATGCAGTTTACAAGACAAACACAAAACAAAAACCACAAACTTTTCCAATATTCCAATAAAAAAAAAAAAAAAACAATCTAATTACAATATTAGAAGGAAGCCTTAATATTTTGCTGAATGGTCAACCATAAAATGATAAATAAACTTATTCGGAGAATAAATATGTATAGAAGGGGTCGGTTGCCTTTTATATTTTAATAAATTCATTTTGATGAATTTTCTTTAATTAAATTTTCTTATCATGGAAAATCCATTTCTTTATTGTTTTTTGTTTTGCTGCTTGTTTTCATTTCTTTGGCTATACCCTAATTATTCCAATATCACAAACTGTGTGGACTATAATACGTTTAAAGAGCAGTGGTTGCTAATCTGTAAGACGTGTATCATTTAGCATTACAGTAAAGTATTCCACTAAACTCTTTAATGGAACGACAAATGGATTGATACGTATTTATTTAGATAACCTACATTACAGACGACTGTACAATTATTGTCCATTCATTCATTTGAAAATATCTATAATATTCATTTCTCCGCATCTCTATATAAAATTATAAATATCAAATTGTTATAGTTCTGGAAATATAGATTATACATATGTATGAGTATATAAGCTTTCATTAATATTTTTTTTAATTAAAACAAACAAAATGAAAAAAAAAAAAATTATTAATTTGTTTGGTTTTGAAAAACAAAAAATAAAAATCTTTACCAAACAACATAAATAGAAGTTCCGCTCTAATTCACTTTTTGTATTGTCATTCATAACTGAAATTTTTGTTCGTTTTATTTTCCTCGTTTCCACAATCAGTAATATTGGAAATTATTTGCAACTTGTTCTGCCAATGTATCGTTCCTTTTTACGTGGGAAGCACATTGCATAATATATAATATTGCAGAATTCGTTGTGATTCAACGTACGTAGCTGCAGTTTTGTTTGTTTGCAATATGAATAAATTATTTGATAAAAAATTTAGCTAATGGTATTAAGCAATGTCTTTGGATATTGCTCCGAATCTTTCAGGATGAAGGATGTGGTATACGATATAATAAAAACATATTGATTTCCCCAAAAGATGGTAAAATATATTATTTAGAAAATTATTTTTACTTTCTTTTAGTTAGTAAAATAAAGCACATCTTGGAATCATGAATATTTTCGGCTTCCGATTGGAAGGATTTTCAAAAAAAAAAAAAAAAAAAAAATTATTGATCGGAATTTTTTTTTTTTTTTTTTTTTTTTTGGAAAAAAGTAACTTTTAAAGAAAAATAGTAGCTTTATGAACTTTTCCTTAACTGCTGTGTTTCCCTATAACTTTTTCTTATGATAAAATATTTCATGAATTTCTCTAGCCCTTCAAATTTTTCTTTTCGTGTCTTTTGATTGGTTTTTGAATTATTTTAACGACTTACATTCACCTCAAACAATAGATATTTAATTATTTGACTCGTACGTAAATAGCGGTGAACTTGATCAAACCGCGCGAGTTTCGTTTGTAATTTAACTTGAACTATATATGTATTTAAATTAAATTTTCTTTATATTTTTTTTTCTTATCAGCGTTTTTAATTATATTTTTCATTAAAAATCATGTTTACTAAATTTACGAAATTTTATATAGTTTTCTGTTCTAAAAAATTATGTTTGAATTCATATTCTTTTGTTATAAAAATTATTAAATTTAATATTGATTTCCGTTTTAAAAATTATATTTTACTTATCATTATTTTAGTTTGAAAATTATTGAACTTTATATAATTTAATATAAAATTGTACCATGAGCATTTTTTATAACATGACTCTCTGATTCTATCCATTTAACTCTCCCCCCTTCGTTAAGTTTAGAATCCTCCTGGAGCCTGTTTGCAATTTTTATTTTTTATTTCTTGTTTTATAATATTTATAGATCATTAATATTATTATTATTACAATTACTGTTACAATGGTACGTATTCCTGAATATACAATTTTTGGCTAAAGTTTACTTTACGTATACATCGGGAAAATCAAGTAAGGAGTAAATATTTTGGAAATTTTTGAATTGTGCATCTTCAGTTTTTAGGAGGGAGAAGCCAAATTTCACCGGAAATTTATCTCATTTTCAAAATGTGCAATTTTTATAAAAATTTTGATATTAATATTGTTTCTTTACAATTTTTCGACAGTGCAAGTAATTTTAGGAAAATTCTAAAATTTTTCCTCTTTTTTTTATTAGTTTCAAATTATAAATAAAATTTCAAACAGGAAGAATAAGCGGAGGTTTGGGGCGACAGCCCCCATCCTCTAAGGTATACAATGAATTAAGATTACTTTAAAAACATTGTTACATTTACAATAGTTGCTTTTTTTAACATTTGTGGTACTAGTGTTACTGTTTTCCCGCAATTTAAATTTCTCGAGAAATAAAAAATCGCAAATCAATTTCCCCGGGAATTCTCGGGAAATATTATACTATACGAAAAACATTTTAAACACATCATATCTACAGTAGAAACAAAGAAAATAGTACATTTGTTTGTATTAAAATATTTTAAAATAAACATTTATTATCAGAATTCATTTTCATATCAATTATTTTAATATTATTTAGTTAAATTCACAGCGATTTGTAAGTTATTTCAATAATTCATTAATACATGATATATTAAAAAAAATGTTAAAAAAATCGCTAAAATGTTTCATAGTTTTTTATTGAAAAAACTTTTTAAAAAACATAACGCATCTACTGATGAATCCGATAATTGACTACTTTTTTTGTTACAAAATCATTTGCCGTAGAAAAATTACGATCATTTTGCGTTGATGTAGGCTTTCTTGTTAGCAGCGAATCAAATAAGAATTGCAACGTGTCAGTCCTTTTTCCAGTGCTTTCAAAAATGCTTATTTCTTTCGCCAGAGTTCAAAAGCAGTCATCGTTGTTTTTTGGATTGAATTCTTTTGTCGTTTCCAAAATTGATCGACCCAGCTGTTGTTCTAACGTCAAATCAGACGTGGTGAGAATATCCGAATCAGTATTAGCCTGTACTTCAACTTCATTGTCTATTTCGTAGATTTGCGCTTCATTTAAACGACCTAGTATATCCTTTGCATATTTTGAAAAAGCTATACTTTTCTTTAAGATTAGATGACTGTGGATTATGAAGAAACTTTATGAGAGATAAAACAGGTTTATTCCTTCTTTTTGCCAATTCAATTTCCAGTGCACTAAGTAACTCTTATTATATTTATTTATATTTTCGAGGCTACTAAATAAAAATTTTAGAGCGCCCTCAGCAGTTATAAATGTGGCATCTTGTCTACTAAGACAGGTCACGGTTATTGAAAGTGGTTTTAACGTTGCTAATAACAATTCTGCTGTTTTTATATTTACATTGTCCAACATATTCTCTAATTTTAGATCTCGCAATGCCTTCTTAATTAAGACTTCCTAAAAATATTTACGATTTTTCGTATGGGCATTTATTGATGTTGCAATCGTTGGCCGTATACAGACTTCATTAATTTCGACTGTTTCAGTATCTGAATCAAAACAATCATCATGCGTTTCATCGTCAACTAAACTCGAATCATATTTTTTCTGATTTAACACTTTAAAAACTTTGTAGTGCAGTTTTTGCCAAATATTTGCATTACTGCGGCACCATCTGACATAACACACATTATGTCTGAATTAATTTGTATTCCGAATGAATTCAATTTTTCGGTTACTAGACTTAATCCAGTCTCTGCTGAGCAACTTCCCCTAATCGGAATTAACCCCAAATTATCCGATTAACTATTATTATAATATAAATGAATATCCATATATCTTTTGTTGTTCACGCTCGTCCACTCATCCAATGAAATACTTAATTCTTTTTTTATTAACTTTTAGTAATTTAATTTTATTTAATAGGTCGTGTTTTTTGATATTATAAAATTCTATCACTAAATTCATTAAATCGGATGGATTTTTTGGAAAATTCCCATAACCTTTTGCAATCATATATTGTCTGATGATCTCGCTTTTAGCAATTCGATTAAATGAAAATTCATCAATTACTGCCATTTTCGAAACTACTTCACCCATTGAAGGGCGCTGTTGCTGTACAAATTTATATAATTTCTGATAGTTATCACCGCTCTTGTGACGCTTTGTTTGATAACTAGAACTTTCAGCTTCTCGTTCCTTTCTCTTTAAATTGTGTATGGCTGTTAAGTGTCTATGTAGTCCACTAGTCGATGATTCTTTACACATTATGATTTTTCGACATATATTGCACGTCGATGGTTCATTATTTCATTTAATGAAATGTTTCCAACAGTCTTCTTATTCATTGATATTGTTCATGTTAACGGTCTGAAAAATTTATATTTATTACAGAAGAAATATACAATTTCAAATAGTTCTAATTCTAACCTTTATAAATTTCCGAATTCTATTTATAATAATAATTTATTGCACTTTTATCTTTTCAATGCTTTAACCAACAATATAGCCTGAATTGTTTAACAGCCACCGCATAAAATATACATACAAGTACAATCACTTATCTAGTTTAACTAATTTATTTTTTACTGAGAACGTTGCTTAACTTTTCCGTATTTATATTCACTACACTACTTTATCTACAACATCTTTACCGACAATAAATATTTCGTACCATCGAGAGTGTACTCGAATAAGCTTCAACGCGAGTATTTATTTAAATTTCATATAAAATAAAAAAAAAAAAATCTCGGGAAAAATTTAAATTTCTCGGGAAACGGGAAATGATTTTTTCTTATTTTTCCTGAGAAATTTTCGGGAATTTTTTCTCGGGAAGAAACATTATGTGGTACTATCAGAAGAAGCGATAAGGGGGAAAAACGCTTTGATCTGTGTCTGCAAGGTTGACGAAGCAATTATTATTAATAAAAATAAATAAAATAAAAATTATTTTGTTAAATTATATTTATTTATTCAAAATCGAATTCATCTTCAATTGTTCTTTATCTTCATTTTCATTTGTATCATTATGAGCTGCGTCAGAAGTTTCTTGTAGGTTTTCTGGATATAGAATCCCTACATATTTCATGAAGACTTTAAAAGGACCTGTTTTGTCCATATTACATAATTTTAGAAACATACTTGGCCAAATACCCTCCATAAAAAATTTTCCGCTTCGACGAAGATTCGTAGCATCGTTTAGCAGCGCGCCAAGTTGCCTCAATTCTATTTGTGTGCGCACCCGTCTCACGATCTACGAAATTAATGGAATGGTTTACTTTGAGGTGAATGTAACCCTCTTCGCCTAGACTATCATACACTCTTCAAGAATCTGAAATGACTGTGGTGTTGGGCTGTATCCATTTTTTAAAGATTGGAAGCAAAGTGGCTCTGTCTCGCTTCTCTACCAGCACTAAACTCATGGCTTTTGACTCTCTTTCGATCTATAAAAATTATTTTGTTGAGGAATCTTATTTTGTTGAAAGAATATAAAAAATTACCATTCCAAACACCCACTAGCCGTCGACATGGTGTCCCCGATTATATTTTCGCCTACCAAATTTTGATTCATCAATTTCAACTGTTTTCCCAATACCACCAATGGGTCTTGATTGGTGAATGAATGCGTCGAAAACTACTTCACGACAAAAACAAGCAAAATCTACCAATGTTTTTGGAGATCTCTCTAGATGTTCTCTAATTTGTTTTAAATTAACGTTGCTGCACCAGAATGCCACAAATTTGCAAATTTGATCCATCGATAGATGGCTTTTAGCAAAAAATGTGCCGGTAAGGACAGAAAACGATTTCTGGCAAATCTGTTTCCCTTTCCTCCCCTTGGCATATTGCTTACGGCAAATCCATTTCCATTTCCCATTTCCTGATTTTCCCAAATTTAATGGTTTTCGGCATGATTCGTTTGAGCATATTAATTGTCCGATTTTTGGGATAGCCCCCAGCTCTATTAGAGCTATAATTAGGTCTCGCCCATCATTCACTTTGGCAAGATCATGGAGTTTGAAGACCATGATTCTATTTTCAGCCATTTGTTATTAATTATATAAGTATATTTTCTATTTTTCAAACTATTTCACTATTTTGATCACTCTACTAGTTTTAAGTACCGACAAATGATTGAAACAAATGATGGCATTTTTAATATCGGAATAAAATAAAACCAATAACGGCAGGAATTTGTGCAAGTATTTCGGAGATAACCGGTTTTAGTATAAGCAGGATTGACAAATCGAGACAGTGCACGTATAAACACACGTGCATATTTAAAAAAACAGTTTAAAGTAAAATTGAGTAAACATTATGATTTACTATAAAAAAAATATTTTTCAGTTGATTTTTCGGCATTTTTTATAGACAAATATATTAATTGTTCATGGCAATCCCAATATTTTCGATTTGGTAAATCAGAAAAATACAGAGGCCAATCGCTCATAATATATCTACTGAAAAAAATAGAAATATCTTCCCCCCTCCCCGTAATTTTGGCTGAAGGCCCAAAGAGTTATACCAATGTACCACTCTGCAAAAATGAGGAACCCATTGTACATTGGTATAACTCTTTGGGCCTTCAGCCAAAATTACGGGGAGGGGGGAAGATATTTCTACTTTTTTTCAGTAGATATATTATGAGCGATTGGCCTCTGTATTTTTCTGATTTACCAAATCGAAAATATTTGGATTGCCATGAACAATTAATATATTTGTCTATAAAAAATGCCAAAAAATCAACTGATTACAGACAGACAAATTAAATTCTTAATAAAAAATATTTTTAGAAAATATCAATTCTGTTGGAAAATGAGATACATTTTCTCGGAAAATTTGGTTTGTACCTTCTACAATTTTTAGATTCACAAATTCTAACGTCAGAAAATGTACATCTTACCTTATTTTGAAAAAATAAAAATAAAAAAGTGGAAATTTTCCCGGACAATGAGGTAATTTTCCGGGGAAATTTAGCTTCCACCTCCTAAAAACTACAGATGTACAATCCTACATTCAAAAATTTTCAAAAATATACTCCTTACCTGATGTTCCCGATGTATACGTAAAGTAAAATAACGCCCAATTTTTTTTTGATACTATTTGAAGAGATTTATCTCATCTATATTTTGATTTGTTTTTAAAATTATTTCTTTAAATGTTAATGTATTACTTATTGACTTATTATCTAAATTTTGGATTTTATAATTATCTTTTACTTCCTTAATATGAATATATTATTCGTTTATTAATATTTGACGCTATATTTTCTTCATTCTTATCTATATGTTGATTGATAATATGTCTGTCTTCGTCCACTTACTTAATGTTTCGAAAAAATTAACTAATCTTCTTTTGTGTATTGAATGATGTCAATCTTTTAAAGTTATTAATTTATACAATAAAGTGTCTAATTTTCTCAACAGTGGTCTAGGTCTACATAGTATTAATTTCTCTATGGTTTGATATGATTTCGAATTCGGCTTTCCTAAGTTCTAGTATGTACTTTCTATTGGGACTAAGTCTACTATGTGTAATGAATAGTTGTATGTCTTTAGTATTAAAATTTCAGTTTCTTTTAAAATGGTATATCCCGTGTTAATTTCTATTTTCTCTACTATAAGTTGAGCAAGTGTCAGTCTCGTCGGTATCGTCAATATTAGCATTAGCACCGTCATAACCTGTAAATTTCAATGGTTTTTAATATTTATTTGATGCATATTTGTTAAATTATGTAATCGAAATTTCGGTTGGCCTTTATGTCTAAAATATCTGTAATTCTTTATATAACCTTGTTGTCTATTTTCTTTGAAAACTTCTCTATTTCTATTTTTCTACTCTTTTCGTTTGTGCGTGGTATTGGTTATTGTAATTTTTTATCGCTTCTAACATCTGGATTCTTATGGGATTATTTTGTTCTATATTCAAAACTCTTAGTTTTTCTTATTGTATTATTTAATCTCTCGATATTTGCGTTTCCGGTGTGGCTATTTAATTTAGCTAAATGTTGTACTACTTGTTGTTGATTTAGGAATTCTTTGATATTAATATGTTTGAATTCATTGTCTGCTACATATAATGTTTAAAGATTTTTTGTTATTAATGTACTTTCCAAACTTTTCTATACAAAATTATGGTATGATTTCTATTTTCTAACGGATTTAGTAAATTTATCTACTCTCTACATGAATTATTCGGTTTTTGTCTGTAGGCATTTCTGTTTTTTCAAATTTTGGTTTTATTGGATTTCTATAATATTTTCCTCTTACATTTGTCACAGTTATTAGTAATTTTGTTTATAATTAGTTTCATGTTTTTCTTATATGGTATAGCTTAAATTTTAGATTTTATTTTAGAGAAATGATACCGGGCTGTTGTTGCTCTTTATGGTGAATTAACATGGTTTTGATTAATTAATCCTTTGATTCTACATCCTGTGCAAAATGGGTTCATTTTATACATTTTACGGTTCTGTCTGAAATTTGTGTATGAATAGCTACTGTTGTTTCTGTTAAGTACGTTTTTAGTTTATTAACCAATTCTTCTCTGGTTTTATTTGGGTTAATATTTATTCTATGATTCGTTCTTAAACTTTTCAGTGAATATTAGCTGCGTTTTGAACCTATTTACTATTGTCTCCAAATATATTATATCATCATTTTGTTCTTCTAATTGAGAATGTATCGCGTTGGTCGCATCGACATTTCATCGGGGGTTTCATCTTATAATTCTTCGTTATTAATTTCATGATCTATAAAAGTATTTTGTAAAGAAAGGTTTCTCCCTTTGTTAGACTGAAACATTGTTTGGATTTCATTAATCTCATGGGTATTTGTGTTGATCCTGCTAAAAAAATCTGCAATCTTATTTTCTTAAATCTTTGCCTAAATATTGGGTTTTTGAATGTGACTCCGCCCTTTTTTGTTAAAATAAAACACATTTGCTTGTTTAGAAAATGGAAGAATTATTTATTGAAAGTATGCTCCATTTGCAGCTACTACTTTCCCCCATTTTTCTATATTAAACTTATTACATACGAGTAAGGGGTACAATTTTTCTATATTAAACTTATTTTATAAATTATATTATTATTATTATTGATAACAAAGGAAATACGGCTCACTCGTAACCCAGTATATTGAGGAATGGAATGGTGCGGTTAGTACTTATCCTGGTGTAAAGAAGAATAGCGAAGTTGAAGCTTTCTAAGTGAATATTGCTTTGCTTACAAAGAAAAAACAGCCCACTCGTGACCCATAGTATTTTGAGGAGTAGAATCGGAGCGATTGGTATTTAACCTTGGTGGACGTGGAGTTGGAGCTGCTCGTACCTAAGCGAATAATCGGCTGTATGCCCTTGGATGAATTTTTATTTTATATTAAAAATTGCACGTTGGCAAATTACTGCGCACTCTATAGTGAATGAGCTTATGCTCAAAATAGGGTGTGCCAAAATTATAATAATAAATAAATAAATAAATGAAATAAATAAATAAATGAAATTCAGGCGGTTTACGGATTCCCTCACTGTAAAAATCTTGGTCTTTGGAGGCGATCCAATCATTAAGTCAATTTTCGATCTCTGCGCGAGTACTGAACCGCTGTTCAGAAAGAGAAGACTGCATCGACCGGAATAAGTAGTCATCTGAAGAAGCTTTGTCTGGTGAATACAGCGGGTGGGGTAGAACTTCCCAGTCCTGTCCTTGTAAATAATTTTTCACAACGTTTGCAACATGTGGTTTTGCATTGTCATTGATTGATTGATTATGAGTGTACGGCCAGGCATTATAGCAGGATCTCCCGGACTCCCGGGTCTACACCGTACACCCGCACACATACATATAACAAAACCGAAGGATTGGATAGGATTATTAATTGGGACAGACTCGACCCGGTTACAGACACCAATGCGATCGATAGTTAGTAAATTATTAGTACAATAGTTTAATCTAAATTTTGCACACATAAATGAATACGTCATTATGTGTTGCAAACCAAATCTTAACTCAACTCAAATCAACATTTCCAAATTGGCATTTTATTTATATAGTTAGTTAATTTATAGTTTTATAATATTAATTAAATTAATTTAATATCAATTTGATGCAGTTTGTAATACCCCGTAAAAAAAATTATTAATCATACCTAAATAATAGTTATTTGTGTATCAAGAGCGCAAAGTGCCAGTTTGTCACGCGAGAAAGGAAATTGCTGGCCGACGGGACGGTGGCCAGCAACCTTTCGAGCGTGACAAACAACTTTGCGGACGTGTTTCACACTTTATTTTTCCTACAATCATTTTAAAAAATATAATAAAAAGATAATTTTGTAGTAAAATTTACTATACTGACAATACGATTTTATTTTAGGACCGACATTTTGTTCAATCGAGTAGTCAAAGATTTTTTTTATTTTTCATAAAGAAAAACAAAAATTTGGTTTGATGTTTTATACAAACATTAGTCTTTCTTTAAACATGCGTGCGGTTTCAAGTTTTGTCACACGTTTATAAGAGAAACGTGTGACAAAGTAATTTGTTTATTAACTGTCAAAAAAACAGACACTTTGGGCTTTGAAAACAGAGAAAAAAAGCCTGCTTTTCACGGCGATTGTAGGAAAAATATTTTAAATGAATTGTATAAGGCGGTTTCCAATTCGACCCAAACTTATTCGATTATACAAAGTATCAGAATCCTATTTGAGTTGAATACACTAAGATTTGATTGTGCTTGGATAGTTCATGATTTATCAAGAACGCCATAGTTGTTTCATGAATACAAAAAAACACAGAGAGAAAACAACATCAGCATACAAATAACATAATCTTATATAATAAACCACCAACACACATTGAAGGTAAAGATTTTCTACCATCTTTTATGTGCGTAGCAGGAGATTTATCATGTATTTATAATATTATAGATAATACCCTTTTAGCACACATACAAACATACCTGATCTATATGGTATATCAAGATACAGGAAAATATTTGTGACGACTATACCAAAACCAACAAAAAAAATCTCTTTGTTTTGTTGTTGTTCGTATATTACAAGACAAAGACCAACAATATATAGTCCATTTCCATGATACAATCTGTGAAAAGAGCGAATGAGACAGCTGTATAAACATATTGTTGGTTCTGTTATATATCATGTTTCAAGCATATATTTGTTTCGATTGTACATAAAATAAAAACCCAAGAACACATACAAGTGTTCGTAAAAAAAAATCTAATATGAAATTAACTACGACGTATTTCTATTTAAGTTAAAATCCGTTTTAATACTATCCAATTATTAGATTTTAGCAATTTAAATTGAAATTGAATTTCATGTACAATCACACAAAAGTCAAAATCATGCACTTAAGCAAGAAATCAATAATTTTGATTTCTTTATCCATATGATAAATGCATCCAGGTGGATTGCATTTTCCAAAATCATACTTTAATTATTATTTCACTACACTTTTATTATTATTTTAATAAAATTGAATTTAATTACAATTAAAATTAAAATGTATATACATATGTATACATATAAAGTATATACATAACACTACACAAATAAAACAAAAATAAAGATAATAATAAAATAAAATTAATTTTTTGAAGAGGATAGAAAAAACACGTCTATCCTCTTTGACGAACATTTGATCACCCTCAACATGTGGTTTTGCATTGTCATGCTGAAAAATTAATTTGTTGTGTCTATTCACCCATTCCTTTCGTTTTTTCTCTATAGTTCGCTTCAAACGTATTAGTTGCCATCGGTACACATCGGCATTGATAGTTTCACTTGATTCCAGCAGTTCATAATACACCACACCTTTCTGATCCACCAGATACAGAGCATAACCTTATTGCAATGGATATCTCGCTTTGGTTGCGATGGACCAGCTTCACCACGCTTCACCCAAGATTTTTGGCGTTTGGGATTCTCATAAAAAATCTATTTTTCGTCTCCAGTTACTATCCGATGCAGAAAACCTTTTCTTTGTTGTCTTTAAATCAATATTTCACAAATGGTTTTTCGACGTTCGAGGTCTCTTTCTTTTAATTCATGTGGAACCCAGTTGTTAGCTTTTGGAACCATTCCGATTGTTTGTAAACGTTTTGCAACAGTTGATCGATCAACATTTAAAGCTACATCCAATTCTGATTGGTGTTTGAGAAGAATCTTCAGTCAATAACTTTTCCAATTCAGCATCTTTAAATTTTTTGGGTGGTTTTCTATGCTCTTTACCTTCAATGCCAAAATCATCATTTTTAAAACGTCAAAACCATTCTTTGCACATTGTATTCGATGGAGCATGCTCACCGTAAATTTCCACATGCAAACGATAAGTTTCCGCTGCACTTTTCTTTGCAATAAAATAATGTAATAAAACTTCCCGCAAATGATGTTTATTTGGAATAAAATTCGACATTTTGAACGAGTTAAAAATAGTATTTGTTTACACTTCAACCAAATGTCGTATACTGCGTTTGATAGCTAACATTAAGTACTCTAGAATACAAGTATTGAGCATTTATAGTTTACGTAAACAGTAAAAATAACGACACCAATTGAGAAAGGGCGGAGTCATATTCACACACCAAATATATGGTATGTAACCATTTTAAAGCTTGATGGTCCGTTTCCAATTCGAATCGTTTCCCATAAATGTAAGGTCTAAAGTACCTGACTGACCATATTACAGCTAGTAATTCTTCCTCAGTTGTACTATATTTAATTTCATGGTTATTTAAAGTTCTGCAATAGGGTATTTTTCTTGCATTAACACAGCTCCAATTACGCATTGGCAATATTTAGTACAAATGGCTTGTTGAAGTTTGGGTATTTCAAAATGGGATGTAAGTAAAATTTTTAGCTGTTCTACTCTCAACTGCAATGGGATGTAGTTTGTTAATTTTTGTGCCTTTCTTTAAGTATTTTGTCATCGACTGCGCTATTCTTGCATAATCCCTAATAAATTTCCTATAATACCCAGTTATACCTAAAAATTTTTTTTTTTTTATAACATCTTTATTGATATGGCTACTACAATCTTAAACATTATTAATTCATTAGTAAGGTTGACATTAGTACTTATGAGATAAGCATAAACTTGTGTGGGTCTGCTGGACCAGTATCCAGTTCCCTTAAGATATAATATTCATACGGTTAGCTCATGTGGTTTGATTCGTTTGAGCCGCCTTATTTCGTTTGTACTGTCCAGTAGTTGTACGGCCTCAACGTTGGTGTGGTTAAGAAGCCTCTTCTCATGTTTAATGGCACATTCGCGGATGACGTCGTCTATCAATTGTATTTTTAGATCATTGTGTATTTCTCTGTTAGTCACAAATCGGTAAGCGTTGGTGACCATTCGAAGAAATTTATTTTGGCTACGTTGTATAATGTCTCTATTGGATTTATGAGTACAACCCCATAGCTGCGCACCATACATCCATATTGGTTTGAAGATAGTCTGGTAGACTAGTCTTTTGCAATACAGGTTCATTTTGGAATGATGCCCAATTAACCAGTACATTTGACGTTGTTTTAATCGTATCTGTTCAGCTTTTTGTCTCACATGATGTTTCCAGTTGAGCCTTGAATCTAAATGCAGACCAAGGTATTTAGCCGATTCAGCCTGCGGCACTTGCACCCCATTGAGGTATATGTGTAGACTGTTATTTTTGTGTCGGAGCG
The DNA here is from genome assembly GCA_958295665.1 of Tipula vernalis. NCBI lineage: Eukaryota > Metazoa > Arthropoda > Insecta > Diptera > Tipulidae > Tipula > Tipula vernalis. Next base: position 164,801,560 of record OY282559.1, read on the forward strand.
TAAACGTCACATGGGTTGATTTGAGCTCATTAAGCACTATTTTCCAGTCAATTGTCCATTTAGTAACGTCGTTCATTGCTCGTTGAAGATTTTCCACTGCCCTTGGTTGTGATTCGTCTACTGACATAATTACAGTGTCGTCAGCGAACGTGCCGATTAACGTTTCATTCGTTGTAGGTATGTCCGCAGTGTAGATAAGGTAGAGGAGGGGTCCCAATACGCTTCCCTGCGGAACTCCCGCTAGAGTTGGATAAAAGTCAGAACATGTTTCTTCATGGATGACTCTGAATTGGCGATCAGAGAGGTATGATTCAAGCAGCTGGCAATAGTTTTGTGGTAGCATTTTGCTCATCTTGAATGTCAATCCCTCGTGCCAAACACTATCAAAGGCCTGAGATACATCCAGAAATACGGCGGGGCAATATTTCTTTTCTTCTAACGCTTGCTCTATTACCGTAGTTATTCGATGGACTTGATCTATTGTGGAGTGGTTATTCCTGAATCCAAATTGAAAATCAGGAACGTTTACCATTGGCTTTAGACGTTTTAGTAGTAGTTTTTCAAACAGCTTTGATAAGGTCGGAAGCAGTGAGATTGGTCTGTATGATGTTACTTCTTCATCTGGTTTACCTGGTTTCTTCAACATAATTATTTGAGCCGTTTTGAAGCATTTGGGTATATACTTCAATCTCATACAGGCATTAAATAAGTATGTGATCATGATGATTGCTTTGCGTGGAAGTTCCTTGAATAGACCCGGTGATATTTCATCAATTCCTGGTGCCTTTTTTTGACTAAGACTTTTGTCGATTTCTTCAGCAATTTCCATTGGCGTGACCCTTTTAAAATCCTGATTTGGTTGATAGACAGGTGTTACGTCAATGTTGGATTCAATGTCATGGGGTTGAAACACTGTTGCTAGGTGTTGAGCAAAGAGTTCCGCTTTTTCTTTGTCATGTCGAACCCAATTGCCTTAAGCATTTCTTATAGGTGGTACTCGAACTACAGGTCGTTTGAATTTTCTGGTTGCTTTCCATAACGAGTAGTCCTTATCCATTTCTGGACCTAGCCCGCTTAAGTAGTTGTCGAAGCAATCCTGTTTGAAGCTTTTGATTAGCCTATTGACTTTGTTACTTATTCGATTGAAGGTGGTTTTGTCAGCGGGATTTCTGGTGAGATGCCATATTCTCCTTGCCTTTCTCCTTTCCTTGATTTGTTCCCTGATTTCAGCCGGGTATTTGACTTCAATCTCCGCTTTGTCCTTTAATTCTGGAGTAGCTAGACTGGCGGCCATACGAGTGTATTCAATGAAATTGTTTGTTTGTTGTTCCAATTCTTCATTACTTTTAATACTAACTTTTAATTCAACTAGCTCTGCCAGTTTTTCTCTGAAGAGGTCCCAATCCGTGAATCTATTAGTAAGGTTTTGCTTCTTTTTTATCTTGATGACTATAGCGCTTACTGACAACAGTACAGGAATGTGATCAGATGTTAAGTCGTGAATTCCTTCGACTCTAGTGTAACTGGATGAAATACCTTTTATGATGAAGAAATCAAGCAAATCTGGTATTTTTCCTGCATCCGTTGGCCAATACGTTGGCCTCCTTGGAGACAGATATTCACATTTGTTTTCATGAATGGCATTGAACAAAGCATTTCCTTTCCCAGGAGAAATTAGCCTGGAACCCCAAGCTGTATGTTTTATATTATAGTCCCCTCCAATAATAAATCTTGGACCGAGCTTATTAAAGACGTTATTAAATTGTAACTTCGTTGGTGTATGCCGTGGAGGACAGTATGCTGCCGCAATATTTAGATCTGCGCCATTATATTGGATTGAGATAACAGTTGCTTGCAAGTAGCTTTCTCGAATATCCTCTTGTTGATTATGTTTGATATTATTTTTAATTAGTACAGCTGAACCACCTCTGGCTCTTTCACTAGGATGGGTTGTCCAGAAGGAATTAAATCCCTTTATTCTAAAAAAGCTTTTGTTGGAGAAGTGCGTTTCTGAAATAAGTGCAATATCTATGTTGTTTGTATGGAGAAATATTTCCAGTTCTTGGGCTCGTTGGTTGAGCCCATTAGCAATAGGGTAGGCGTTGACCGTTTATAGCCAATTATAAATTGGTTTATACTCCAACGTTGCAACTATGTAGAAACCATCAACTGTCTCTAGTTTACCTCCACGCGGTAGCACCTGGGCAACGTTTGTTTTGCATTTTTAATGTATCACAACGGCTGAACTTCTAGAGGCGAGTGTAATAACACTATAAAAACAAAAGCAATGGATAAAACAAACAAGGAAACGAATACCCTAAGTGGCAGACCTGATGTTCAGGAAAATCCACTCTCTCCGGAGGTCGGTCCCATGGATTCTAGGGGGGACCAAACATTGCTACATAATTCAAATGATACCAAAAATAAGCTAAGCGATATCAACGCTCAAAAGAGTAACGAGGAAGAACTTTCATTCCGAAAGGGCTCCATTACAATCAGATCACCAATAAAAAAAATATTTGCAAACAACGCAATCTCCACTGAAAAAATAACTTCATTATCAGAACAAATGCCGAGTGCATCAACAAATATTATAAATAGTGAAGAGCTGTTAAATAAATTTCAAAAAATGGAGAAACTAATCGCGCAGCTGAGCAATGAAGTTGCTGAACTTAAGAGAGAAAACTCTACACTAAAAGAAAAGGTTAAAAATAGCATAGCTAAGGATTCAGCACGAGTTAACAATCTTTCTTCAAACCATATTCAGCCATCAGCCAGTCAACATGAACATTCAAATAATTCCAACTGGTTGCTGCGGCAATTTCCAGTTTTTCAACAGAATAATAGATTCAGTGCTCTGAGTCAAGAGGATTATTGCACAGATGAGGAAGAACTGGAAAAAGAAGTTTCCGGTGCTGATAACAGAAATGCTAGGAAACGCAGGCGTACAAAAACGAAAACTCCTCCAAAAAATACTACACAAATTGTGATCAATAACACTGAACAGAAAACCCCAAAAATACCACTGCCTCCACCCAATAACGTGAGCAATATCAAAAATTTCGAACTTTTTCGACAAAAAGTAATAAAAACCATTAGTGAATCAACTAATTTTAAGGCGCTTTCAAATAGTGACATTAAAATTACATTTCAAAATGAAAATGATTACAGAAATGTCAAAAAATTACTGGAAGAATTAAAAAAAGAACCCAGCAACCAATCCGAAAATATAGAATATCACACCTATCAGCTGAAGAGCGAAAAGGCTTATAGAGTAGTTATCAGAGGCTTACCATCTTCCATTAGTCACGATGTAATTAAAGCAGACTTAGAAAAAATGGGACATGAAGTCGCAGGTATTACTAACATATACAAAATGGTCACAACTAATGGTGTAAAAGACAAGAAACACTTTCCATTGTTTTACATCGACTTAAAACAAAAAGACAACAATAAAGAAGTATACAACATCAAGAAACTTGCGTACTGTATAGTTAAAATTGAGCCACCTAACAAGACAAGGGACATTCCACAATGTACGAATTGTCAACAACTTGGACATACCAAGAGTTTTTGCTATCGTCAAACCAAATGCGTTAAATGTGCTGGAGATCATCACACGACAAAATGCAAAAAACAACCAGATATCGCGCCTTCATGTGCTCTTTGTCAACAACAAGGACATACTGCAAATTATAAAGGATGCTGTGTATATCAGAACAAAATTAAAAGTCAACAGAATAATAGAACAAGAGTAGTACAGCGATTACAAACCAAAGCTGCTAAACCACAAACAACAATCACACCATCCACAGTTGGATTATCCTATGCGCAAATCACCAAGTTATCTGCTGATGAATCAAACCAAAACAACAAACATATAGAAGTTAATAACGAGTCTAATAACTTTGAAATTATTAAAAAGCTTAGTCAAATTCAACAGACACTTGGTCACTTAACAGAAAGGGTGGCAAAACTAGAAATTAATTTCTATCCGCCTAGCAAAAAAAGTCAGCATACACACAAATGATTAACTCGTTCCTACGCATTGTACCTAAAAATGACAGAATTTGTTTTTGCGTTGCGGTTAATATTAGCTTTGTAATATCAGTTATTTTCTTTAAGTTTGGTTTTGCACCTTCTTGTAGACAATGTCTGTCCTAAATAATCAGTTTCTTTGCAAAAAAAATTACATTTATCAATTTGAATTTTTAAATTTGTTTCCCTCAATTTGTAAAAAATTTTATTATTGTTTACTACATGTTCTTCAATAGATGCGCTTAAAATTAGTATTGTCTGATTATGTCGTCAAGATACAGTTTTTAAATTCTCTTAGAACGGGATTCATTAATAGCTGAAATGTTGCCGGGACATTCTTTAATGGGGTATAGGAAGCTAAATCCAAGGTTGTAAAGTATTGGTCTTGTCCCGATTTGTCTAAGATACTTTCAATGTTCGAAATCGGGAAGTTATCGTTATTTCACTAATTTTACGATAATAAATAACAATTCTCCATTTCTTTCTATTAGAATTGTCCATTTTTTTCGGAACAATCCAGAGGGGTGAATTGTAAGGGGAATTTGATTCTTTAATTATACCTTGATCTAATATTCCTTGAATTTGTCTTTCAATTTCCTTCTCGTCTATTTGTGGGCACCGATAAATGTTGCAATAAATGGGATTGTGATATAGTAACTTTATATTATGCGTTATTTTATGGGTTGAATAATGTATATAGGTCAAATTGGTCAAATTGTTACCTTCGGAAAAAATAAATCTATATTTTTCACTAAAATTTCTTTCAAATTTTCTTTTTCTTCTTTATTTAATTAATTAATTACTGGTTCCAAATGGTTTACTTGAAATAATTTGAATTAATTATTGGTTCCAGATGGTTTACTTGAATAGGAGCTCATTTGGATATCCGATTTCTAAAAATGGAATTACATACTTGTCGAATATCTTTAGATATTGGTTTTTTGTATCTATAATAGCTTCAAACGGTCTATTATGGCATCGTATTTCACACTCTTTAGAGGGAATGCTTTCCATTCTAGCGTTTCATTTTTTATTAATTCTTTTGGAATGGGAGTTATAATTTTCTCATTTAACGTAATTTGGTCCACCCAAAGAATTATACATTATTGGTTTTTTAAATTTAATTACTTTATAATTAAAAATATTAGGTTTCATTAGACTAGTATCTGATCCTGTTGATTGTTTTGTTATCGAATGTCAGTTTTAATATGGACAGTTGGTTTGTCAAGGCGGTTCTATAAAATTTACTTCTTCATCAAATTCTGGGCTTCTAGTAATAGAATCTACCTCCATCGGTTCGACTTCTTGATTGTTACTTCTAATTGGTATACATATATCTGTTATTATTAAACTGTCGACTGTGTTGTCCTGAGTTAAGTTTATACTGTCCCAAGTTAAATCTATACTGCCCAGATCGGTCATTATTATTGTTACTGTATTGATTATTAGAATTATTATTGTTATAATTATTTCGAGAATTAGATTGATTGCACCGATTTGAATAATATAAATTTGACGGATTATAATCATTTTTCTTAAAGCTATGGTTATTATTATTACAAATGTTTAGTTTGTTAATGAAGACGTTTGTACTGTTTTTATTTCATAAGATAAATATAGAAGAGATAAGAGATTTGTCTGCAATCACTCTTTAATTTGTTTAATTTGTTAAAAGATCTTTTAAATTATGTTCCTTTATATCCTTTGCTTGAAATAGAAGCTGATGAATGGTGTTTTTTGGTCGAAATTTCACCTTCAGCTATTGTACTACATTCTGCCATGTTCTCAAGTGGTCTGGAATTTCCATAATGGTATTCCTAGCTACTCCAATTACTTTTCCATTAATTACCCTTTTAAGGCAATAACATTTTAGTTCTTGATAACTGCACAGACTTTCACAAAATCTACCGTTTTTAAAAAAGATTTTAACTTATATGAGTCTTCGCAGGATAATGGCATTATCTTACAGAAATTATGAATTATTTGATTTGGCGTTAAATCAAATTTTATTGTTTGCACTTGATTAAACTATTTTTTCTTGTTCCATTAGTTTTTGGTGTAAGCACTGTTTTTGGATTTGTAGTTGTTTTTCTAGTTGTTCCATTTCCATTCTTTACTTAAAACAAAAATTCCCAAATTTTATCGATATATTTTTTTTTTTTGATTTTCGTTCACTTTTGGTTATTTTACCACTATAGATTTAATGTTCGTTTTTTGCACTTCACTAATTAGATTCGATCTTTAATCACTAGACTTACTTCTTCGGAAGAAAATCCTATCAACTGCGCTAGTTTCGTTTGTAATTTAACTTGAACTAATAACAAAAACTTTATTAATCACTTAAATGGTTTATTACAAATGTTTATAATTTTTTATACTGAATTCTTCAGAATCAGTTTTACACTTTTCACTTTTTTAAAAAAGTTATTAAAGTTTATTTTAACTGTTATATTTGGAGTCAGTTATTACAATTACGATTATTATTATTTCGATCTCTTTGGAGTCGATTTTTTGAGTATTTGTTATTTAAAGTCTGTTCTCTTCGGAGTCAGAAACAAATCTAAATTTTCTTTATTTATTTATTTACCATCAACGGGATAAAAATCGTTTTTTGATTACAATTTTATTTTACAATTTTATAATTTAGATTTTATTAATTTTTTAAAAGAACATTTAGAAATATTAAAATCAAACACATCAAAAGTACAATTAAATTGTCGACAAATCGCCGGGACAGGAGCAGTATGTGCGTAATTAGATTTAAATGTCGGCAAATATATAAAATTCCTAATCCGAGTAGGTTTACAGGGCACATGAATATCAATCATTGCAAGTAGTTTAGGGAAGTCAATCGAACTGTTAAGCAGATCAGCGATGAATGTTGAAGCAGCACATCTACGTCTTACAAGCAATGAATCCAAATCAGCAATTATACAGCGGTCACCATAGGATGGCAAATTCTTTTTATTCAGCCACATTGGAAGGTTCGGATCAAATGGCCTATTCAATTTATGAAGATAGTAAATAATAAATTGCTTGTGTATTCGTTCAATTATATCGATATAAATATTGTAAGCAGGATCCCAAATAATCGACGCGTATTCCAAATTAGACCGAACAACGGAACAATACAAAGTTTTAATTGATTGTGGATTACGAAAATCTTTTGTGATACGACGAATAAAGCCAAGTAGAGAATTATACTTAGCTACTATTAAATTAATATGGTCTCGGAAATTCAATTGATGGTCCAGGACGACACCCAAATCTTTAAATGTCATAACTCGTTCTAGCTGGTGATTACCAATAAGATTTTGATGAAGAATAACTGCTTTTTTCCTGGAGAAGCTCATAATCTTGCACTTTTCAAAATTTAAGTTCAATTTATTCATAACTGACCATTTATACAGCAAATCAAGATCACTCTGCATTTCATTACATTGTTGCGGGCTACATACACTTCTGGATATTTTCAAGTCATCTGCATATAATTCACAGTCGCAGTGCTGAAACAAAGAAGCAATTTTATTGATGAAGACATTAAATAATATAGGTCCTAGGTGGGAGCACTGAGGCACTCCAGAATGAACTTCAATCATCTTAGATGTAAACCCGTTAATTTCAACTAACTGCTTCCGATCACGCAGATACGATCCAATCCAATCCAAAAACAATTTACTCACTCCAAATCTGTCCGGTTTGGCAAGAAGTAACTCAAACTGAGGTGAGTCAAATGCTTTCGCAAAATCAGTGAAAACCACATCAAGCTGACATTTAGAGTCAAAGGCACTGAATACTTTAGATGTTAAACTTAAAAGATTTGTAGTGGTAGAACGATGCCTGACGAATCCATGTTGTTGAAGTGATAATAAATGTTTAACATTAAAATACAAATAATCAGAAATAATAAGCTCAAATAATTTTGGAATTGATGATAATACAGATATGCCACGATAATTTTTAATGTTGCTCCGTTTTCCGGATTTAAAAATGGGAATTATAATTAACTTTTTCCATACCAACGGAAATACACCACTCTTCAGAGACGCATTAAATATCAGAGATAGTGGTAATGATAGCGAGCTGTTAAGATCTTTAAGTATTTTTGCAGGTATGTTATCAAAACCACATCCCGATTTCATCTTGAATTTACCAAGGCTGACATCTTTTACTGAAATATAAGGTATTCCATTCCATTTCCATTACGAGTTCCTAATGAAATATCAATAGCACTATCATTGTATTTTTGATAGACTGATTGGAAAAATTCAGCAAATAATTCACGTATGTCCTCAGCATTACAGGCAGTTACATCATTTAACGACATCATTGGTGAATAACCAGAACATTTTCTTTTGACATCAACAAAAGGCCAAAATAGTTTTGGGTTTGAAATTAAATTATTTTCCAGCCGTGAAATATAGTTCCTATAGGCTCGGCGTTGTTCCTTATCAAATGCTCGGCGTAGTTGTAGAAAAGTATTTAGACAATCCAAGTTATCACCAAATTGTTTGGCAAATGTGTGTGCCTTATTCTTTTTGTTTCTTAAATTGACCAAATTGTTGTCAAACCATGGAGGATGGTTATTCTTACGTTCACAGCATTTAGGTACATGTTTGTCGAAAGCATCAAATAAAACCAAATAAAATTAGTCGACTAGAGCATTAACATCACTCCATTTAGAATTGAAAGTTACTTCCCAATCCACCAATTCAAAAAACTCCTGCAGACCGGCAATATCAGCCTTATTAAAATTTAATTTAACCTTGGTTGTGCATTGTTGATGAATTTACAAAACAGCTCCTGACAGTCAAAGTTAATTTTCAATCCACTGTGGTGAAATCTATCCGGAACAAAAGGTTCCAACGACTTAGTAACCAATCCACAATTAGGATCATTCAATAAAACTAGATCCAGAATTCTACCATTCAAGTTAGCAACTTTACAAATTTGATGTAAATTTAAAGACAACATGGCATCAATAAAAATCTGTTCCACATCACTCGAAACATTGGATGAAAAAACAGAAGCAGTTTCATCATCATCAGTACACCAACATAAACGCGGAAGATTGAAGTCACCGAATACACATATGGTGTCATGTGCGTTACACTGTGATACAAAATAATAAATATTTGCACAGTGTAAGCTATAAACCTCAGCAGAGCTTAGAGGTGCGACGTATGCAGCATATAAATATAATGATTTTACTGTCCAAGATAATTTCACCGCAATATTCGGACATACTACATCACAGTTTATAATTGAATTATGCACAGCTACAAACACACTTACATAATTATCATCAAAAAATTCAGAACTTAAAACAGCAGGTTTCATCCACGTTTCAGATAAAACGTATATCGGATAACATGACGACGATAGAAATAATGAAAACTGCGTTGATTTAGTACGCATACCACCAACATTTTGATAATAGATTGAGATAGAATTAGGCATTGAATTAAATTCCAAATTCATTCTGTTAGAGCTGAGCGTGGGACTAAAAAATAATTGTTCATTGGTTTCCGACGTGAATTTAAAAATTCTTTAATCAAGACTCCAGAAGGCCACGCAGATGAATCAAGCATTTGGTCAATTTTGCTTACAGGAATACCGATTTTAAATGATACATAATCGCGATCATCATTACGTCGCAATATAATACAGGTTTCTCGACTACAAATTTATTTTTGATATACATCAAGAGATCATCATCAGTAACGTCCTTACATAATCGAGAAATAAAAATCCAGCGGCTCAACGGTACGCAAAGTAGAGTTCAAATTACCACTACCAATAAAAATTTTTTTAGGCGAGTCCATATTATTGTCTAACGATTTAGCAGTTGAAGCCGTTGTTATGTTATTATTCTCATTACTCTTAGATCTTGTAAGTATTGGTGTGGCAAATTCAATATCAGTTTGTTTTGTTGTTTTTGTTTTTTTAATTTTACAGACGACGACTGTTGAGATGGTGTTGGTTTTAACAAACTTTCCACGTTAATATTAATAGCGGCTGATGTTTTATTTAGCAATGACAAGGACGCTGATGTAGCATCGATAGAATTACTCATATGATTATTCGTTTCCTTGAGAATTTTATAAAAATCGATACATACACTACATCGCCATGAAAAATTAGGAATTATCGAAATGGCATCAAACACAGGGTTTTTAATCCCTGCACATCCAAAATGAATAAGTTTATTACATTCACCAGCACAAGTAAAACAGTTTTCAGATACTTTGGCACTACATTCACAGCACACAGACATTATTATTTAAATCAAAAAATATTAGTTAATAGAATCACAGTTCAAAATAGGAAATTGGGTTGAAAGCTAACATGTACAATACACCTAGTCAATCCTATTTAACTAACTTTTTAAATTTTTACTTCTTATATTTTATATAAAAATAAGGCTGTTCTGAAACCTAGCTCTGATGTTATACTCATTCAAATTATTTTTTGTTTAATTTTCAAATAACATTTGTTCTATGTTTACGCATTTCAATTAGAATTTATTATGCTTTATATTTATTTTCTTTTTTTCTTATCAGCGTTTTAACTTAATTATATTTTTCAATTAAAATCACGTTTGCTACATTTACGAAATTTTATATAGTTTTCCGTTCTAAAAATTAAGTTTGAATTGCATTTTCTTTTTCTATAAAAATTATTAGATTTAATATTGATTTCCGTTTTAAAAATTATATTTTACTTTGCATTATTTTGGTGTGAAAATTATTGAATTTTATATATTTTAATATAAAATTGTATCATGAACAATTTCTATATCATGACTCTCTGATTCTATAGATATAACCAAAGCAACCTTGATTATACAAAGCCATAGTCTAAAAAACCAAGCCTTTATAAGGGAATTAGAAAACCAGGAAAAACCCAAACTTTTCATAGTAAAACCAGAGCCTTCTAGAGTATAGAGCCATAATCTTAATGACGTATTTTTTAGAAGCTTTTTTAGTGGTATAACTTTTCACCGATTTCCATAGGAATCCATAGTAAAAATGGTGTTTTTTAGCTTCAAGTTTTTCAATGAAAAAAGCTAAAATATTTTAAAATGTTTATATAAAAGTTTTCTACATATCTTTAGGAACAATATACAAGAAGGCCATATTGGTACATATTAAGTAAATATTAATTGCAGAAATATTAAAATTAAATTATTTCTAAAATATATTTTTCGAACTTTCAGTTTGAAAAATACATCAAAGTTGGCTCTGACAAATTAAAATAATACTTGCTAAATTTATCTTTAGTTTTACTAGTGAACGTCAGATGTCTAAATGGTAAAAGAAAAATACGAAAAAAAATTATTTAATCGCAAAATTATCACACGTTCCTTTATTTTGTGAATTTGTTTTGCTTTTCCTACAATTTTTGAACTTGAAATTTCCCCAGTTGGTAATGTTTGGAACGATTTTTCCAAATTTTTACGACCATCACTGCCATCTATGTAATGTATTTTGACTTAATGGCCAAACGAATCGTAGTAAGCTTTTATTTCAATTTGACCAGAATGCTGTTGTTATGAATTTTGTTAATATTTTGGTTTAAATAAATCAATTATTACAAGAAAATGGTGTGTTTTACCAGAGCACCCTGTATTTTATAGAGCCATATTCTAAAAATCTGAGCTTTTATAAGCGAATAAGAAACGAGGAGAAACCCAAACTTTTCATAGTAAAACACACAAAACATATGGGAAATCACTTTTTTTCCTAAGACAAATTTTTAAAAGAAAACGTTACCAATTCTTAATTAAGATTACTGAAATACTTTCATAAATGTTTGAATTTCAACATATATGAATGTCGTTAAAGTAAATCGTTTTCAATTTCTTGTAAGAATTGATTTATTTAGACCAAAATATAAAAAAAAATCATAACAACAGCATTCTGGTCTACAATTGCAATAAAAGCTTACTACAATTTGTTTGGTCATTAAGTGAATATAGATCACATAGATGGCAGTGATGGCCGTAAAAATTTGGTAAAATCGTACCAAAAATTACCACCTGGGGAAATTTTAAGTTTAAAAATTGTAGGAAAAGCAAAACAAATTCACAAAATATAGGAACGTGTGATAATTTTATGATTAAATCATTTTTTTTCGTAGTTTTCTGTAGACGTTTTAGACATCTTACGTACACTAGTAAAACTAAAGATAAATTTAGCAAGTATTATTTTAATTCGTCAGAGCCAATTTTGATGTATTTTTCAAAATGAAAGTTCGAAAAATATATTTTAGAATTAATTTAATTTTAATATTTCTGCAATTAATATTTATTTAATACAAATACAGCCTTCTTGTATGTTGTTATTAAAGATATATAGAAAACTTTTATATAAACATGAACATAGCTTGAAGCTAAAAAACACCATTTTTACTATGGATTCCTATGGAAATCAGTGAAAAGTTATACTACTAAAAAAAACTTCTAAAAAATACGTCATTAAGATTATGGCTCTATACTCTACAAGGCTCTGATATAACTCGCGCGCTAATGAATCCTCTAATAAGTTTCTTGAAAGCAAATGTGTTTATTGCGTTTTAAACAGTTGCCGGAAGATTATTAAATTCTAAGAGCCCTCGATGGATGCTCCGAGCCTTCGAATATGAAAGTCTGAGCAGCGTTTCGTGTTATAGGTACAAACTCCTATCAGCTATTCTGTCCATTGTAAAAGAATGTTTTATTTTATTATAGTCAGGATCATTTTGGAATAATAAATTGGTCGAGAAAGGTGAAGGATGTTTGTTTATATATTTGATCGCTCTTTTTTGAAGAATAAATAGTTGACGGATTTTATAGTCTGCACTTCCGCTCCAAATTGGGTTTATATAAGTAAGCCGGGAAATAATAAAAGAATTGTAAACCATAGTCCGTGGTTTATAACGAATAATGTGGCCCAATTTTTTTAAAGTAAATATATATGGAATAATAGAATTCTTAATTTTGTCTATGTTTGTCTCACTTTAGTTTGTGGTCTATTAAGAGACGTAGATAACAAAATTCTTCCACTCTTTCAATACGTTCCACTTTATAAAGCAATACATGATTATTATCGAATACTCGGAAATTTATACGAATGCTATTAAATATCATACATTTTGTTTTTTTAACCATTCTTGAATTTTGTCCAGATCAGCTTGCATATTTCTGTGAAGTTCTGCCAAACTCTCACAACTGTATTTAACTGTTGCCTCATCAGCATATAACCGAATTTCACCGCGTAAGTTTAGTTCAGTAAGGTCATTAATAAATATTGTTACGAACTGGGCTTCTGAGTTCGTCCGGATTTTTCAATTAAAAACACTGTGTACTTTTATGTCACTTGACTCGACTTTATTTCACTTTACTTTTTACTTCTTTAAATCTGTCCGCTTGCCACTGGTGGGGCCTACGACAACAGATTTACTTCACTTGTTACACGATTTAAAGTAAACCAAAAACTGTTCCCTGCTTGCCATCGGTCGCGTTTATATACCAGTTTGATACTGCTCTCGAAATTTCCTTTATTGTGTGTTATAAATCACCTTCATTCTTGTGTATTCTGTTTATGACCCATAGTCACATCTAGAAATATCGTTTATAACTGGTCATAATCATCATCATTCATATTGTCGACGGGCCGCGTGCATCTATTTGTGTTGTTCATTTTATTCATCAATCACTAAACCAAGCCTCCCTCCTTTGCACGCTTTATCTCAGACGTTCTTGTTTCTACTAGATCGTTATGCATCTGTGCGTTGGTGTATAAACATGTTTTCATGTTCACTATAAATAATTGTAATAAAAACATGGGATACGACGAGCATCGAACCATCGACTCCTATATGTATCTACTTCCGCTTTTAAAAACTGGGATAATCGTTGGCAATTTTAGTTGGCAGTTAAGTTAAGTTAAGTTTAAGTATATCTGTCAACGATCGTTTTCATTTTTTCATTTGAAGTTTTTTGTAGCAAGAAAGGAAACTGTGTGCTCCTACATAAAGCAGCAATAGATTGACAGACTGCGGCTATTGAATTAGATGCTATACTGCTGTTCAAATCATTACCAACACTGACAAAATGGGCCCCTAAACATCGATGCTACTTCAACCTAGTCAGGTACTAAGTCATTTCCATTCTCCAAGTACATTGCAGCTCGTTTGCTTTGAGTTGATTGATGAAATACCACTTAATTAATAACACTCCAATATTTTTTGGAATTATTCAAACAATTCACAAATTTGTTACCAAAAAAGGCAAACTTTGAGTTGTGAATTTTCGCAGCCACAAGTTTTTTATACTAAATATGCTGACTGCTGACATATTCACTATTGGGAAATTGTTGTTACAATTGATAAAACGATTTTTTTATTTTTATTAAGGATACAATTTCGCTCGTCATCCACGGCTGCCGTGTAGATGTTAACTCAACTAAGCTGATATAATGCCAAAGATTAGACCAGACTGTTTCCCTTAAAAGTCTCCCTTAATCAAGAATATCAAAGCTAGTTTGTGTTTTATGTTTTTGATGACTAACTTGGACATTGAGGAATAATAGTTTATAAAAATACCGAAGTGAAGGTTTTAGGAAAAAACAAAAAATTTAGTAGTGCGGGTGTTTTAACTACACTCCCGAGCAACTAAATCGTCTCAAACCTTCAGCGCTCACAGAAAGGCGAATATTTTTTTAAAACGGCTTAACCGATTTTCATAAGAAATTATTTTTTAGAAAGCCTTATATTTTTACTTTAAAATGACACTATTTTTTAATTGGTTCAGTACTTTTTTTACATATAATGAATTTTGAATGAAACGCAACCAAATACTAAGCGGTAGAAAAAAAGTGGTTTTACCAAAATCGGTTAAGCCATTTTAAAAAAATATGTCTTTTTCTACTCGCGGAGGTTTGAGTCGATTTAGTTGCTCGGGAGAATAGTGTACATTTAGGCGATTTTGCCTCGTGAAACTAACCAGTGACTAAATTTGTTCAACCAAAAATCCCAAAACCATATGGTTTTTGAGAAATTCCCGTACTATGCACTTGAGGCAAAAATTATCAAATTTGTTCTACAAATACCAAAAGTTCATAAGTTGGGTCACGTTCGATGTGGCATATTTCATTACGGTATACAACTAAACGGCGTATTTCAAAATGGCATATTTCAAAATGGCATATGGTACACTACGGCATATGGTACACAATGGCATTTTTCAAAATGGCATATTTGAAAACGGCATATGACACACTACGACATTTGATACATTACGGCATATATCAAAACCGTATATTTTAAAACTTGGCCAATTTTTAACCGATTATGATGAAATTCGACAAGTGTAAAAAGGGATTCTAAAATAAGTTTGTTAATTTAAAATTGTAAACTTATAAAAAATAAATTGATTTTTTGAAATTTTATTAATAATTCTATTTCATTTCTATTGTGTTTTTACGTTTACTAAATTATTAAAATTAATAGGAAAAGAGAGATTTTATTTCAATAACAGGTTTACTTGAGTTACATAAAAAAACGAAATTAATTTGGAATTTTACGAGTTAAAGACTTTTATTTATCAAAATTCATTAATTAGAGTATTTCACTAAAATTAGACAAAATCTTGTTCGCAACATGTTAGGAAATGTCATTTTTCTATCTTGTGTGGTTTTACGCAAATCGTTTCGCTCTTCTCGCAAATACCCCGCTCGTTACACAAAATGAGGCATTTAGTAACTGTTTGCATAAATAGCCAGGTAATTTATTTTTCCTTGAACTGAAACGCGAACTTAATATTTTTTGGCAGGATTCAATTCCCTGATTTTATCATTTTGAGACGCGATTGTCTTAAAAATCTTACGCTAGATTTATAAAATATACTCTGAATAGTTTTATGAAGAGATTAGAGATGAAGAAGCTTTATTATGCGAAACATAACAAATTAGAAAAGAAAACCTTTCTACCACCAAAAGTTGTAGGGGAATTAATAGACGGTAGGATTTTATTTTTAAATTCGCATATAGTAATTGAACTATTAGGCCTGAAAAAAATAAAATGAGTCCAATTAGTACTCTTAAGGTGATGTCTGCACATGGTACGTGTCATGTGTACAGTTAACTGAGAAGGAAGAAGCTGATAATTTATTAACTAGATTTTTCTTATTATAACCATGACATGCAAAATACATATCCACAATTTATTCGTCAAAGTGGTCTATTGCTCTTTCGATATAATCGACGCAGGCTTGTAAACATATAATATGTTGTATAAGTGGTTTAGCTTCCAGAGTGGCAGAATCAGTGAGAACTGATACGCATGAGCGTACCAGTTAAGTCAAGGCGATGTGGCGTGAAACTGTGGTATTTTAATACTAAGAATGAGCCGTTATTGTAATCACAACAAAAATCATTATTTCCTGAGCTGTGCACATGTTACTAAAATCACCGTTAAAAGTACCAGCATGTGGTGCAAGAATCGTGGTGGCACCATAGGTAGACTGAAAAATGATTACGCTCACATTAGTTGTTTAATATTCTGGATTATCAGCCCTGAGCTAACAACGAAGCAAAACACAATGAATCACTACTTAGAGAAACCAAATAAGCACGTAATATTTATCTGAAGAAAACAGCTGATTGACGATCGAAGCAATCCAATTTGTGCAAATTATTTGTACCAATTTCCTATTCATCTCAAGTGTCGGATTCTATATATTTGTGGGTTACGGCGATTCCTGAAAAGAAACAAGGAGAAACAAAGAATCATTTTATTTATTATGTACCAATTTTATACTCATCTGATTATAATTATAGCCCAACTTAACTGGTTTCCTTCATGTAATTGTTATTTGGTTATCTAAAAATGTATCATATGTTTAAATTTATTATAATTAATTAATTACTATTTGTATTATATAAAACTTACCATTATGAATGTTTTGTTGACATAAAAAATGTTTGACAGATCTAAAAATGGAGGAAATTTATTGTCGTTTTCTTGTTGCAACAAAAAACAGATTCGGAGCGAAACTCGAGTGACAGCAGCTGTCATTCGTCGCTCGGTAAAACTTTTCGGAGCGATTACTAACACGATTACATTTAAATGTCATCGAAATGTCATTTAAACATCAAAATAGATATGCGGAAAAATATATTTAAAAAACAGTAAAATAATTAACAAATAATACAACAAATAACATGATTACAATAAATTATTTATTAATTTACGGAAAATTTCATCAATATTATCAATCTAATTATAAAAATAGAATTTGACAATCAATACGTATATTCACACAACCATATAAAAAACAAAAAATCGCAGAATCCGGATTTTTGGCTGTTCCAGTTAAAACGTCAAAAAACTGTCATTTTTCAACTCGGATTCGACTCCGAATCTGATTTTTGTTGCAACAGGAAAACCACATATGTAATAGAGTAATGCGATAACATTGAACAAATTTTGTACTAACATTATAGGAAAACGAATGTTGTGAATCTGAAAGGGCAGATGTCACTATGGTATTAGTAAATAATTTGTGAAACAAATTATTTGTATGAAAATAAATGCTTTTTTTTTTGTTTGCTGTCATCTATTATGAGTATTCATTCCTCAAACGAGCTAGCTGGTGGTCCTTCCTTTTATTTGCTGTCATCTATTACGAGTATTCATTCCTCAAACGAGCTAGCTGGTAGTCCTTCCTTTTATTTGCTGTCATCTATTACGAGTATTCATTCCTCAAACGAGCTAGCTGGTAGTCCTTCCTTTATCATGTTTTTTACAAACACCAGCATCACGATACACATTATAATTAACACTTTTACAAAATATTTACCACTATGATAAAAAGCTAGCCCGATATATAATTAAAATCATTAGCACAATTCACTGCGCAGCACAATCACTTCAATATTTCTACGTTCACATTTCAATTACGACTGAAACTGTGGTATTTTAATACTAAGAATGAGCCGTTATTGTAATCACAGACAAAAATTATTACTTCCTGAGCTGTGCACATGTTACTAAAATCTATTACGAGTATTTATTCCTCAAACGAGCTAGCTGGTAGTCCTTCCTTTATCATGTTTTTTACAAACACCAGCATCACGATACACATTATAATTAACACTTTTACAAAATATTTACCACTGTGATAAAAAGCTAGCCCGATATATAATTAAAATCATTAGCACAATTCACTGCGCAGCACAATCATTTCAATATTTCTACGTTCACATTTCAATTACGACTGAAACTGTGGTATTTTAATACTAAGAATGAGCCGTTATTGTAATCACAGACAAAAATTATTACTTCCTGAGCTGTGCACATGTTACTAAAATCTATTACGAGTATTCATTCCTCAAACGAGCTAGCTGGTAGTCCTTCCTTTATCATGTTTTTTACAAACACCAGCATCACGATACACATTATAATTAACACTTTTACAAAATATTTACCACTATGATAAAAAGCTAGCCCGATATATAATTAAAATCATTAGCACAATTCACTGCGCAGCACAATCACTTCAATATTTCTACGTTCACATTTCAATTACGACTGAAACTGTGGTATTTTAATACTAAGAATGAGCCGTTATTGTAATCACAGACAAAAATTATTACTTCCTGAGCTGTGCACATGTTACTAAAATCTATTACGAGTATTCATTCCTCAAACGAGCTAGCTGGTAGTCCTTCCTTTATCATGTTTTTTACAAACACCAGCATCACGATACACATTATAATTAACACTTTTACAAAATATTTACCACTATGATAAAAAGCTAGCCCGATATATAATTAAAATCATTAGCACAATTCACTGCGCAGCACAATCACTTCAATATTTCTACGTTCAGATTTCAATTACGACTGAAACTGTGGTATTTTAATACTAAGAATGAGCCGTTATTGTAATCACAGACAAAAATTATTACTTCCTGAGCTGTGCACATGTTACTAAAATCTATTACGAGTATTCATTCCTCAAACGAGCTAGCTGGTAGTCCTTCCTTTATCATGTTTTTTACAAACACCAGCATCACGATACACATTATAATTAACACTTTTACAAAATATTTACCACTATGATAAAAAGCTAGCCCGATATATAATTAAAATCATTAGCACAATTCACTGCACAGCACAATCACTTCAATATTTCTACGTTCACATTTCAATTACGACTGAAACTGTGGTATTTTAATACTAAGAATGAGCCGTTATTGTAATCACAGACAAAAATTATTACTTCCTGAGCTGTGCACATGTTACTAAAATCTATTACGAGTATTCATTCCTCAAACGAGCTAGCTGGTAGTCCTTCCTTTATCATGTTTTTTACAAACACCAGCATCACGATACACATTATAATTAACACTTTTACAAAATATTTACCACTATGATAAAAAGCTAGCCCGATATATAATTAAAATCATTAGCACAATTCACTGCGCAGCACAATCACTTCAATATTTCTACGTTCACATTTCAATTACGACTGAAACTGTGGTATTTTAATACTAAGAATGAGCCGTTATTGTAATCACAGACAAAAATTATTACTTCCTGAGCTGTGCACATGTTACTAAAATCACCGTTAAAAGTACCAGCATGTGGTGCAAGAATCGTGGTGGCACCATAGGTAGACTGAAAAATGATTACGCTCACATTAGTAAAGAATAAATAAGAAACTGAGCACATGTTAAAAAGACAATTCGAAAATGTTAAAAATGAAGTATTCATAGAACACAGCAAAAATTTCTCTATACACCAAGTATTATTAAATACACAAATGGCAAGCCGGCCTTTCAAAACGCCAAATCCAATTTTTGACCAAATTGTTTGATTTTCACTATCAAAATTATTAAAACATAGTTTGAATCTATAAGTTCCGTCTTATTTGTGGAAAATTTAATCAAAATTGATTTCATTTCATTCAAAAAATCCCATTGTTTATATTTTGACGAACTGATTTTTGCTTCAAGGCCAGCAAAATATAAAATTGGAGTTTTTTGAATGAAATTATGTGAATTTTAATAAAATTTTCGTAGAATAAGGTGGAAATTACAGATTTGAACTATTTCTTAATAATATTCATATTGCAAAGTGAAGCAATTTAGCCAAAAACTGGGTTTGACCGTTTTAAATGCCGGTTTTGCGTCTTGCATGGGGCAGTGCCTTGACGGTTACCGTTTTCCGTCAATTACAAACCCGAGCGACAGAGAAGCCGTACGTTATTTTTATTGAGTAAATTTTAGCAAATTTGTCTTTCGTAGTAGGCTGTTTCTTGTTAAAATACTTTTATCCACTTTTGATATATAATAGCCCGATTACTATGCTGATTTCAAATAAAGAAAATGTAAAATAACCCATTGTTATTGTATAACCCACGCTGCTAGGGGCAACGTGAGTTATATTTGGTATAACAAAATGTTGAGTAGTCATTGGAAAATTATTCGTAGTCAAATTGAATAAAAAACTATATTCCAAAAAGTAGTTAAATTAAAGTACACCATGACAATTTAAAGAACGGTCACTATGATAAAATGTATTTCAAAATTCAATGCTCCAGTGTGAAAACACAAAATGGAACAATTTCTTATTAATTTACGAAATTTATTTCAGCAAAAGTGGATAAAACGTTGTATGGCACTGGTGAGCAAAGAGATATTATCCACTCGGGATGATGTCCCACTCGGCTATCGCCTCGTGGGCCAAAATTATCCCTCATGGATAATATCTGGTTTTGCTCACTAGTACCATAAATAACTAGTACGACATTTTGACGACGAATAGTGAATATTCTATTGTCATTGCTATTTCATAAACACCATTTATAGATTGATATCAGCCCACAGATAATTTAAATTTTATTGCTGTCATTTCTACAGAAATCATTTTATAAATTCGTCCAATATGTTGGTTACTTACGCCAAATTGAATACAAATGAAATCTTTCTGTGACGTCCGCAAGAAAATTCGAATGTTATTGAATTTTCGAAGAATTCTTAGAAACAGTTGAGAAATAATTTATAATGAGTTTTAATTAATTAACGCGAAGAAGAGAAATTCATGTCAAATTATTAATCCTTGTGCTCTTAAAATTTACAAATATTTTATACTTTTTACCTTCCGTCAACTCTGGATAAATAAATAAAATATGACGGTAAATTACCGGTTAAACAGCTATAGTCTAAAACACCATTGTACATAATAATAATAGTTCACCGTATTCCAGACCAGTTACTATTGGTTAAATATACACAATACACATCTAAATTTAATATGTTTTCACTGTACTTCGTTAAATAGAAACTTTTCTCTTTTACTGGGGAATGAATAAGTAAATTTGATTTATTTTATATTTGTTCACAGCATACAAAATCTATGTATGTACATACTCGTTTCTTTTCAAAAAAATGTTGATGAATAGTAAATTTTGCGCAAGACTTCAAACATGAAATGACACTCTATCTGTTGTAGTTCCCATTCTAAAATACGTTGTCGTAAATCTAAATCAAAACATATTTACGATTGTATAAAGATTTTGTATGCATGTGCTTTTATACTGAATGTCTAACTATGTTTAAATAAAACCATACAAAAAAAATCAATCTTGTTACCCATATCTGCAGAAAAGGCGAACAAAAAACTCAAACTTATGGGAATTTACTTATACGAAGCAATTCTTACTTCAGAAACTTAGAAATGAGTACACAAAAAAGCTTAGCTAGAGTTTAAACAAAATTGGCTATTTAGTTGGAGTTTATTCTTTTTTGTTGAGCTTTAGTGTTTTTTTTGAGCAAACAAAAGTTAATAAAAATTTAGAAAATCCCAAAACTTTTAGTTGTTTTGTGTTGTGGTTTTATGTATAAAGTATGTTTTTTATGGGGACCCCGAAAACTTTATTTGAATTTCTTTACGAACTATCGACCTACTTGTAAGAGAAAATTTTAGGTGTTTTGCATGTGTACGAAAATATGGAATGAGATTTATATGGCTGAACGGTATATAGATATACCCTTCTATAAATAGAAAACCAATTAAAACATGGCTATAAATTGTATATTTTATGTACGCAGAACGGATTCGACAATGATTAACGAACGTGACAAAGATGAATTAATACAAATCAATAAAAAGGATATCCTTGTTAAAAACTCAAAGATAAAATCATTTGATACGCTCGAGAAGGAGATACGATATCCGACGACGCGAAAAGAACTTAAGTTTTTTGGTATCGAAAAGTCGTGTAGTTTCAATAATGATTTGTCAAATCCCGGATCAATGTCTGGCTTATCGTCAACTTGTAACAAACCAAAATTCCGTTCGCATCAATTTATTGCGGTGACAAGTGGAGCAACTAATACGATTTGTACGAATACGGTTGCGGGCAAAAATTTAAAACGTAAAATTTATGAGAAACGATTAAAATTTCATACATCAAGGTCGACGAGTATTTACGATGATGGGATTTTATCATTATCAACACCAACATCAAGAAGGTAAGAATTGTTTTTTGTATTAATTTGATGAAAAAAAGAAAATGGTTTACAAAATTATCGACCAAAAAATAGTGGCACTTTTCTTGTTAAATCACACAAGTTGCACAAAACTTGCTTTTCCTAACTAGTTTCAATTATAAGATTTTTCTAGATTTTTTGTTTTGATTTTGTTTGGTAGCCTTCTGAATCAGATCTCCTAAATTACATTTAGGCCAGGCGTCGCATTACAGGTGGTTAAGTGGTGGTAGTTTGTCTAATATGACTGTGACTTGCAGAAGGATGGTTAAGACATAAAAAATAGATACATCGATTTCTGGTGAGACCAATTAAAACGCAAAACAAATGATTTTCTAAACCAAATTTTAAAAAAACTAGTACATACTTCCCAGGATCGTTTTTATAGAATAACAAGTACAGGCAGTTATAGTGAAAATAATATCGTAGCGAAATTCTGACAGATCTCGCGCATCTATACAAAAAAAAACAAATGGCATACACACAGGGATGTATTTAGGCTAATTTGTTAACATTTTTTGTTGTTGTTTATATACACGATGACGATGGTATACAAAATATTATATCAAGTATTTTATTTAAATAAATAAAAATTCAAAATTATAAGTTTTTTAAATTTAACTCAGTTAAGATAAAGTTTTATTTTGATTATTAGTAAACACATTTATATTATCCTAATTTATATTTTCATTAATAAATTCAAATTAAAAAATTAACATTTAATAAAATCTTATACATACATAACTATTTATATACCGAAAGTATAAATTATTTAAACTAAAATTATATTTTAAAATAAATTAAAGTAATAAATAAATTTCATTTTTAAAAATAAATAAATTATGTATACTTAACAATAAAATTGTATACTAATTAAACAATAAAGTTATTATAAGAGCTATTTTAAAGGTCACCCGATGTATTGCTGGTACTAGTTGTGTCATTAGCGCTGACTCTAATGACCATTGCGTCTACTATATTCTCCATGATGTGCTCATTCTCAATAAATTTCTTCTCCTGATTCCAAATGTGGCGGCAAGTGTTTCTCCAATCATCCGAAGTTATTCTTCCAATTTCCTTGTTGATATGCCTTAGATGTAAAATCGACTTTCACCAATGCAATGCGGTTCTTAACAATACCCCAAATATTTTCAATAGGGTTTAGCTCTGGATGGTAAGGTGGTAATCTATATATAAAAAAAAGAATTAAATGTTATGGAGTTAAGGAAGTTATTATTATTAACAATATCTTGTACACGGTGACAATGCTGTGCCATAATTTGATCGAGCTTATATTCAGTGAATCGCTCTTTGTTGGCTTTAATTATCTGATATAGCTCTAATTTTAGAATTGTTTCTGGATATGAAATGTCCTTCTTGCCCAGCCAGTTTTTCATTTCCTGCTTCCTCGCATTTGAATTTGGCGCCGCATTTAACTTTACGTTGTGGTATGGTGCATTGTCAATCACCAATACCGTCCGTAGCTTCAAATTCGTTATTAATTGTATTGAGACCCAACGCAAAAAATTATCGCTGTTCATGTCATCATGGTAGTCACCAGTTTTGTTTCCTGATTTAAAGCAAAAAAATGCGCCTGAAACAAATCCCTCCTCTGAACCAGGATAAAGGATTATGTATCGCCGGCCTTTTGATATTGGGTGCAATAGATCTATAAGTATACGACAATATATTAATGAAATGTAAAACAGAAATATTTTAAAATATAGTCACTTTTCTTGTTAACATCGCACCACCGGTTTTTCCATAATGATGTGTGGTGTGTACGAAAATCTCGTCCGTATAAATTATTTGGTAACCCTTCTCACGATACTCTGCTCTCTGCCTTAGATACTGCACCCGTTTTAATCAAAATGGTTCCTTTTCCATTAATATGCTTTCATTGTCGGCTGCCTTTTTCCATTTAAACCCTAACTTCTTCATCATAATGCTCACGCTGCTAATCGAATCCGTAAAAGATAAATCTTTAATTCATTTTTGGTGTAGAAGTTTAAGGGTAATATTAGACTTATCCGTTAAATGGAAACTGTGAATAATTCTTCTGAAAGCTTCAAGATCGAAGATGTCCAAATTGGTCACGGTACTGCGTTTTAATTTGGCCTTTTGCTTGGCGATTCAAATTTTAATAATCGGATAGATGGTCGGTCATTAATTTGGGTACTGTCAGCATCTGATGCGGCTTCTACGTTCTGGCTGGTAGTAAACCCAATATTTGAACCTTGATTCGGTGTTGCCGTTGATGTCGATGGCCGATTATTTTCTTCAGTAGCTATACAATTGAATTACGACAATGTTAGAATAAGCTTTGATTAGATCAAATTAAATTAGAAATTACCTGCATATTCATCGTTATCCAGACAATTATTAGCTTCTTTTAAAATTGTACATACGGTGGTTGAACCGACACCTGAAAAGACAAATTGGGCTCGTTTAATAAATTTGTTACTATTGTAAATTTCAAAGTAAATATTAAACCTGTTGCTTCAGCTACATAATACTTCAATTTCAGTTCACTGCTTTTGAGCAAATGACACCTTCTTGTAATTTTTGCAAAAAAATATTCACTTTAAACACACACTCACGCACTTGACTCTGATATTGGTTCGATTTTCTCATTGTTGTGAAAATTCGAAAAACGACATTTCTTTCAAAGTATGCCTAGTTCGTACCTTAAATGGGTATAGCCTGAATTCCATTGCGAATAAAAGTTTGTCAGTCAAAATAAAGGGAGATAAAGATATAAAATAGGTGGTTGTGTGAAAGAAACACAAAACGAAGTCAGTCAAGATTTGATTTACATCAAATGTGTGTTTATATTAGTGGATCGCCATAATTATGGTCAAAATTATCAAATCGAGATCATTTCAACTAACACATCTGCATAAATATTGTGTACGATGAAAAATATTTCTCGCGTAATATTAATGATTTAATAATTTTAATAATATGGCGATTTTATGGAAAAGATTTTTTTCAATTTTTTTATTATATGACGGAAAATATTCGAAAAATAATATTTCTGATATGAGTATTAACAATAATGAATTTTTTAGATAATGCTAATACTTAATTTGTTTAATAATTGTTGGTTACGTTTTTTGTCTGATGTCAAAATTTAACCATAAAACCTTGATAAAAAAAAAATAATAATAACAACGCTTTTTCTTTGTCACTCTAATGGATTAGTTTTTTTTGTCCTCTTTTGACTTGAAGTCAGTTCAGTCAATTATTCATAGTGGAATACAGACTTCAAACGTTACATATCCAGGGGTGTTGTTAGTATTTTTTATATTTTTTAATTTCACATATTATTTTAGAATTTATCTACAAAATAATGAGCATTTTTAATATTTTCCAATATAAATTACATTATGTAATTGAATCAAATTTCACATATATTTATTTATAATTTATTTTGTTTTTCAAAATATTACTCAGCCAACCCTTCTTTGAATTTTTGATTTTCTTAACTACTTCATTGTTGGTTGCGCAGAACGATGAAAAAATGAGTTTCGCTGAGATAATATTTTCACTATCTTTCGAGTGTTTACCCAAAACAATACGCAAAATAGTTTTCCCGACAACTCTCCTCATAAGGATAGGGTTTTTTAGTAGCCCCAACCATATCGATTTTCAAATTGTGATTGTCTCATAATGAAGCAGTTAAGAGCAACTCCGTTTATATTTTGAGATAAACAGTTATTGAAACTTTCTCGCTTAACATGTACGGACCAGTCAGCAACACCTTTAATCAAATCTAGACAATAGTAGTCTCAATAATAATCTGTTGATGATTTGTTTATCATAATATTACTAGAATCTATTTCAGAGGTTCTATATATTCAATGAATTGATCAGGTCTCCACTCGCATAAACGGATTTGCAAAGAAAATAAATTAAGTGGAAATGGATCTGTTCAACGTCTACCTGAAATTTTATTCCAAATAATTCCGTTTCTGTAATTCGATGGGATTAGAATGTCTTTATAAAAATCAAGTGTCAGTATTTGTTCAAAGATGGTTCAAAGATTTCGATACGCTCCCATCTCCTAAAATACGCCAGCTACCCAAAAATGGTTTACAAAATGGGTTGACCTGTCTGTAATAATGACTTGGACCTTTAGGTAAATGTTTAAGGTCATTTAAAGGTCAAGGTAATTTTTTTAAATGAAAATCCCCATTTTTGACACCGAAAATTTTACGTCCGAATATATTTCGGAAATGAAGGAATATATTTTAGGAATGCAGAAGGAACAAAATTTAGTTATAATGCTTATGATTTGCTATGAAAGTTAAAATTATTTTTTTCTTTTTAATTTTCATAGCAAATAATAACCATTATAAATAAAATATATAGCCCTTCAGGTGGCTTTGGGAGGTCATGAAAAAACATCTTTTCGGATCCGACGTCAAAAACAGGGGTTTCTATTTTAAAAAAATGACCTTGACCTTCAAATGACCTTAACAATTGACCCATAGGTCAAAGTCTTTAGCTGGCGTATTTTAGGAGATATTTGATTCCTTCGATTAAAATGGCTCACCCTCTATGTATACGAACAGAAAATCATAAGCATTATAACTAAAATATATTCCTTCAGGTGGCTTTGCGAGGTCATGAAAATACATCTTTTCTAATCCGGTGTCAAAAATAGGGGTTTTTATTTAAAAAAATTACTTTGACCTTCAAATGACCTTAAAAATTGACCTATCGGTCAAGGGCTTTAGCTGGCGTATTTTAGGAGATATTTAGTCCCTTCGATTAAAATGGCTCACCCTGTATGTATATGAACAGAGGACAACGATTTGTTTTATTTTTCCGATATATCTTTCATCCGATATAAAAAAGATGTTACGAATATTAGGGGTCCCCTCGAGACAAGCAAATTATAGCTAGAGAGATTCTCATTATTAGTTTATTTTTATTAAAAAAATATGTTTTAGTTGTAACGGAAGGGGTAGTGGTTAGAAGTCTGACGTGGGTTTTTGCAGGTAATGATAGGCGGCTCGGGGGGTTCTTTGACTTCATTCTTCCATTAAAAAAATAAAAAATATTTACCATGTCCAAAACACAGCTATGTGCAAACTTTTCAACGGCGAACGAACACACATCTTCACATCACAAATTTTTTATTTTTTTTTATTTCAAAATAAATTTTATTTATTTATTTTATGTAATTACAATCTAGTCTCCTGGACTAATGAGCAATTTGTTTCTGACTTAATTTAACAACTTAAATTATTCTATGGCTTCTTCCCATGCATTGGCGTTCCATAGTGTTTGGTAAAACACTGAAATAAACCACATCTTTGTAGTGGATTTTCCATCAGCGCAATGCTGCTTAAACTGACAATCACACCAGCTCAAACACCAGGTTTGGTTCTTTTAAGTCTGCGTACTAAATTCGTGATGCTTAGGAGCTGAGTTGCCTCAATGTTCACATGTTGGCGGAGCCTTTCTTCATGTCTCCGTGCTTTTCCTGGATTTCATTTAAGATGAGGTTAATTTTAAGGTCCCTATGAAGGTCATTGTTCCTGACATACCTAGGTGCATCAACGATGTTCCTTAATACCATACTCTGAAATCTTTGGATGATATTTACGTTGCTCTGTTTGGTACAACCCCAAATCTGAATACCATAAGTCCAAATCGGTTTCAATATTTGCTTATAAAGTAGAAGCTTGTTGTATGTTGATAAAGGAGAGTTCCTTCCCATCAGCCAATACATTTTTCTGTATTTAAGTCTTAATTCCTCACTTTTCTTCTTGACGTGTGATTTCCATCGTAGTTTAGCATCGAGGGTCATGCCGAGATACTTAGCTGTGTTCGCATGCGGTATTATTTCCCGATTTATGGTAATCGGAATATGTTAGAATTATCTGTTTGTAAAGTTGATGTGAACTGATTTAGCTTCATTTAGTTTTATTCTCCATCTTTTTGTCCATTTATATATTTGAGTTATAGCTGATTGTAACTTTTGTGTTAATTCTTCGTTTTTTTCCAACAGCTAAGATCGCCGTATCATCTGCAAAAGTTGCCACTGTGTTGTTTTCTAATGTAGGTTAAAGTTGCAACAGCTAAGATCGCCGTATCATCTGCAAAAGTTGCCACTGTGTTGGTTTCTAATACACTGCCCTGTGGAACTCCTGCATTGATTTCTTTCAATTCAGAAAATGATTGAAGAATCTATCTTTCAAGTAAGATTCCAGTATCTTAGCAAATTGCATTGGTAGAAGATTTCTTAACTTGTGGTTAAGTCTTTCATGCCACACTCTATCAAACGCTTGTGCAACGTCTAGAAATACTGTTGAACAGACTTTTTTCTCCTCTAATGCTTTCTCAATTGTACTGGTTATTCTGTGTACTTGATCAATTGTTGAGTGTTGGTTGCGAAAACCGAACTGATGATTTGGTATCAAGTTTTTACTCTTGATTATCGGATTTAATCTTTTCACCAGAAGCTTCTCAAAGAGTTTGGATATGACTGGCAATAGCGAAATTGGCCTATAAGACGATGTTATGTGTGGTGGTTTCCCAGATTTTGGGATCATAATTACTTCTGAAATTTTCCATAAGCTTGGTACACATTTGATTCTAAATGCTGCATTTATAAGATTGGTGAGTTTCACCAGAGCTTTCCTTGGCAGTTCTTTTAAGATTTCTACAGTAATAAGATCGTACCCAGAAGCTTTTTTCGAATCCATATTAGCTTTTATCTCACGCATGACTTCTTTTGGTGTTGTGGGTAGGATTTCTTTACTTTCTTGTACAGCTTGTTCAGTTATTATCTCGGCTTCCAACGTTTGGTCTTCATGTGGCTGGAATATTTTTTCAAGGTGTTCAGCAAATTCTCGAGCTTTGTCTTCATTATTTCTAGTCCATTTCTCATCTGCTATTTTTATTGGGGGAATCTGCATTATTGGTCTTTTGATTGTTTTGGTTGCTTTCCAAAGAGAATAATCAGTACTGTTATCATTAGTTAATTTTCCTAAATAGTTGCTGATTGATTCATCTTTCAATTCTTTGATCTCTCTTCTTAATTATTGAGTGAGATTGTTAAAATGAGTTTTATCTTGGGGGCCCTTGTTTGTTGCCGTACTCTTCTCGCTCTTCTTTTTTCTTCGAGGAGTTCCCTAATTTCCATAGGGTAGTTGTTTCCATTGATTTTCGTTTTAATTTCAGGAGTATTTTCCCAAGCTGATTGCTGTATATCGTTTACAAATTTGTGAACTTCTTTGTCTAATTGTTCTTCAGTCTTTAATGGAACCATTAAGTTAATTTTTTATTCTAGCGATAGTCTAAAGCTTGCCCAATTAGTGTGATTATTTACTAGAAATGGGTTTCTTTCTTTCTGAATGATTTTTTCACATAACGTTAGAAGTATTGATGAATGATCAGAGTTTAAGTCATGGCTTTCATCTACTTGTACATAATTTACAGGTATGTTCTTTAGTTTGAAGAAATCAATCAGATCTGGTACTTTGTTTGGATCAGTTGGCCAGTAGGTTGGTTTTCCAGTTGAGAGGGCTGCACAACTGCACTTTTTGATAGCTTTTAGGAGTTCTTTACCCTTAGTCGTTGATAATCTGGATCCCCAGAGGACGTTTTTTGCATTAAAGTCTCCTCCAAGTACAAATCGTTTTCCTAATTTACTGAGGACCTCGAGATAATCTTTTTCTTTCATTGAGTGCTTCGGTGGGCAGTAAATACTAGCAATACAAATAGAACTACTTTTGGATTTGACAATAAGAGCAGTTGCTTGTATTTCTTCCGTTTCATATTTTAACTCCTCATAGTGATGAATACTATTTCTAATTATAACAGCACTACCTCCTTTAGCAGTGTTTCCAGGGTGAATAGTGTGATATATTTGATAATTTTTAAATTTAATGATTGATTGTCTAGTGAAGTTCGTTTCCGTGATGAAACATTTATCGATTTTTTCTGTGTCCAGGACCACTTGCAGTTTTTGTTGATGTTGCATCAGTCCATTGGCATTCCAACATAAGATTATAAGATCTTTGGCCATTTTTCTGTTTAGGGATGGCTCCCTTAGTACTCTATTTTATATAATCGCTCATCAAATGTATTTAGTCTGCTTAAAATTAATTTAAGTGTTTGACTTATATCGTCATTTTGAGCAGTTTTTCCTGGATTTCCGTTGCTCATTATTACTTCAGCATAAGTCATTTTAACAAATTGTCCTTAAGTAGTTCCCGACACTCTACAATTTACTTCGGGTCGGTTCATCTTAACCGCTTGCATTCTGAATGAACTTGGATTTTTAGCAATCACGTTCTTGTTTTTGATGTTTTGCAGTTCAATAGCAACGCTGCATCCTCTGTAGTTAGCCGGATGGTTTTCTTCACAGTGAACGCATTTAGGTTGGACATTTTGGGCTTTTACACAATCTTTGGTATGATGTTTACCTAAACATTTGACACACCTGGGTTCCCTCTTGCAATATTTTTGTGTGTCCATAGGCTTGACATTGTTTACATTGTGGTATAAGCTTAGGTCTTCTTAGAAGCTGAATAACCACTTTGCACCCCAAGATGTACTTAATTTGATACATTTTTTCGATATCTTCATCAGTATCGAAGGTCAACATACACATGTTGAGAGGTACTTTGCCTCTCCGTTTTAGCCTAATCGATGCTTCAGTTGCCTTGAACTCTTTTGCTTTCAGGTCATCAATTATTTTGTCTGGTTTACACGTAGAGTGTAAGTTTTTAGCCATGACCCTAATTGGTCTGGTTTGTTTATATTCAAACGTGTGCCAAGCATGTTTTTCTTCATTTAACATTTTTGTCATTTTTCTGTATGTTTCAGCATCTTCTAAGTTTATTTTGATGGTGTTTCCATTCATCACCTTTGCATTAAACTTATCAGTAGTAGTTACATCGTAGTCTTTGACTTCATCTAGTACAATTGGTGGTGGTGGATTTATTTTTTTTTGGTTGTTTCTGGATAATATTTGGAACATCATCCTTTAATTGAGGTGGGGATGGCGCATTATTCTGTCTCCTTTTTTTTCTCCCACCTTAAACTCTAATCCACTCAGTTTCTCGAGCTAGTTCTTCTTCATCCGTATGATACTCTTGCGGAGTTGTATTCTGGTTAGGAGTAGAACCGATGTCCTCCTTTGGCTTAAGAGCTTTAACTTCGTTTTCATGCGTCTTCATACGCTCCTGCATCCATGCAATTGTAACATTCAGTTGCCTTGCTTGCTTATATTGTTGGCTTCAACTAATGCATTATTAGCTTTACACAATTCATTGTGAAGCTTTTCTTCGTTTGTAGAACGATTGTTGTGGCTGCTGGCCCTAATGGAGGGACTACCGCCTCTTATCGGAGAATACGCCACTTTGTCACTCCTCTGGAAGGGATGTGAATTATCCTTTTCTGTTTCACTCAATTGAGCTTGTTTATTCACCAACATGTCTTGGGATTGGTTAAAATAATTGTGGTATAGCAATGGCTGGTCTCCCCTAGAATCCATGAGACCGGCCTCCGAAGAGGGTGGATTTACCTGAGCAATATGTGTACCACCTGGGGTATTAGTTTCCTTATTTGTTCCGCTCATTGCTCATTTATAGTGTACTGCACTCGCCTCTAGTATTTCGCCGGTGCTTCACATCTTTGCCCGGGTGTTACCACGTGGAGGTATACTAGACACATTTGGTGGTTTCTACATAGTTGCACCGTTGGAATATAGACCACGAGATACATGGCTATAGATCGTCAACCCCCTACCCTATTGAGACGCATCCAACACCCACATCTCAAATAATAAAGTTAATTTAGCATTACAACTAGTAATGATCCAGTAAGGGTTTAATTAAATGAAATAACGCATTTGATTCACAAAGCGGTAATATTTAGTTTGATAATAAAAAAATTTACGGTTTTAGGTTACATCTTACATCCGGCTAGAGCGCTCTGATCTTCGTGATGCATAAATAAACTTGTATGTCAAAAATTTGCGAAATTGAAACAAAATATTAAAACTGTTAAACACACATTTTGTATTGAAAGTGTTTGTTTGTATTGAAAGACGGCATTGCTGAGATGCTGGTAATGTGATTACATCCTGTAATGGGTTTTCCTTCTTTTTTTTTTTTTTTTTTTTTGTTTAATAAACTTAGTTAACTGAACATACATGAATAAAGCTGAGTTGTACATAGTATCCCGTTGAAAAAAACACATAATCAAATGGTACCCTAGGCCGCTAGTCGGTTGGATGTATTGATAAACTGATTCCTTGATTATCGCTATCTTACTGTTGATCGTTGATCTCTAAAGCCGTTCTTACCGGCCTTAGTGAAAACTGTCGCAAATCTTAATGTTGCAAATATTTGCTGAATGATTCAATCCCCTATGATGGCTTTATGATCAACTGACGGTATATTGAGATTTCAATTAGCTTAACGGTGATTGAGTGTTTGGCAATGGTAGTGTACATATAAATTTGATAAAATTTATACTGACGCCACTATTTAAAAAGAAAAATGTCTCACAAATGACACACAGTTACAGAATTAATGACACTCACTGTTAGACAATAATAGCCAGAAACTCAGTAATGTACAAGCACGACAACTATCACCTTATCCAATAAAAAAATGTGCGCGTGCGGCCACCAAGTTTAATAATTAGTGACTTTGGCCCGTATTTCATTCTTCACAAATCATAACTACCTTCAAGTCCAAAATATGAATAACCCGAATTTACGAAACTGGTGATTATTTTTGACAAGGTAAAACTTAATCTTTATATGTTTATTTTATTTATACTCTTGCATATAACGCGGATACAGCTGACTAAAAAAATTCATGTGATCGTTACAGGGCAGTTGCGTTTGTTAAGATACACATGTCAACGAAACGAAACTGAATTTTTCTTTCGTCTCAATTCTTAGTTCAATGGAAAACCCGGCCTATAATCATAAAATAACTAAGGAGAGAACTTAGAACAAAATCGTTTCCCTGCATTACTCTGTAAATGCTGTTTTACAAAGACAGATTGACCGGGTTGTTATTCCACTGGTCTAGTTCGCAGGTTGTAGTATCTTGCGTACTTCTCATAAGCATCTATAAGATTTTGAAATATTTTAGCATGAATTATGGAGCGACGATCAGGCACAGGCAGTACCTACCTAGTAGGCTACCTCTGGTTCTCCAACGGAATCTAATTCTCGCAGTAATTTGAAGTTTTCACCGTTAGTTATCATGTGGTATCCAAAGAGGAGAAAGTATGGTGAGTAGCTTGTAGATTAATGAACTGCTAATACTGATCTCTTCACCCTTTCGGATGCGTTGGATTGAGGAGAATAGATTACCGTTTTCGTATGCGCTATCCCAAATTCTTTCATGAGATCACCGAATTGTTTACTGGTAAACTGTGCTCCGTTATTCGTATGCCTGCACTCAGGTGTTCCAAATAAAATAAGTACATTTTGTTTCAGGTATGAAGTAATTTTGGTAGCTGTGATGTTCGTTAGTGGCTTTAATAGCACGAACTCTGCAGTTGATCCAGTACAATCAGAATATACATGTTTCCCTCTTTTGATTTGAGGTAGGGACATCCATAAGATCAACAAATAACTTTTGGAGCGGTATTTCTGAAAATGAAGTTTTTCCAAGAGCTGGTTTCATTATTCTGTTACTACTTTTCGATGTCTTGCAAGTGGAATAATTAGTGACATATTCATACACCTCCTTACGCATCCTTGGCCAATAATAATACCTGCGAATACGGTCAATGTTTTTTTTAACCCCCCTTGAGAAGAAACGGCTTCATCATGTCCCTATCTAATTAGCGGAAGTCGCAAAGCAACCGGAATCCAGACTTCTTGTGCGTCTGGCGCCGCAAGTGCTTCAAGTGCGTCTGGTACCACATTACTCGATCCTTTTTAATGGACTATTTCAAAATTGTAGATCTGCAGGTTTAGACTCCAGCGAGCTAATCGCCCGCTTAAGTCTTTCTGCGAGATTAGTCACTTTAGGCCAAGAAATTTAGACCATGCATTCTAATTCTCAGACGCTATTTACTTAATTTTTTGGAAACGTACGCGATTGGGCGTTCAATATCGTCTTCCGTCTTTTGAAACAGAACACATCCGATACTGGAGGTGCTTGCGTCATATCGAATAAAAAATGGCTTAGTATAGTCCGGACTAACTAAAACAGAGGCTGTTAATAAAAGGAGCTTCAATTTTTGAAACGCATTTTCTGCTTCAGATGTCCAACAAAATTTCGAATTTTTCCTTAGAGTATCGTTTATCGGTGCAGTAATATCAGCGTAATTTGGTATAAATTGTTGATATCAACCGGACATTCCCAGTAGTCTCATAGTATGTTTTAGTGAAGTTGGTTTTGGGTAAACTTTTATAGCCTGCACTTTGCCTGGTTCCATTCTCAAGCCTCCTTCACTCACTATAAAGCGAAGGTATTTCAACTCCCTCATGACGAATTTACTCTTTTCGAGATTTATTATAAGATTAGCTTCCTTCAACCATTCCGCAAATAATTTAAGTAAAGAAAAGTGTTCGTCTAATGTCTCAGATATTATAAGGAGGTCGTCTAAATATTCGAATACGCCGTCATGATATGTACCTTATGTACCTTAGTCATAAGTATGAAAATCGTTTGAGGAGAGTTACCAAGACCAAACGGCATCACGCAAAACTGATATAATAGTCTACCTGGAACAGTAAACGCCTTTTTCCTTCTTTGGAACCCTCCGCCAGCGGTATCTGCCAAAAGGCATCTTTGAGGTCTATTCCTGAGATGTAATTCGTTTGACCCAACTGACCTATAGACGCATCTTATTTGATTAGAGCGTTAACCTTTCTCAAATCTAGACACAGTCTTACCTTACCATTTGGTTTACGGACCAATACTATAGGCGAACTCCAAGAACTAACTCTTTCCTCTATAACGCCCATACTCAACATTCGATCTAATTCCTCACAGATAAGATGTTGCACGTCCGGTAATACCGTATAACGGGATTGCTAGATAGGTGCACTATCCCCAACATCAATTGTATGCGTTATAAGCGAAGTTCGACCTAGTCCTCGTTTGTTAAAAGATGGGAAAGAAGATTTTATTTCTTCGAGCTGTCTAAATTGTTTTGGACTAAGGTCGTATTGTTCATTTGTATATTCAGAAAGAGTTATCTGAGAAATTGTAGCGGGGGAAAGATTAAATGTTGTACTGTTGGAGCCAAATAGAATATAACTATTATTATATCGTTTTTAGTGCCATCAGCGGTCTTAACGCAGGAAGCTATTTTATGATGTGACAAACCGGTTTTAGATAGTACATTCTCACAACTCTTACCCAGAATACTAACTGATGATCCGCTATCTAAAAGTCCAGTGAATCAGAAAGTTCTGGTATAATTGTTGATTTTTCAATAGATAATCATTCTGAGAACCCATCTAGATTTCCTATTAACTGGGTTTTTATCACCTTCACCCCCCCTTTTATTTAGTGTAAGCCGAAACATTATCTACGAGGCAGGATTCTCTTCGGTATTCGTTGACGATGGATTTCATATTACACACTCATATTAGGAAAATAATAGGGTTGCTGTGAGCAATACTAAATATTTTGCGGAATATCGGTCTGTGAAGGTACGTAACTGTTAACTGGTATGCTAGACGGATTTGAAAAAGGTGTAAAATTGTAATGACTCGAGTCTTTTATAAAAGTTTGCGCAGTATTCTGTGTTTAGCTTAAAGAATGAAATCAAGAGCAAAGTTTTTAATTTCCTGTCCAATGAAATATTCAACTCCCCTTCGTTGCTTAAGATTGAAAAATTGAGTTTCACAATACTGCGGGGCTGAGGTCCGCTAATTTAGTATTCGGATTTAATTTAAACAGAAAACAATTTGTACCTTGGAAATGTCCAAGCTTTCCGGTTTGAATTCAATAGAAAAATTATCATACACTCGAACCTTTGATTTGCTAGACTGGTAAATTAAAGCCCTAGAACTTAACCAATATGTCAAATTTTTTTGAAATTTAATTTCTGGTTTGGAATACCACTTTCTATATTTGATCACTGTTACAAACATTGAACTTCATCGGCGGATTACTGTTTTTAGAAGTTTATGTTTCCCTAAAATTTCACAAAAATGTCAAATGAAATCAGATACGGTAATCCCCCGCTTTACGGACGCTCGCTTAACGGAAATTCGATATTACGGACATGGTTAATCATCAAAATATATTCTTTTCTGTTTTGCTTACATTTTTTGTGAGGAATCCCAAAAATAAAATAATAAAAAAGATGTTTAGTACATAAATACAGTTTATGCTTGGTTTTGTTATAAGGGGAATCCCAAAATAGTTATCAAACGTTCTTACGAATTAGCATTTGATGTTATACGGTATAGTGCAGTGTTAATTTATTTACGCTCTATATTTTTAATTCAATTAAATTTAATTAAATTTCTCTAATATTGCTAAAATGTCTGAAAAGCGAATAGCAAGCATCGATGAAAAGCACGTAAAAAAAGTGCAAAAATCAATAACATTAGAATTAAAATTAGATATTTTAAGACGGTTTGACGCGGGCCAAAAAAATAATGAAATCGCCAAAGTTTTGGGCCTAGCTACTTCAACAATTAATACAATAAAGGACAACAGAGATAAAATTTTATCAAGTGTAAAAAGGGTAACACCCCTAACCGCAAAAAATGTGTCAAGGCAAAGAAGTGAGATTATGGAGGAGATGGAGCGGCTGCTTAGTGTGTGGATAGACCATCAAACTAACAGAAACATACCATTAAGCACGATTGTAATACAAGAGAAAGCTAAGCATCTTCACGCTGATTTGGTTACTAAACATGGTGAATCATCTCGTGCGGAGACTTTTTTAGCTAGCAAAGGATGGTTTGACCGATTCAAGAAGCGGCATTCTTTGCATAATAAAAAAGCTGTAGGGGAAGCGGCTAGTGCAGATGCCGAGGAGCGAAAGCGTATCCAGAAGAATTTTTAAAAATTATACAGATCGGTGGATACACGTCACAACAGGTGTACAATGTCAATGAGACGGGGCTTTTTTGGAAGCGAATGCCCGCAAGGACTTTAATCTCTAAAGACGAGAAATCAGCTTCAGGTTTCAAAGCAGCCAAAGATCGAATTACTGTTTCGATAGGAGGAAACGCTGCTGGTGATCATAAACTAAAACCGCTACTCATTTATCATTCGAAAAATCCACGGACCTTCAAAGGAATAAATAAGCCGCAGCTTGGAAAAGGCTGGATGACAACACGCATTTTTGAAGAATGGCTAAATAATGATTTCCTAAATTCAATTTCGAAATTTAACGCTGATCAAAATATTTCAAACAAAGCTTTATTAATCATTGACAATGCCCCCAGCCATAAACTAAATAACGTCCCGGAAAACATAAAAGTGGTATTTCTACCCCCAAATACAGCACCATTATGTGAGGGTTGAACCAACCCTCAACTAAGGAATTTTGGAAAAAGTTCAATATAAAGGATGCAGTAGATAATATTATAAAATCATGGGAAGAGGTAAAGCATGCCACTATGAATGACGTGTGGATGAAATTATAGCCCGAGTGTACGGATAAATTTCAATCTACTGGTCCCTTACATAACATTACATTATAAATTCAAAATGAAATCGTCGCCATTGCGCATGAAGCTGGAATGAGTGAAGTAGACACCGCAGATATATCAGGACTCTTAGAATGTGCTGATGAAAAAATTTCCAATGAAGAATTGTTATTGCTAGTAGAAGAAACCACCGATGTGTGATAGACGGAGAACTCTACTCAGTATGAAAACTTGCGTATTTTGACAACAAATAAAATGTCAAAAGCCTTTTCTCTTATTGAAGAAGCCATGGAAATTTTTTCTGAGAATGATACGTCTACAGAAAGAAGCCTTAAAGTATCGAAACAATTGAAAATTCCCTTCTGTGCTACAAGGAATTGTACCGAGAGTCTAAGAAACCAGCAAAACAAACCTCTCTAGACTGTTATTTTGGTTCACTGAAACATCTACTGTTGAAGAATGTCCTGATGGAAATTATAGCGACAGCTCCGGTAAACTATCGACCAGCTCAGAAGACCTCTGAATTACATTTAATAATTTAAGAGTTATAAAATTAAAACTGAATTAATGATTTGTATGAATTTATTTTATTTATTGAAAATGGTTTGTGTGAATGAAATTTATTCATTACTTTTGTGTTTTTACGGTTTCCTTATATTATAAAATTAGGTTTCGTATAACGCAGTTTGAAAACCCTGTATCTTTCCATTATTAGTGTGAATCTATAGTAAAATTGGGTTCTTTTACGGGTATTTTTACTAGCTGGAATGCATCTATCACTTTCCAATAGGATCTCATAGTAATAGCGGTTTCGTTTAACGGATTTTCGATTTACGGGCAGTTTATGAGGAACGCATCCTGCCCGTAAAGCGAAGGATTTTGTATTTTAGTTTCTCGCTATTTATTTGCTTGCTGATAGCAACATTGAATTTTAACAGTAGAATTGCTTTACTTCAAACATTTTACCAAGTGGCAGAATTGCAAATAACTCAAATTTTATTCAATATAAATTTCATGTTGAAACTTTTGTTTGTTTGAACGAATTAAAGGTGTAGTTTTAGAAAAATTAAATATAAACTGCAATCGCGGCTTTCTAAGCAGATCCTAGTTCCTTAAAATTATGGAATTGTTCGATGATTGGGTTTGAAAATTTTAATATGTTTTAACAATGGTGTGGGACTTATCTTTAACGAGCCTTTTTTAATTTAAAATTTTTTGGTATTTTTAAATTCGATTTTATTTGAGGTGTTAAGAGGTATTTTTATAATTTAGTAACACATTTTATTAATAAATAAACTAATTTAATTTTTTATTTTTTTCGTTTTAGGTAAGTTCAAACCGCACACGTAAAACACGAATTAAAGATCACGGCTGTATTTTAGTAGTAAGTGTTTCAAATTTAAGTTATTTGCTCGTGATATTCACAATCTCGTAAAATTTAATTTCCACTCAAAACATAATTGTTTTAGTGTTCACGTTGCGATAATCCCCATCCAAAATTAATTTCACCAAACTACTAGTTGTAATTTTACTACCAACGAGTAAACATTTAAAATAATTTACTTATTACTTGTGTGTAAAGGTAAATCAGCAGTTTAAATATTTTTTTTTTTAATAAAATGTGCAAAATAAGTGAAATCGTGATGACCTTATCTCCGCCTCAAGTAAAAAAGTCAGTGAATAAAGAAGAATATCCGTGTTTAGTGGAAACGGGAAAAAACCGGTATATTACTCTTCCCTGAAAACGAAGGAGAAGCTCTAGATCAGCGGCCAGTGCAAGCGCGAATAAATTCATTAAGCTAGCTAGCGTTGAATTAACGCATGCGGCTTTGGTTGTTAACGGCATGCGAGCCGGAAAAACTCCAAAAACTGAGTAGCTGCCGCCAATCTAATTGAGGGAAGATTCGAATAGAGAACTAGGAAAAACGATTGAGTTTATTACGGAAGGTGCATTTTATATTTCCGGGATCAAACGAGGAGATATAAAACAAATAAAAATTCAGCCGCTCAATGTTGATGGTAACAGGGCGTTAATTAAACAATTTTACCAAGTTGGTAAAAATTACCACACGTACCTTATTTTGTTATACGCCATAAAGCAAAAAAGTCGGGAGAAAATCAATTTTGCTGTGGTAGTCAACTAACCAAGTATGACAGCTATAATACTTTTCTACTTTTTGTGTAATTTTCAAGCATATTTTTCAAGCATATTTCAAGCATATTTATTTTTTAGCATAAACACACATATTAAACTCTTAATAAATTTCAAATTAACTTTATTTAACGCATAAATACGATTTCTGTTTTTTTTGGAAATGTTAAGTTTTGAACGATACTTCAAAGACGAGATTGACTGGTAAAAAAATTAAATTTTTCGTTACTCTCACTCAGATCGAAACTGAAACTGGCAAAATTTTCTCGATAGTTTCTCCCTTCGTAAAAAATAATTATTTGGTTTAAGTACCGTTCAAAACTTAAGGTTAATTTTGTTGTTTGTTATGTGTAATAT
The DNA here is from genome assembly GCA_958295665.1 of Tipula vernalis. Classification (NCBI taxonomy): domain Eukaryota; kingdom Metazoa; phylum Arthropoda; class Insecta; order Diptera; family Tipulidae; genus Tipula; species Tipula vernalis. The sequence continues at coordinate 164,842,261 of OY282559.1, forward strand.
ATTCTGTTTTGCCAATTAATATATTTTAATTAATTCAGTTTTAAATATTTAAATATTTTCTTCCTTAATTTGCTAATAAATAATCCAAATTTCAGAATAAACATAGTTCTAGAATTAATCATTATTTTAAGGATCAAAATTAATCCTGAATTTCAGATTTAAATTTTAGCTTGAATCAATCCTCCAGGATCAACCAGTAGTGAATAAGCTGTAGTTTAGAAATTGTGTTGTCCTGTGCTAACTATTTTTACTCTACATATAATTACTAACAATTTACTAACTATCGGCTATACCTAGGTGTCTGTAACCGGGCCGATTCTGTCACTTCCAACTATCCTATCCTCTCCTTCGGTCTTGTTATGTGTGAAATGGTGCACGGTGGGACCCGGTCAGGGGTGGACATGATGCTGTCACATTTATGTAGTGCCGTGGGTGGTTGTGCTCTCCTTGTTGTAATGGTGCTTAGGTATCTTCAGTGGGGAAAGCATTCACCTGTGTTATAAAATTGGTGTGACAGTTTAATGACCACATCAGTAAAACGGGATTTCTTGCCGCAAAAGCTTGGTCGTGCATCCAAATCAATCAATCAATATCAAATATTTTTAGGTCGCGTTTTCCTTTTCTGACCTACTTTTTCAAGCTGGTCGATGAAATTTGTTTCCCGCGTATTTTTACGATTAAAAATCACAAACAAAGTCAGATTTTCCCTGTGAATATTTCATAAAATATTTGAGACATTTATTATTGAAGTATTGAAAACATAATTAAAATGACATCATTAAAATTGTAGATGCATGATCATTTAGCAACAAATTGTTATTGTTACAATCATTTTCAATCATTTATTTCTGACTATTTTGCTATTTTGAAACCGAATCCCTTAACTAACTATATTGCTTTCAAACCAGCGAAATTACATCTAAAATGTGTTTGCTGTTATTAAATTAATTTTTCTTATGTAACTATTTTGCGTTAATACTGCGTAAAGTAGGACGGTAAAATTAACTGCGAAAGAGTTGGGAGTGCCTTGAGCCCCAGAAAAGATTGCATAGTTAAAAAAAAAAAAAAAAAAAAAAAAAAAAAAACTATTTTGCGTTAAGGGCAGCGAAACTGCAAATATAATTTTTTTGCTATTTGGGAACCTATGTGATTAAATAAATCAAACTGATGTCTCAAAAGTAATTTACCATTTATTACGAGTTTGCTGTTTGACGTTCCTATAACATATCGGCAAGCAAACCACAATTACCAGTTTTGCTGCTATTACGTCGACAAACCAAGAAACTCACGTTTTTGGTCATTTTTTAAGAAGTTATTATAACTAAATTGCTGTGAATTTTAGATGGCGCAACGTTTTGATGACTCCAAATTGTTACTTGGGGTGGATGCAAACGAAATACGTGCTGTTCTCGCTCAAAAAGGCTTACAATGCAGAACTATTAACCGGTGTGAAGTTTTCCCTAACACAAATTAACAGATTTCAAAAATGTAGCTACACAATTTAGCAAATAGTGTAGTTGTACACAAAAATATGTAACAGGATAAGTTTATATTTATTTTCATGCAGAAAAAAATTAAACCGAGTATAAAATTAAAAATTATTTTTAATGGACTATAGACATCAGCTGACTAATAAAATAAAAATTAAATTTCACTTAGTAAAATAAATAAATTAAAAGTAATGGTATAGTGGTCACTTTTGGCCAGTTACAAGAAATCCCAGAGATGTCTAAGCAAATCTGAGTATGCCATATTATTGCTTGCTTTTAGTAGAATATATGGGCCATGAATCATTTTAACGTGACCCTCAAGGGGTGAGATATCGCATTTCCACACTTTTATTTTATACAAATAAAGTGTAGCGGTCACTTGTTGGCCAGTTACAAGAAATCCTAGAGATGTCTAAGTAAATCTGAGTATGCCATATTATTGTTTGCTTTTAGTAGAATATATGGGCCATGAATCATTTTAACGTGACCCTCAAGGGGTGAGATATCGCAATTCCACACTTTTATTTTATACAAATAAAGTGTAGCGGTCACTTGTTGGCCAGTTACAAGAAATCCTAGAGATGTCTAAGTAAATCTGAGTATGCCATATTATTGTTTGCTTTTAGTAGAATATATGGGCCATGAATCATTTTAGCGCGACCCTCAAGGGGTGAGATATCGCATTTCCACACTTTTATTTTATACAAATAAAGTGTAGCGGTCACTTTTTGGCCAGTTACAAGAAATCCTAGAGATGTCTAAGTAAATCTGAGTATGCCATATTATTGTTTGCTTTTAGTAGAATATATGGGCCATGAATCATTTTAACGCGACCCTCAAGGGGTGAGATATCGCATTTCCACACTTTTATTTTATACAAATAAAGTGTAGCGGTCACTTGTTGGCCAGTTACAAGAAATCCTAGAGATGTCTAAGTAAATCTGAGTATGCCATATTATTGTTTGCTTTTAGTAGAATATATGGGCCATGAATAATTTTAACGCGACCCTCAAGGGGTGAGATATCGCATTTCCACACTTTTATTTTATACAAATAAAGTGTAGCGGTCACTTGTTGGCCAGTTACAAGAAATCCTAGAGATGTCTAAGTAAATCTGAGTATGCCATATTATTGTTTGCTTTTAGTAGAATATATGGGCCATGAATCATTTTAACGCGACCCTCAAGGGGTGAGATATCGCATTTCCACACTTTTATTTTATACAAATAAAGTGTAGCGGTCACTTGTTGGCCAGTTACAAGAAATCCTAGAGATGTCTAAGTAAATCTGAGTATGCCATATTATTGTTTGCTTTTAGTAGAATATATGGGCCATGAATCATTTTAACGTGACCCTCAAGGGGTGAGATATCGCAATTCCACACTTTTATTTTATACAAATAAAGTGTAGCGGTCACTTGTTGGCCAGTTACAAGAAATCCTAGAGATGTCTAAGTAAATCTGAGTATGCCATATTATTGTTTGCTTTTAGTAGAATATATGGGCCATGAATCATTTTAACGCGACCCTCAAGGGGTGAGATATCGCATTTCCACACTTTTATTTTATACAAATAAAGTGTAGCGGTCACTTTTTGGCCAGTTACAAGAAATCCTAGAGATGTCTAAGTAAATCTGAGTATGCCATATTATTGTTTGCTTTTAGTAGAATATATGGGCCATGAATCATTTTAACGCGACCCTCAAGGGGTGAGATATCGCATTTCCACACTTTTATTTTATACAAATAAAGTGTAGCGGTCACTTGTTGGCCAGTTACAAGAAATCCTAGAGATGTCTAAGTAAATCTGAGTATGCCATATTATTGTTTGCTTTTAGTAGAATATATGGGCCATGAATCATTTTAACGCGACCCTCAAGGGGTGAGATATCGCATTTCCACACTTTTATTTTATACAAATAAAGTGTAGCGGTCACTTGTTGGCCAGTTACAAGAAATCCTAGAGATGTCTAAGTAAATCTGAGTATGCCATATTATTGTTTGCTTTTAGTAGAATATATGGGCCATGAATCATTTTAACGTGACCCTCAAGGGGTGAGATATCGCAATTCCACACTTTTATTTTATACAAATAAAGTGTAGCGGTCACTTGTTGGCCAGTTACAAGAAATCCTAGAGATGTCTAAGTAAATCTGAGTATGCCATATTATTGTTTGCTTTTAGTAGAATATATGGGCCATGAATCATTTTAACGCGACCCTCAAGGGGTGAGATATCGCATTTCCACACTTTTATTTTATACAAATAAAGTGTAGCGGTCACTTTTTGGCCAGTTACAAGAAATCCTAGAGATGTCTAAGTAAATCTGAGTATGCCATATTATTGTTTGCTTTTAGTAGAATATATGGGCCATGAATCATTTTAACGTGACCCTCAAGGGGTGAGATATCGCAATTCCACACTTTTATTTTATACAAATAAAGTGTAGCGGTCACTTGTTGGCCAGTTACAAGAAATCCTAGAGATGTCTAAGTAAATCTGAGTATGCCATATTATTGTTTGCTTTTAGTAGAATATATGGGCCATGATTCATTTTAACGCGACCCTCAAGGGGTGAGATATCGCATTTCCACACTTTTATTTTATACAAATAAAGTGTAGCGGTCACTTTTTGGCCAGTTACAAGAAATCCTAGAGATGTCTAAGTAAATCTGAGTATGCCATATTATTGTTTGCTTTTAGTAGAATATATGGGCCATGAATCATTTTAACGCGACCCTCAAGGGGTGAGATATCGCATTTCCACACTTTTATTTTATACAAATAAAGTGTAGCGGTCACTTGTTGGCCAGTTACAAGAAATCCTAGAGATGTCTAAGTAAATCTGAGTATGCCATATTATTGTTTGCTTTTAGTAGAATATATGGGCCATGAATAATTTTAACGCGACCCTCAAGGGGTGAGATATCGCATTTCCACACTTTTATTTTATACAAATAAAGTGTAGCGGTCACTTGTTGGCCAGTTACAAGAAATCCTAGAGATGTCTAAGTAAATCTGAGTATGCCATATTATTGTTTGCTTTTAGTAGAATATATGGGCCATGAATCATTTTAACGCGACCCTCAAGGGGTGAGATATCGCATTTCCACACTTTTATTTTATACAAATAAAGTGTAGCGGTCACTTGTTGGCCAGTTACAAGAAATCCTAGAGATGTCTAAGTAAATCTGAGTATGCCATATTATTGTTTGCTTTTAGTAGAATATATGGGCCATGAATCATTTTAACGTGACCCTCAAGGGGTGAGATATCGCAATTCCACACTTTTATTTTATACAAATAAAGTGTAGCGGTCACTTGTTGGCCAGTTACAAGAAATCCTAGAGATGTCTAAGTAAATCTGAGTATGCCATATTATTGTTTGCTTTTAGTAGAATATATGGGCCATGAATCATTTTAACGCGACCCTCAAGGGGTGAGATATCGCATTTCCACACTTTTATTTTATACAAATAAAGTGTAGCGGTCACTTTTTGGCCAGTTACAAGAAATCCTAGAGATGTCTAAGTAAATCTGAGTATGCCATATTATTGTTTGCTTTTAGTAGAATATATGGGCCATGAATCATTTTAACGCGACCCTCAAGGGGTGAGATATCGCATTTCCACACTTTTATTTTATACAAATAAAGTGTAGCGGTCACTTGTTGGCCAGTTACAAGAAATCCTAGAGATGTCTAAGTAAATCTGAGTATGCCATATTATTGTTTGCTTTTAGTAGAATATATGGGCCATGAATAATTTTAACGCGACCCTCAAGGGGTGAGATATCGCATTTCCACACTTTTATTTTATACAAATAAAGTGTAGCGGTCACTTGTTGGCCAGTTACAAGAAATCCTAGAGATGTCTAAGTAAATCTGAGTATGCCATATTATTGCTTGCTTTTAGTAGAATATATGAGCCATGAATCATTTTAACGCGACCCTCAAGGGGTGAGATATCGCATTTCCACACTTTTATTTTATACAAATAAAGTGTAGCGGTCACTTGTTGGCCAGTTACAAGAAATCCTAGAGATGTCTAAGTAAATCTGAGTATGCCATATTATTGTTTGCTTTTAGTAGAATATATGGGCCATGAATCATTTTAACGTGACCCTCAAGGGGTGAGATATCGCAATTCCACACTTTTATTTTATACAAATAAAGTGTAGCGGTCACTTGTTGGCCAGTTACAAGAAATCCTAGAGATGTCTAAGTAAATCTGAGTATGCCATATTATTGTTTGCTTTTAGTAGAATATATGGGCCATGAATCATTTTAACGCGACCCTCAAGGGGTGAGATATCGCATTTCCACACTTTTATTTTATACAAATAAAGTGTAGCGGTCACTTGTTGGCCAGTTACAAGAAATCCTAGAGATGTCTAAGTAAATCTGAGTATGCCATATTATTGTTTGCTTTTAGTAGAATATATGGGCCATGAATCATTTTAACGCGACCCTCAAGGGGTGAGATATCGCATTTCCACAGTTTTATTTTATACAAAAAAAATTTTGAAAATAAACCTAATTCATTTGGTTAAATTAATAATTATTGGAAATCAAATTTCATATAAGGACTAATAGCCTCTGTTGGGCTCTTGAGGGTTAAAACTCATTGTTTAAAAAAGCAACTAATATTTTGAGAAAATTAGTATCGCAGGATTTATTTTTGTATTAGGATTAATTTCCATTGGAAATACTAAAAGATCATCATGTTGCTCCCAAATATTATTTTTTCGTTTTATATAGGATCGAAAATGGCTTGCCACATTTTTATTTTTAGACTTTTCGTAATGAATTATTCCTTTTAAATAAAACTCTTGGCTGGACAATATAATTTTGTTACTAATTTCATTTATTCTGATCGAGTAATTGTTATTATTTGGCTGTACATCTGCAACAGCTATGCCATAGTTGCTAAAATAATCTATTTTCCTGATATCTTGACATTGTGGGCAAACAGTATGTTTAAAGTCAATAGCATTTTGAATATTGCTTAATGTTTGTTGATTGAATTTAAAAACATCTTCGAAAGGGAGGTAAAATGTTTCTCTTAATATATCTGAATGTTTTGTTTGTAAACAACTACGGATTTCTGTTAAAGGTCGTGGTAAAACGTTCTCCAAAATAAAAGAAATACAACAAGTTGCGTCTAATTTTGTATAGTTGTTGGTACGAACTAGTGCTGTACTTTTCGAATAAATTTCTAGCATTAGACGGGATCTTTCTCTATAAAGAAGTGAGTTATCAGGAAATGTATTTATTTCAGATACAAATTTAAAAAATGGATTTACAGATGTGTGAAATAATCCTTTAAAATACTCTGAATCAGTAAATAAACATAAAAATATTTGCGTAGTTGCATCAAAAGCGCAAGTATTAATTACACTTATTACTTTGCTATTTTCAACAAAAGAATATCCATTTTTTAATATATGCACATCTTCACGATCACCTGAATATTTGATAGATTTAGATTTCTCTGTAGGCTGATAATTACTCTGTGCTAAACGTCGTAATACTCTTTTACCAAAATGCTTGGGAGAGTCGAGAATTTTCAGTTTTTTATTCCACGTTTCTTCATGATGCTCATTATCAGGGTCGTCTAATATACCATGTATACCCGGTTGAACTGCATTTTCATTATAAGTTGCTTCAGAAATTTTTCTAATTTCAATTAATTTTGTTAATTTCTCCGTTTTATCATTTAAAATACTAATAAACCTACCTAAGCGTAAAGATTGATGGTTCGTGTAATGATTCTTCACTATCGAAAACCAACTCTCAGCGTTTGCATTCGATAGTCTTCCAGATATGCCCATCTTCCTAGCAAAACACACTCCCCACAAAGGTAAAAAAGCCATATATTTTTTTAATGTAAAGTTAACAAATTCAACATTATAATAGATGTTTAAATTTGATTCGTCGGTATTATTAGACTGATCGTTAATTGAGTTCATAGTCTCGATAAAAATGTGATTAAACCGTATATAATACGGACTACAGCTAAACGCAGATTTTTTAAAGAATGTTGTTCGTTGAGTTAATCTCCATGCTGCTGATTCCGATGGGTCAGTACTATAATTCTCACTCTTGTTATTATATAATTGAATTATTATTTTTTTTAAATTTTCAAGGGACTCTGAAACATGTTAGGTTAGGTTAGGTTAGGTTGGAGTGGCTGCTTACGCACACTTAGACCGGTGACGGTCCATTGTGATACCACAGGATGTATCTCCTTTTACCCCTATTGGAACCATTTCGAGCTACTTATGTAGCGTAAGACGTCCCGCACTTTAATGTTTTCGAGATCCGAGAGGCAGTCCATCCTGAACTTACCTAAGTGTTTGTGCCTTCTGAGAGCCAATGCTGGACACGAGCAAAGGAAGTGGACCAACGTCTCTTCCTCCTCTTCGTCCAAGCAGCTTCTGCAGAAGTCATTAGCCTCCAGACCCAGCCTTCTTGCATGTTCCCCAAAAAGGCAGTGTCCCGTGAGTATTCCTACGACCGTTCTTAATTCACGTCTTCGTAAGGATATTAATGCCCTAGTGCGCCCCAAGTCCAGCTTTGGCCAAACTTGTCTTGCAACTCTACAGGTGAGGGTGTTAGACCACCTTTCCCCCGCTGAGGATAGCGCCTGCTTCCCAAGTGCTTGTCTCAGCGCTGTGATAGGCCTCCCCAGACTTGCCCTTTCCGGTTGCAGCTGGAGAGTCGTACCATGCCTAGCAAGTTCATCTGCCCTGCAGTTCCCCATGACGCCCGAGTGACCTGGGACCCAGACTACCTGGATGTTGAAATGCTCACCCATCTCATTTAGAGATGAGTGACAACTCAACGCCACCCGTGACGCCAAAGACACCGATTCTAACGACCGGATCGCCGCTTGACTGTCCACATAGATTGTGATATCGTCTGAGGATAACACATTATGCTTCAACCACGTCATGACCTCCTCAATCGCTACGACTTCAGCTTGGTACACGCTGCAGTAATCAGGGAGACGAATAGAAATATTTACATTTAATTTGTCACAGAATACTCCAGCTCCTACTTTGCCGTCTAGCTTGGAGCCATCTGTGAAGAATTGCAACGCTTCAGTTTCCGATGACGGTCTATCCCTCCAGGATTCCCTTGAAGGGAAGGAGGTCCGAAATCGCTTTTCGAAGCGTAGAGTAGGTTTAATGTAGTCAAGATTCGCCAGCTCATCCTTCAACGATCTGACGATAGTAGAGTGTCCTATACTAAGACACCTCCACTGAGAGACGGCTGCAAGTCGTACAGCCGTATTTGCCGCCATCTGTTTGCCAAAAATGTCGACAGGAAGAAGGCGCAACATAACCTCTAAGGCACTTGTCGGTGTCGACCTCAATGCCCCGCTAACAAGCATACAGGCCATTCTTTGCACTCTCTCAATCTTACTTTTGTAAGTTATCTTGTCCAGAGCTGGCCACCAAACACCCACCCCGTACATGAGTACAGGTCTCACTACGGCGGTGTAGAGCCAGTGTACCAGCTCCGGCTTCAGACCCCATCTATGACCAATGGCGTTCCTACAGGAGTACAAAGCAATAGTAGCTTTGTTTATTCTCTCCAACATGTTGGGCTTCCAACTAAGCTTACTGTCCAAGATAATGCCCAGATATCTAGCTCTATCAGTAAAAGCAAGTCTCGTGCCATTTAAGGTAGGAGGGACAACTACCGGGATTTTGTATTTCTTAGTAAAGAGTACCAGCTCTGTCTTGGACGGGTTAATACCAAGTCCACATTTGCCAGCCCATTTTGTAACGATGGTAAGCGCATTCTGCATTACGTCTACAATCGTGCCCAGGAATTTCCCGGTAACAGCTAAAGCTACGTCATCTGCGTACGCAATAACTTCAATACCCTCTCTCTCCAATTCAAGTAGTAACCCGTTTACCACTATGTTCCAGAGAAGAGGGGACAGAACCCCCCCCTGCGGAGTTCCCCTAGTTACTCGCCTCTTTAAGGTGGAGTCCCCCAACTTCGAGCTAACAATCCTGCTTCCCAGCATATAATTGATTAACCCTATCAGAGGAACGTCCACCTCCAAAAATGACAATCCCTCCTTGATTGCCTCCGCTTTCACATTATTAAAGGCGCCTTCTATATCCAGGAAGGCCACCAAACAGAATTCCTTCGAATTAATCGATTTCTCAATCGTAGACACTAAGGCGTGCAGAGCAGTGTCCACAGATCTACCCTTTGTGTACGCGTGCTGAGACGATGCCCACTTCCTGGCACCTATTTTATCTCTGATGTATACATCCAGCAGCCTTTCCAATGTTTTCAAAAGAAAGGATGATAGAGTTATTGGTCTTAGGTCCTTAGGATAGACATGTGAGCTTTTCCCCGCTTTCGGTATGAACACCACATTGACCTCCGTCCAGTACCTAGGAATATAGCCCAGCTTAAAACACCCTTTGAATATAGCTTCCAGGTAGGGAAGAATAATTACTGAGTTGTTTTGAAGTTCCGCTGGTATAATTTGATCCGGACCAGCCGATTTAAATGGTTTAAAACCCCTTAGTGCCCATAGGATCCGTTTTCTGGTTACGATATCCTCTGTGGTTACTGACAGTGATTCCTGATGATTACTACGCACCAACAGGTCTTCAAAGCTCCCTGGGAAGTGTGTCTCGAAGAGAAGCTCCAGAGATTCTCCACTAGAAGCTGTCCAAGATCCGTCCGGTTTTATAAAAAAACTAGGACTAGATGTACTTTTGGAAAGAATCTTCCTAAGGCGGGAGGTTTCGGATACCTCTTCGATATTATCACAGAAGATTCTCCAAGACCTCCTTTGTGCCTTTCTTAATTCTTTCTTATAAGTTCCGAGTTTCTCCTTATAGGAGTCCCAATCCTGAGCCTCCCTTGTATTTTTGGCTCTATTAAAGGCTATCCTACAAGCCTTTCGATAGGTTCCCAGTTCCCTGGACCACCATACCGGTTTTTGCCTACCTCTAGGCTTAGCCAGTGGGCAGGCAGCGCGAAAGGATCGGTTGCATGCGCTAGTAACGCTAGCCACCATGTCCTCCAGCTCCCCAACGGTCGTCGGGGGCTCCATAGCCCTCGTCGGTAACATTTCCTCCAATAATTCCCCATTTTTGCTCCAGTTGGTCCTTCTAGGGTTCCTGAAGGCTTCCCGGGTAGCAGGGTGAATATCGAGGCTATAGGTTAAATATCGATGATCAGAAAAGGAGTGTTCCTTATCCACCCTCCAATTTTTAACCATATGAAGAATATTATTTGAGGCAAGGGTCACGTCTAGAACCTCCTGCCTGTTACTAGTAATAAATGTGGGTTCCCGCCCAATATTACACACTGAAAGGTTAGTACTCATCAAATAATCAAAAAGCGACTCACCTCTTTCATTAATGTCTGTGCTTCCCCAGATAGTGTGATGCGCATTAGCATCCACTCCCAGTACCACACCTACCTTTAATTGTTCCGCTTTACGGATCAGCTCCTCCAGGTTATCCGGAGGAACCTCCTTCTCCCGGTCCATGTAGGCTGAAACCAGCCAGAATCTACAAGTGCCTACTTCCAGGCTAACTGCAGTAGTGTCACCATTGCTGTATTGAGAGAGAAGGAAAAGATTAATATTATTTTTCCCAAGAATACAAGATCTGATCTTCCCAGACTTACTAGAGGATATAATTTTATACCCCTTGGTTCTGAGGCCACAGATCCTGTTGTTGTTAATCCAAGGTTCTTGGATTAGTATCATATCCTCACCCGAACTAGTCAGCCTGAGGAGTAGAGCTGCCGAAGCAGCCTATGAATGGTGAAGGTTAATTTGAGTTATCTTAATCATAACCATTTCACCTCTACCTACCTCCATGATAAATTCCTGCTACCGCAGGAATATTAATTCCCGGTAATTTGGGATGCGCCGGATACGCCCGTCTCGCCACCCCTCGTACCCTCTATAGAGGACTTGTCAGTGCCCCCCGTCTGGCCGGGCTGTCGACATCCTCCTCCATCGGTACACCAGCTCCTTCGCTTATGTGCACCTCCTCATCCTTCGAGAGAGTCCTTGCCCTCCCAAGGTCGCCGGACTCACTCTCCCCCCTATCCTCAGCTTCTTCCCCCATGCTGCTGGTACCCCCTTCAGGCCTGGGCGGGTTGCCACCGTCCTCCGGTTGGTCTCCCGTACGCGCTTACGCCCCATCCTTCTTATAGACGTTGAGAGTAATTGACCCGAAACCGAAGTCAATTACTCCCTTCGGTTTGTGAAGGAGGGCAAGGGACTCCTTATTTATCACCATGATTGATAATTTCGAGCCCCCCTTGGCCTCCTCCTGCTTGACGATCTTCCAATTTCCTGTCGGAAGATTCGGGTTACTGGCCTGAATGATTTTCAAAGCCCCGTCCGGGATAGCCGGTTCGGATGGCAGCCATACACGTGCCCGCGGCCTGCTGGGAATTTCCTCCCGGCTAACTGCCGCAAGCTTTGCGCCTGGCCACACCTCCCCTACTTTGGCTATAGCCTTTTTGTACAGATCCACAGATCTAGAGTCCGAGCATGCAGTCATCTTTACACGCCCTTGATACCATCCCGCATCTCTGCAGGATGGGGGTGGTCCCGGATTTTCACCCAGGACCTTTAAAAAGACGAGGTTGAGTGCATTATACACCAACCTCCATTTTTCCGCCGTGATGCTCCCATCTTCTTGACTTTCGTCAATGACGGCTAGCATCAACACATGCTCCCTCAGGACCTCGCTGAACAGCTTTGTCCCTGAGTTGGAGCTCGGCTTCTTTTCAGTCACCAACTTGGCCCGCTTGCTGTTGACTACTTCCACCTCGTCCTGGGACCGCTGTCTTTTCGACATATGGTCCCTTTCCGAGCTTCCGCAGCCCACAGTGCTCCTTGCCCAAGCTACTGATCTTCTTTGCTCTTCCGTAAGCTGCCCCTCGGGGGTCGTAGCCCACTTCTCGAGAATTCGGATTGCCGAGCGGCGATTCCTATATCGCCTTTTCGCCGGAGGAATGTCTCTCGTCCCACTCCCCTGTGCTGCGTTGGTACCGCTGACTCCCGGGACTTGTGCCCTAGAGTCAACCACCTTTGCAACCTTAGAGGCCCCACCCGTCTGGTTCGAGGTACCTCCCTCCGCTGATACCGGCTTTTGAGGAGAGCCGGTGCCCTTTGTTTTTGTGTTTGATCTTACCATTTGATTCCCACGAGTATCGGAGAAATAAAGGTCCGCCTGCGCAGAGATCCGTATACGCAGGTAAGGCTAATTACAACTGGAGGTCGCCAGGTATCCAGAGGGCTCCGTTAGCGACTGGGCTTTGTTAAATGGGCCCCCAGCCTAGTAGACCATCAGCACGGGTCGTAGCACCGCGGCCTCCCTGCACCCCCTTCCCTCCGCCCATTCTCTCCCCCATTCACCTAATCACATGGAGAGCCCAATCCAATGGGATCCATTCCATTCACCGGGTCACCCGTTTATAGGGTCCCCCACTCATCACCCGCGGAGACTCCGGAGGTGCAGAGAGGACGTGACGCCCAGTCCGCCGTGGTTATTGGTCGATGGTTTTCTGGCGCCATCTGTTCGCCTTTCCATGCTGGGCATCATAGGCACTCAGAATTTAATGAACTCAGGTTAACCACTCCCCAGTTCCCTGAGACTCTCCCCCCAGCTGGACTGCGGTTGGGGGCGGCTTATTTAATTCACCGCTAGCCTACCTATCGATAGGCCGTCCACTATCCACCACCTGTGACCCCCCCGATAGCTGCAGTACGCCACGGGGTGAAACATGTTGATTTGAGAATTTTGTGCAGCAAATTATGCAGTAAAGTTCAAATAATTGGTCAATATGTTCCAAAGACTTACAATTTAGTATGCCACAAAATACATCTAAAATAAATTTTTTTGTTACTCTGTTAGCGTTTGGCCACTTTTATTTTAATTGCGACGATAAAATATTTACAAAGTGGGCACAACAAATAAAAGTACCAACTTTATTTATTTGTTTCAATTGAGTAGTTGAATTGAGAATTTCATACGTATAATCAATGTACTCAGAAACAGTCATGGTATTGAAACTGAGGAGTATCGATTTTAAAAGAGCCCAGGACCAATCAGTCACAAAAAATTTTGGAATAAATTCTTTGGGAATATGTTCTTTTAAATCATCCAAAAATCGTTTGATTGTTGGAGAATCATGCTTAGAGGAAATTAGCTCTCCTATCGGAATTAAATTATTGCTTATATTTACAACACATGCATAGTAAAGTATGCGCTTGTAGCTGTGATAGGGATGACAAACAGGATGTTTGGCGACTTTACCGGTTGCATCAAAATAAATTCCATCTACTGGATATTTTTTAAGTAGCTCTAAAGTAGAATGCCTTAGCAGAACTACTTTTAAAGGATCAGGTGACAACTCATGGATGTATTTATTTTTTTTTGGTTCAGTCATGTTCATTTGACATATATCGATTATATCGCAATCACGGACAAGATCATCCTTTTCAATTGCTCTGATTTTATTTTCCGAATAATTGTAGAAGGAACAAACGATTGTGTGTTATCAAGTTTAAAAAGACTAAGATCAGTGTCTTTTGCTAGATCAAGCGAAAAATTATGACATGGTGTTAATTTCAATTGGTTTTTCATATTTTCTCGTTTATTTCCCCTAATTTGGTTGTACACTTTCTTTTTTCCATCATGACTTACACACCTTTGCCCATTTGAATAAATTTCAAGCCATGCATTTTGCCTAACTATAAATTTATATTTTGTTTCTGGAATTAGTTTGCACTTTCCATAAACAACCATATTTTGTGGGTTTTTTATTGACGATAGCCTCATTGATTTAAACGAAATCACACAAGGGTTTCTAATCTCAATTAAATACTCGGTAATTTTATTTCGCACATCTTCTCTGCTGAGACCGGAAAATGATGATGTTAACTTTATTTTGTGATTTAACAAAAATTGTTTAGAAAAATTAGGTAAATTAGGGGGTAAACCTTCTTGGTGGCCGAACGTTTTTTTCCCCAAATTAATATCATCATCCACATAAAATTTGTATTCATGATTTTTAACTGAAACAGTTGACTCATCATTCATTTGAATCGGTCCAGCGGTGTTCACATTTTGATTATAATAAATATTGCTACTCACAACCATTTTGTTCAATTTTTGTCGCCAAATTAAACAAATATTTAAACGATTTTTTAATGAATTTTGAACGCCTGTTTTTTTACAAATACTTTTCATTTGCAAACTATCAGAACTAGTCAAAATTGCACCTTCTAAAACTAATTCTTCTAAAGCAGTTTTCAGTGCTGCAGCAGAGACAAATTTTTTTTTCTTTTTATAATTATATTTTAACATTTTGTTAAAACAAATGTGCAACTATGGAATATAGAAAAAAATATCCAAGAATCAAACAGAATAAATTAATGTAACTGCAAAAAACAGCAATATTTGCAATATCTATTACCTGTTACAAGTAACGAAAATTTTAATATTCAACTAACTAGAACCAGTACAATAGAAATCCAGAAAACAAGCCAAGGTCAATAAGTAAAAAAAGCAATAATTTTAAATAAATATGTAAACACGTTTTTAAGAAAGTCCGGTAGAAAGCAGTGGTCAGTAGTTTTGAAAAAAACATTTTATTTAGCAAAGAAACTCGAAACGAAATCTAAAAATAACACGAAATGAACAGTATAAAGTATGACAAAGTATTAAAACAGAATGTAAAAAAAATTCCTTTATATACTAAAGCGAAAAAAAAAAAATATTTACACTGTATCAAAAAATTGTCCGTACAGCACTCGGTTAAGAAAACATTGATAAAAAAAAACAATTACAAATCAAACAAAAAATTCAGTTTTAATTTTTTTAAAACTCAAATTACATTTAAGAACCTGAAAATAATAATAATCAAGATATAAATTAAGTTACTTTCACGTTTGATAAGATTTACTATTTAAACCGCCTAAAACGATCTCAAATAATTGTCCGTACACACAAAGAAATTGAGGGAATTTGGTAAAAAACTTAGGTCTAATATTTCGTGTTGTAACCTGTTCATGAAATGATACTTTGCAACCTTCTTTTCATTGAGAAAGCCAACTTCCGAGTTATTTCGGGGGGAATTTTTGGCCCATTCCTCCACAATGACCCATTTTAATTGTTCCTTGCCGCTAATTTGGTATTCACGGATCTTTCGCTCCAAATAATGGCATAAATTATCAATGGGGTTGAGATCTGGTGGCTGGGGAGGATGAGGAAGTATTTAGTTTACAATGTACAATAACCATTCCTTTATCAGATTTGACGAATGCTTCGGGTCATTGTCATGTACGGAGCGAAACTCTTGCCCATGTCCCAATTTCTCAGCACTTATTAACATATTATCCTTCAAAATATCCAAATAATTAAACCGGTTCATTATGAAGGTCAAATGTCCTTCACCCCTTCAGCTAAAAGCTCTTCAAACCATTATATTTCCGCCACCATGTTTTACTCAAGTTCAGAGTTCGGTTTCCGCCATACCATAACTCGCCCATCTGGACCAAAAACGTTAAATTTTTGTTCCTTCTGAGGGAATAACATTTTCCCAGAACTCTTCGGGCTCACTCACATATCCCAATGCTTATTCTAAGCGCTTTTAATATTTTTTTCGTCGGCAAATACATTTCTTGCGTGTCGCACATCGACGATACTCTTGTTTATGCAAAATATTGCGTATTGTCTGAGGTTCTATCGCTCCTTTTTTATGTTGATACATTTTCGCAGCGATCGTTGGAGCACTAAGCTTTCGATTCTGTTTTATTGCCTTCTATATTAGATGTATTTGAGGTGTGGACAGCTTTCGGTTGCGACCACGTCCAACAACCATCTCTAGTGATTTGGTTTTTTGGGAGTTCTGGATGATATATTGAATCGAAGATCGCGGGCGAATAGTTATTTTGGAAATTTCCTGTAAACTTTTACCTTCACTCTCCAATTTAATGATACATTTTTTAATTTCTACACTATTTTTGGTACGAGAATGAAACATTTTTAATTAACTGGACTATATTTCATTCGCCATAAAAAAGTACGATTAGTAATTAACTTTTACGCATACAAAATTTCGTAATTTACGGTTAGTTGAAAATAGGAGTAAAACAAATAATAAATTGTTAATGTGCTAGTGTTAATTTTCACAAAAGTGCAAGTGTACGGACAATTATTTGAGATCGTTTTAGGATGTTTAAATAGTAAATCATATGAAACGTAAAAGTAAATTAGTTTGCTTCATGATAATTATTATTTTCAGGTTGTTTAATGTAATTTGAGTTTAAAAAAAATAAAAACTGAACTTTTTGTTTGATTTGTAATTGTTTTCTTCATCAATTTTTCTTTAACCGAGGGGTGTACGGACAATTTTTTGATACAGTGTATTTTTATTTTGTTTCTGTTTATATAGTTTCCTTTTACTCACACAAACTAAATTTTTTAATTCATTACACTAATAAATCCGTTAGTTTTGCAATTATTTAACAATGATACTGTTATGAAAATAATTTCGATAAAATAAAACTTATTCTTAAAGGTTAAAAATTTAGTTCATTTCATGAATTAGCTAGCAAACAAACGACCATTACACTATATTGACTATAAAATTAAAAATGTGGAAATGCGATATCTCACTCCTTGAGGGTCGCGTTAAAATGATTCATGGCCCATATATTCTACTAAAAGCAAACAATAATATGGCATACTCAGATTTACTTAGACATCTCTAGAATTTCTTGTAACTGGCCAACAAGTGACCGCTACACTTTATTTGTATAAAATAAAAGTGTGGAAATGCGATATCTCACCCCTTGAGGGTCGCGTTAAAATTATTCATGGCCCATATATTCTACAAAAAGCAAGCAATAATTTGGCACATTCAGATTTACTTAGACATCTCTAGGATTTCTTGTAACTGGCTAACAAGTGACCGCTACACTTCATTTGTATAAAATAAAAGTGTGGAAATGTGATATCTCACCCCTTGAGGGTCGCGTTAAAATGAATCATGGTCCATATGTTCTACTAAAAGCAAACAATAATATGGCATACTCAGATTTACTTAGACATCTCTAGGATTTCTTGTAACTGGCCAACAAGTGACCGCTACACTTTATTTGTATAAAATAAAAGTGTGGAAATGCGATATCTCACCCCTTGAGGGTCGCGTTAAAATGAATCATGGTCCATATGTTTTACTAAAAGCAAACAATAATATGGCATACTCAGATTTACTTAGACATCTCTAGGATTTCTTGTAACTGGCCAACAAGTGACCGCTACACTTTATTTGTATAAAATAAAAGTGTGGAAATGTGATATCTCACCCCTTGAGGGTCGCGCTAAAATGACTCATGGCCCATATATTCTACTAAAAGCAAACAATAATTTGGCATACTCAGATTTACTTAGACATCTCTAGGATTTCTTGTAACTGGCCAACAAGTGACCGCTACACTTTATTTGTATAAAATAAAAGTGTGGAAATGCGATATCTCACCCCTTGAGGGTCGCGTTAAAATGATTCATGGCCCATATATTCTACTAAAAGCAAACAATAATTTGGCATACTCAGATTTACTTAGACATCTCTAGGATTTCTTGTAACTGGCCAACAAGTGACCGCTACACTTTATTTGTATAAAATAAAAGTGTGGAAATGTGATATCTCACCCCTTGAGGGTCGCGCTAAAATGACTCATGGCCCATATATTCTACTAAAAGCAAACAATAATTTGGCATACTCAGATTTACTTAGACATCTCTAGGATTTCTTGTAACTGGCCAACAAGTGACCGCTACACTTTATTTGTATAAAATAAAAGTGTGGAAATGTGATTTCTCACCCCTTGAGGGTCGCGCTAAAATGACTCATGGCCCATATATTCTACTAAAAGCAAACAATAATTTGGCATACTCAGATTTACTTAGACATCTCTAGGATTTCTTGTAACTGGCCAAAAAGTGACCGCTACACTTTATTTGTATAAAATAAAAGTGTGGAAATGCGATATCTCACCCCTTGAGGGTCGCGTTAAAATGATTCATGGCCCATATATTCTACTAAAAGCAAACAATAATATGGCATACTCAGATTTACTTAGACATCTCTAGAATTTCTTGTAACTGGCCAACAAGTGACCGCTACACTTTATTTGTATAAAATAAAAGTGTGGAAATGCGATATCTCACCCCTTGAGGGTCGCGTTAAACTGATTCATGGCCCATATATTCTACTAAAAGCAAGCAATAATATGGCATACTCAGATTTGCTTAGACATCTCTGGGATTTCTTGTAACTGGCCAAATGTGACCAATATACCATTACTTTTAATTTATTTATTTTACTAAGTGAAATTTAATTTTTATTTTATTAGTCAGCTGATGTCTATAGTCCATTAAAAATAATTTTCACGTTTATACTCGGTTTAATTTTTTTCTGCATGAAAATAAATATAAACTTATCCTGTTACATTTTTTTGTGTACAACTACACTATTTGCTAATTTGTGTAGCTACATTTTTGAAATCTGTTAATTTGTGTAGCTACACTTCTGAATTCTGTGGAAAACTTCACACCGGTGAACTATTACCAATATTTTTAATCGGGAGAAGATGCCCCAGCCATTTGAAGAACTATAATGTCGTCTATTTAGGTTTCTGTAAATCATGTAGCTGTTGAGGTTTTTTTAAGACAGGGTAAACATACTACAATTTCAATTGCTAAACGATCAAGATTATCTCCATAATAATATTCAAGTTCTATTAGAAACTTTTATTACCAATCCTTTGCATTAAACTTTCAAGTATGTTTTCTGTAAATATAGTATATAATAGTGTATATATTATAAAATATAGTGTGTAGCAGACACGCGCCGCAGTATTGAAACTACTAGAAATATTATTTTAAATCCTCATTTCCAATGTCGAATTGCAGTATAATCGTTTAAGGAATATCAAAGTTCCATCATACTTGGCCTGCATTCCAGAACTTCATTTAAAACACCATTTTAGAATGTTATTTGAACACGTCGAATTTCATCATAATCGGTTCAGAATTAGGCAAGTTCCGTCTTAATTGGCCATATTCCAGAACTTTATCCAAAAGTCATCCAATTTTCAACGCACATGTCAAATTTCATCATAATCGGTTGAGTAAAAGAAAAGTTCCCCATATTTGACCATATTCCAGAACTTCATCCAAAAATCATTTTAAAATCCCATTTCCAATGTACAAACCGAATTTCATCATAATTGGTTGAGAAATAGGCAAGCTTTACCATGCTTGGCCATATTCATCCAAAAATAATTTTGGAATCCAATTTTCAACGCAGATGTCAAACTTCATTACAGTCGGTTCCATATCATAACTGGCCATATTGCAGAACTTCATCCAAAAATCATTTTAGAATCCTATTTGTTTAATACCTACATTTACTTGAAACAAATAGGGGCATAATCATACATGCAAACATTATCGGAACATCAACATCAGTCACATTTGCTGAAATAAAATAAATTTATATAATGTAATTGTAAACACATAGGAAAATTTATTATTATATATACTGTTGTAAAATTTCCGATATTTTTAAATTTGGTAATGTTACCTTTAATATTACCGGTAACACGGGTAAAATAGGTAACGCACTTTTTATTCAATATTTTAATTCCAATTTGTACTAAAGAACACTACTAATATTTTGATGTCTGGAGAAAGGTAGTAAGATGTTTAAATAAAGCACAAACGGCTTATTATTCTTTTAAACATATTTCATCCTCTTCAAAGTAATCTCCTTCGAAGAGAATACCCTTATGCTAACGTTTTCCCCAGTCTTCGAAACAGTTGTTAAAGTCTATTGGACGTTAAAATGTCAAAACGATGTCCCCGGAGCGGTTTCTTGAGTTTCAGGAATAGCCAGAAGTCAAAAAGAGCAAATCAGGCGAAGGGTAGTTGCGAAACAATATGAGTCGAATTTTGGCCAAATAGTCACGTACAAACAAAGCAGTGTGAGACGGCGCATTATCATGGGGCAAAAACCAAGAGTTTCCTGCCCAAAATTTTCGTGATGTCAACAAGATCTCTAATTGTCAATCGACGATTTTTCAGCACCAAATCCTTGACTTCCTTGGCGTGGTGTTCATCGCTTGACGTCGAAGGACGGCAAGTAAATAATAAATATTACATAAATATGAATTTATGATCAATTAAACTCTTTAATCAATGTATGGTTCATCCTCGCTGACGCATTTATCATCCTCAACCTCAACATCATCCATAACCGAATTATTCTGACTTTCCTCCAAGTCATCCTCTTCTTCAAGCGAATATGACTATGCAGCTTCATCCATTAATAATAATTTGTATTTGATTCAGCAGGAATAACTTCATTCTCGTTATCCACACTTCCTACGTTCGATCTCGACAGGTTTAAGTTGTGCAAAATTTACGTTAGTTTCCCTACACGATCAACAGTCAATGGATCACGTGTTGAGCTATGTGTATAGCACTTAAAGATGAAGTAGAACACACTCCCGCCGACCAAATTTCATTAAAGTGCTGCTCACTTGCAACCACAAACGGTCATGAAAAAGTTCACTTTGAACATTGTAATGCGCCAAAAACTCGTATACCATATTTTGTTGCCCTTCTATTTTTTGTCCTTATATTTTGTGTGAAGTTCTGCGACATTAAAAATAAATTCAGTCGCTTCAAGTTTCTGTGATTCCGAAAGACTCTTTCCTCAATAGCTCAATCAAATTTGAGAATACATACTTATAAGTTCTTCGTAATTAGCGCATTTATTTTGTTCAAAAGTTTGTTTTATATTAACAAAACAGTACACCACTTTAGACAAAACAGTAAACTCTAAAAAAAAGATGGCCATTTATCAATCGGAGGTAGTACACAGTGAACAATTTAGAATAGGAGATCGTAAAAGCCTTCATAACTGACTTCACTTCGCCTTCGTTAGCCAGCGCCTTCAGGGCATACGATGTAGCATGAATGTAGATCGAATGTAGCATGAAAAATGTGGGAGTTTTTTTATTTCCGAAACTATCCGTATGACTGACTGAAAATTTCAAACTGTTGATAGACTGAATCTTGAAGATATCGACAATGAGCAAGTTAAGTCCTTGGCAGATGCACCCATACTCGGTAATATAGCGATAGCTGTTGTTAACCATTTTTTGGGACGCTTTATTGTTCGTTCCATTATCAATAATAAGTACAATAAATTTATAAATCTCTCTCCGACCTTTCTCGAAAAGCAAGTTTAAAAGCCAAATGTCAATTTTCCTTAGTGAGTAGATTTATAGAAAAAGGCTTTGGGTGTATTGTATTGATGACATAATTTGTTATGGAGTCCCTGCGTACAACGTTCCCTTTAATTTTTAAAATTGGTGTGCGGTGTTAACTACAATGTGGGCAAGTTTATTAAATAAAAAAAAAAGCGGGCAAAATTTAAAAAAAAAAAATTTTTATTTTTATTTTTAAGTATATAAATAATAAAAAAATTACACCTTGCATTATATTATATTCAAGCAAGTATTACTAATTTAATGAAAAGTTATAAATAGAAAACAAAAACAATATACCTATATTAAATTCAAAAGGTAAAATATATAACTATTAAAAATAAAAAAATAAAAAATCATAATTTAATATTTTTCACGTCTGTCCTTATTAAAAACCCAATGTTCATAAATACTGTCTAAATTAATATTGCCTCCTGATGTGATAAACGTTTTTATTCGCATCAAGTTATCTAAATTATTAGCCTTTAATCTGTTTCGTGATTTTGATTTAACAGCATTCATCAAGCTAAAACCACGTTCACAATCTGCACTGGATGCCTGAAATGTAGCACATATATCTAGAAGCACTGACAATTCCTTAAATTGTGTATCTGCATTAGCCAACTTAACTAAATCAAAAAAATTAGCTACGGCATTACTTTTCATCTTTTCAATAATTAAAAACTTAAAATCGTTATATTGTTTTGAAATTGCTGTTCCAATTTGTTCGTCATATCCGGGAATTATATTTTTATATTTTTTAACCAGCTTTACCATACAATCTTGACCAAAGTTAAAATCTTTTGAATTTATTATAGCATTATGATCAAATGCATGCCAATCCATTACGTCTTCTTCTGGAAACCTATTCTTTAAATGTATACATAACAATTCGATAAATCGTAAAATTGCTGAAGTGTCGATACCAGGATTTTTACCAATTAGATCTATGGTATCATTATTCCAATGAACTATTTCGCCTAAATATTGGTTTTCGATTTAGTTGATCCTTGCTTTTGCGAATTGCATTGCATCCATTATTGTCAGTAAACTCCTCTGAAATATTTTACAAAGCGATGACAACTCTTCAAGAACGTCATTTAAAACCATTAATGAAAGGCGATATTTTGGATCCTTAAGAAGTTTTAGGCAATATTTGCATATTGGATCAGTACATTTCTGTACTTCCTCAGTGCAGTATTCTATCAACAGATCGTAATTACGAATAAATGCTCTTACTGCAAAATGTCTTGACAGCCATCTAACTTCATTTAATGGACGAAATGCTAATACATCACATTCAGTTACGCTTGCTAATTCTTCAAAGCTTGCTTTCTTTACGGTTGATCTACTAAACATGGTATATACTGTCTTTAATAATGTTTCAATATCACGCATTATTGGTACTTGTTTCCAAGCATCATCAATTCCTAAATCTGCCTTGTGTGCTACACAATGCTGCTGCGATAAATGAGGGATTCTGTTTCGTAACAATGCAGCCACACCATTATTCTTACCAAGCATTACAGAAGCACCGTCTGATGTAAACATTACCATATTATGCATATTGATATTATTTTTTATATAAAATTCATCAATAGCTTCAAATATGAGGGAACTAGTACATCCAGTTAATTTTAAAATTCCTGCAAATACGGTTTTATGGTCAGAAGAAAATTTAGGCCGGTATTTTATGTATAAAATTAAAGCTTTGTGTGTAGATATATCAGTACTTCCATCCACAATTAAACAATGAAAGGACGATTCTCTTAGTTCCCCAAGAAACTGTTTTTGTATTACAAAATTAATGCATTGAACAAATTCGAATGCATAATTCTTGCTGCGCCAACTTTTGGGAATAGATATATATTTTTCCATATGCCCATGAATTTCCTGTACTGATGACATCGAAGTGTTAATTTTTATTGCAAGTATAACGTTGTCTATCAAAATTTTGGTATCGCTTTTATTAGATTTTTTACGTTCTATCAAATCTGCACGTATCTGTCGTTCTTCTGTAGAGGAAGTTAACGTTTCGACAATTCCACCTTTTTTGCAATTTCGTAATTTTATTACCGAATCTAAATGTACTTTTTGGCTTAAATGCCTCTTTAAGTAGTACAATTTCCAATTCGTCCAGTTTTTGCCATTTTGAAACTCACTTTCAGCTTTTGCTTCGGTACATATTTTGCAAAGAACATCATTGGTTTCAATTTGATAATTAAAAATATCACCTAATTTAATTTTTTGTTTAATAGTTGACGATGAGACGCATGTTTCAACAATTTCATTTAACCATTCTGTTCTAAATTTTGAAGACGTCTTGATTGTGGATTTTAAGCTTTCATTGAATTTTCGTTTTGACATAATAAATACCTGTATAAAAAATAAAAGGATTGCATTTTAAAATAATTTTTTAAATAAATATCACAGCCTTCTCAACATTAGAATAAATAATCAAAAACATAGTGCTAAATTTAATTTACTGTAGATTACTTACTTATTTATTATTTTTCTATCGTTTCGTGGTGTTATCTGTTAGTTATATTTAATTTTAAATTTGACATTCACATTTATTCAATTTAAAAATGTGAACATTGACATTTAATTTCAATGTTGCCAATTGAGACATACTAAAACAAATAACCCAGCAAACAAATAAGCCAGATTTTAGTGTGGAAACCTATACGAATTTTTAAACTGGGTGCGTTTACGCAATTAAAATGGTGACAAATAAAAAAAATTATTGTTTGCATTATTTCTGGTGGGCGGATAGAAAAGTTAAGTGGGCAAATGACAATTTTTAGCTGGGCGGCCGCCCGCTTGCCCAGCTTAGAGGAAACGTTGCCTGCATATGTTCGACTACGCATCGGTCCGCAACATCAGATGCGCCGGCAATTTTTAGTAAGACTGGTACTCAAGGCCCAACAATTGATTGGAAAGTTGATATCTCGAAGGAAGTTTATAGAACGGTCACAATTGCTTGAAACAATCAATACAGGCCGACTTTGTGGTTGAGCCTAATGGAGCACCATCAGAAAAGAAAATTCAACTCTTCCATCAGCTCATCGACCATCTGGCGCTACTTTGGTCTCATGTTCTCAACGAAATTCCAGCATACTAGAGCTTTTCATCGACTAAGACGTTGAAGTCACTTTTCTAGTTAAAATAGTGATTGGTATATTTTCCAGACAGAGCGATGAATCATATTCAAGGTCAGATTCTAGCTCTATTACGTATTTGCCAAATGAATATGACAATGAAAAAGAAAATAGGTGTAGATTATTATATTTTACAGCAAAAACTTGGTGTAGTAGGTTAATGGTACATAAGGAAGTATAATGCAGTGATGTCACAATTTTTTTTGCATTTAGGCTGTTGAGTTGTTTGGAATAAACATTTTTAATTTATGTTAACGATATTACCACGGTAACACCACTTTGGGTAATATTACCTAAAATTACCTATTTTACCGGTAATATTACCATCGAGAATATTACCCTTTTCATCACTAATTATATACTTGCCTCTAAAATTAATCGTAAATCCAATATCCATATTAGTATGTAGATTAATCTAAAAGAAAAAAGAAATCTCATTAACAATTTATTTATCATATTATAAAATGAAATTAATTAACTTAAAAATCCTTGTATACACAGCTCACCATAACATCTGTCAAATTCCAAAATGTAGCTGAGTTTATGTTCAATTCTTGATGCAGTTCAAAAATTATGAATACCGACACGACATATGTGTGAATAATTGGGAAGGTGCTGAAATTATTCGAACATAATTTTCGACTGTACGCTTTTCTGCTGTGTATATATTTTTGTTGTCATTCTAATTTTGACTGCCATTGTACAAACAAAAATTAACAAAATTATAATAAATAATAAGAAAAATATTCAAGTTGTATTTCCAACAAAATAAATCATAAATTATTAAATTGAGTCGTTCATATTGTGAAAACAAAGGTGTTTTTTTATTTGTGGTTATACAACATAACCAAATTAAAGATACAGTCCACTCAATTACAACGTGGAAAAAATGCAAGGTCGGAATACAAAAAAATAGAAACATTTTGAAGAAGTAGCCAATTTCCATCCTACTTTGCCATATTCTAGAACTTTATCCCAAAATAATTCTAGAATCCGATGTCCATAGCAGATGTCAAATTTCACTAAAATCCGTTAAGAAATAGATAAGTTTCATCCTAATTGGCCATTTAAACTATTTGTTAAAGGATCAATTTGAGGTTTGAGATATTAACGGTGACCTTTCTTAAGTCTTAGACAATATTTGTATACAGTTTGGTTCAAATCGGCCAAGGCGTTTGGATTTGTTTAAATATTTTACACATATGCCTTACATGAATACAAATACTCATTTATACAGATTGCTCAACTGCTAACTGAACACTAATCCAACCCCCAACCCAAACGCAAACTCTCTTTCAATTCAATCCTCAAACCAGCATACACTCAGCGAAACTGAATTAGCCTCACATTGATTTTTAGCAATACTTAGACAAATTCCAAATATTATTATTTTTTTTTTTTTTACAAAAACATAAGTTAGCCTTGGAAATTTAAACACAAAGAGCGATTTGTAACATAAAGGATTATTCTAGAAAATAAAACAAAAAAAGATAATTTGTTGAACGAACAACAACGAAATTAAATTAGCCTCATAAAAAAACGCAATAAAGTCAGTTTGAAATAATTGGGAAAATCAGGAAGTTATATTTTCCGTACGTGTTAGATTTTGTGAAGAATCTGAAATTGAATATAAAAATTATTTTGTAGAAGATTGTAAAATGGGGCGGGGGAAACGATTGACGGGCGAAGAAATTATTGCCATTAAAGCCTACAAGGACTCAGGCCTAACAAACCGCCAAATTGCAGCCAAACTGGACAGGTCGCCAAAGATTATCAATAACTACCTTAAATTAAAGGAGTCCTACGGAAAGTATGGTGAAAGTGGGGCTAAACCAAAAATAAACGACCGCTGTAAGCGTCGTATTTTTCATAATGCTGTCGATAGACATATGACAGCTCCGCAAATCCGCGCAGAAATGCAGCTACCAGTTACGGTTCGTCGAGTACAACAAATTTTACGCAGCAATCCGTTAGCTGATTGGAGAAAAAGAGTTGCAAAACCCTCTTTAACTGAGCGTCACAAAGCAGCCCGATTATTATTTGCAAGATCTCATATGAATTGGGAGGAAAAATGGAAAACGGTGCTCTTCAGCGATGAGAAAAAGTTTAATTTGGATGGTCCAGATGGTTCCCAATATTACTGGCACGACATTAGGCAAGACACAGAAATCCGTTTAAGCAGGAACTTTGGCGGAGGCTCGCTGATGGTTTGGGGTGGATTTTGCTATAACGGAAAACTTCCGCTTGCTTGGATTTCTTCAAGAATGAAATCAAAAGATTACACCGATATGTTGGAAATCAGCCTAATTGAGCACGCGGAAGATCTTATGGGTGCCCATTATATCTTTCAACAGGATAATGCAGCCATTCACAATTCGAAAGAATCAACAAAATGGTTTTGTGAACGGAATATTGAGGTGATGGACTGGCCAGCTTGCAGCCCGGACTTGAACCCTATTGAACATTTATGGGGTATTCTTTCTCGCGAAGTTTATCAGAATGGGAAGCAGTTTGGTTCAGTGACTGAATTAAAAAATCGCATTAGAGAAGCTTGGATTGAAATCCGAATAGAAATTCTTCACAAATTAGTTTTAAGCATGCCCGATAGATTGTTCGAGGTGATTAAGAACCAAGATGGATATACAAAATATTAAACCATAAAATAAATTTAGATTTCAACTTCATGTAAGCATAATTTTTATGGTCCATGAATTGAGGCTAATTCAATTTCGCATATTTTTATGAAATTTAAAGTACTGAAATTAATTCTGTTGCCATTTTTTTTTTTCAAAAAATTATAATTTCTGTTTTGTATTGTAGGGAGTAAATAAAATAAATGTTGCTAAATTTTTTTTAACCTAATGAAAAAGTTTTATTTTAAAAAAATGATGCGAGGCTAATTCAATTTCGCTTAGTGTATACAGTGCTGGTAAAAAAAAATTGGGCAAACAAATTTATTGCAAATTGGAGTCTTTTTTTGCTAAAATTTCAAAACTTTTGAAAGCAATTGGTTTATTGTTTCATTTTAAATACATGTATGACGTAATTTTTTGAAAAAAAAAATTGACCTGCAATTTAGGGGCAAAACACCGAAAAATGCCAAAATATTCAAAATACGTTTGATTGGAGTTAAAGTAATGTAATAAATTAAACACTTGTTTTTTATTTTTTTTTTTGTTTTTTATTGATTTATAGAAGTTCAATCTTTAATATTAATATTTTGTTAAACCGCCTTTTGCTTTTATTACAGCGATACACCTCCGATTCATTGAATTTGATAAATTTTTCAAAGTCGTAGAAGATATGGATTCCCAAATCTTCATCAACAAACTTTTTAAAGCTTCAATCGATTCTGGGCGCTTCCTTGCTACTTCTAGCTTCATTATAGCCAAATATTTTTAATTGGATTTAAATCTGGACTATACAGGGGCCAGCTCAACACATCGATACTTTTTTCTTCGAAGTACTTTTTTACCTTTAAATGAAGAGATACGAACAAAAAACAAGTTTTTAACAAATTATTTATGTTTATCTGAAAGCCAATTTGTCTATCTACAATTCAAAATTAATAACTCACAATTTTGGCGGTATGGCACGGAGCGTTGTCCTGTTGAAAAATAAATTTGCAAGCCTCGCCAAAAAGCTTTAACGCAGAAGGCTCAAATTCGTTCTGAAGGACCTGCAGATAAACAGCTGCTGTAACGCTGGAACTAAGGAAGCACAATCGACCGGTTTCATTTCCAGAAAAGCATCCCCAGACCATAACTCCTTCTTTTTTCGGTGGAAGTCTTAAAAGACATTCGTTGCTAAGTCTCTCGCCAGGTTTTCTCTTTACGGGAATTCTTCCATCTCCAACATGCAGCTTGAATTTTGATTCATCGGAGAAAATCACATCATTCCACATCTCTGGGTCCAATTAACATGCTCCTGGGCCCATAGCAAACGTTTTTTTTTCACTAGTAATGTGAACTCAGGCTTCTGGACTGGTTTAAGTGCTCTCAATCCAGCTTTAACTAGTCTCTTTCTCACTAAGCCGGCTGAAATTTTTTTTCCCGTTGCTCGCTCAAGATTCTGTCTTATGTCCGATGAAGTTTTAAAACGGTTCCGACGACTTTGTAATAGTATAAAACGATCTTCCACTGGCGTTGTCTTTCTGGGCTTTCCAGAGCTTTTCTTTCTTTGTGTACCGCCCATCTCTCGATTTTTTTTAATATTCCACGCGACAGTACTTTTAGGAATGTTTAATCTTTCACCTATTTCACGCGTGGTTAAATTTTCTCGCACCAAAATCAACATATTGCTTTTACACTGGTCACTAACTTTTCCCATTTTTTTAACTAAAATTGCACTTTATTCTTTATTTGTCTAGGATCACTTACAGAGTAACTTAATCTTACAAAATATGCACTATTTATACTCAAAAAATAAATTACAGGCAATAAAACATCTGCACCCTAATGACGGCCAAGAACGGTAGGCGTAAAAAAAATAATTGCTTGCCCAATTTTTTTGCACATCAGTTGCGGGGTTGTACCGGTGTAATAAAAGCAAAAGGCGGTCCAACAAAATATTAATATGAAAGATTGAACTTCTATAAATCAATAAAAAACAAACAAAAAAATAAAAAATAAGTGTTTAATTTATTACATTACTTTAACACCAATCAACGTATTTTGAATATTTTGGCATTTTTCAAGCAGGTCAATTTTTTTTTTTTTCAAAAAATTACGTCGTACATGTATTTAAAATGAAACAATAAACCAATTGCTTTCAAAAGTTTTGTAATTTTAGCAAAAAAAGACTCCAATTTGCAATAAATTTATTTGCCCAATTTTTTTTTACCAGCACTGTATAACAAATTAACAAATTGGTAAATATTTCTAGAACCAGGTTTTTTTTCGTCAATTCGTATGGCAGCTACTCGACCCTCTTAACGTAAAGGTAAAAGCTTTTCAAATCACCGCCTTGACCATAGAAACATATTGGCGAACAAAATTCTAACTCGGACAAGCCGTTCTCGAGATATATGGGTACAGACATCCAGACATCCAGACGTCCAGACGTAGACGGACGAACATTTTTTTTCTTCTATTTTATACTAAGGGACTTTCAAAACATCGAGAAAGGTGGTTTTGGACCAACGAAATTTTTGGTCATTTTTGACAGGTCTTCAGTACTTTGGTGTTTTTAGACCGAAGTAAATCAATGATGCCAGAATAAATTTGCTTAAGATCGCCCTTTTTGTTAACAAGAATTTCATGATTACCTATTGGTGAACCATTTCCAAAAATAACCGATGTGTATACAGTTTTTCACTGTCCAAATTTTTACCTGATCAAATTTAAATTTGTGTCCAGTATTGGTTTGACGTCCGATTTATGTTGTGAAATTCGATTTTTTAATAGTTGGTTTCTGGTACCGATGTTTTTCAAATGGCAATAGTTGCATGGAATTAAATATACAATATTCTAACGAATTTATTGGAAAATTTTAAAAGTAAAATCCTGAAAGTGGAAATTGAGGTTACGTTTTGGAAAATAAAATATTTCAACCGTATCATTTCGGCCCACACATACGAACTGAACCAATTAAATTTAGACGGACGGTTTCTCCAATAATTTTATTCTACGCAAGACCAATTATTTTGTAATTTTCAAAATTCATTTTTAAACATTGTAAATAGGAATTTCGATGCCATACGCAGTCAACAAAACCGCACATTTGATATTGCACACCATAATGCGTGCCGAAACATAACATAAGTGATGTTGATGTCCCAAACGAAGTTTTGGATATTGTGAGTTTGGGATCAAAATTTAATTTGCCATTTTTTAATAAGGAAGATATCCCGACGTTAAAGATTTTAGCTCAAACAGTATCAATAATTCAAGAAATTAATGGTAAACATCAACAAAACGTCGCAAGGTTTCATGTTTGCAATGTTTTTCAAGATTTAAAAAATTTGACAATTGAAACAAAAAATTTTATGAGACACAATCAAAATATTATTATTTTAAGTTTGGACATTTTTCCATTTCATTCATTTGTTTCAACATTTTTAGATATTCTAAAATTTTGTTTAAAATTAGGATATTTCAGCCTATTTAACAGCTAATTTAAACAAATAAATGGCGTTGCGATGGGTTCACCTTTATCTTCAGTAGTGACTGATGTCGTAATGGAAGTGCTATACTTGACACCGTCTTGAGCTCAATTGATTTTAGTATCTTGTTTATTAAAAAAATACGTTTTGGTAATCGTTTTGGTTTAGAATTAACTTTAGAATAGAAGCGAATAATGAACTACTTTTCTTGGACATAATATTTGTTCGGAAGAATAACGGTCAAATTGATACTATTTGGTACTCAAATAATAAAATTATATAAGGGATTATCTGAACAATAACAAATACCCATAATCAATCAGTTTAATCAAACTAACAGTGGACAAATTGTGTATACGGTCGGCACTAATACTAATGTTCATCAAAATTTAATATAATTTACATAAACAATTGAAGAAAGATTACACTACACGAAATTCTAATCAATTTTATCAGTGAAACGACATTCAAACTGCCTTCAAAGCGTCACAAAAATATATTTATTATTATTGAACATATAGGCTTAATTAATACAATGACACTACATTAAGTGTCACATAAAAAGCACAAGCACTAATAAGCTCTTCACCGTCAAAAAACGTATAATTTATCCGAAACTTATTTCCTTGCGGCGGTACAGCTATCAACACTATATTTTGCATAGCTAAATCTTTGATCCAGTATTTACCCTACAATTGAAATGTTTACATAAAATTATGACTAAGAAGTGTGCTTTTTTTTATCAACGCTGACTTACCGGTAGAATTGGGCATTCATATTCCGGTGTCAAGCTTGTGTGTTCGAGCGCATCTTTGAGCATTCCCCTATATTTAATGGACGCAGTACAAATGTTATCACCCTTACGGCTCATATATTGTCGATATTCGTTGCCTTGCATTACATCAATTGAAAAGTGCCACTAAAATTTGAAAACATTTTATAAATACAAAGTTTATCTTTTTTAAAATATGATTCACCAGTAGCTGATCATTGAATGGTCGCAGAACCTCCATTTCACCAACAACGGTATATGTTGTGCGGTTGAATTTTTTAATCCGTACCGTACCATAATCAAAAGTTTATCGTTCTTGCCCAGAGGAAAATCTAAATATTCGAAAATTACTTCATGCCTTAAGGCTGACGTTCGATAAATGACAAAACTTAACAAGATGAATAAATAGACCGCGTACTTCATGTTAATAAACTAAAATTTTTGAATCACCTTTCTATTTATATATCTGTGCGAATTGGCTATTATATAATGTATTTAGATAATATCATTCTAGTACATAATCTGCAGTTGTTTTTACTTCCGAATTTGGCATGTAATTAAAAAGTTGACTACATTAGAGTTATCTAATACTTC